>CM053026.1:600853339-601404566 GCA_028564925.1 Lithobates sylvaticus
TGATGTAATTGGAGATGATGACCTGTTTGAGACTATGTCCCAAGAGATACTGTGGGCAAATGCTGATGATGTTGCCTCAACTTGTAATGTATCTGACTGGATAGCCATGAACTTGGGGAGTACATCACCCTGTGTGGAAATCCCTGTTACAACTAGCGAGACTTTGCCCAAAAGTGTCAATTTGTCCAAGTTAAAGGAATTACCCAATTATACTATGGTGCAAAAATTGCCAATTTCATGTGTACCTCCTGGATTGGGAAGTGCCCGATCTCTGCCGAGACTCGCCCAATCACAACGGCTGTTGTACAAGCGGGTGGCCACAGAGTACGGATTGGAATTTCCCTATGTTCCCAAAGAGATTATGCAGGAGATTGAGGGGAACAGAGAAAGTTGGTGCACCGAGGATGTCTGGGACTATCTAAAAGTACCAAAGCCCTTCAGAAAACCAGGGTGTTCTTCCAATATGTACGATCGGTTTACCAGATGTCCTTTACATTGGAACTATGTGAGACACATTTATGCAGATAAAGTAATCATTTGTCGGCTTGGCAAAGACAATGTTGTGTATTTTATTACCACAGTAGATGCAAAAGGGAAAACTTTAACTTTGCCTGATCCTCGTTTCTATTGGTGATCAAACACAGTGACTGTTCGGTTGATGTTTTTTTTTGCAAAGAGGAACTTTTAAAACTACAAGACTGTGGGGAAGTATAGCTAGGTAGTGCTAACTCAAAGAGAGAAGCTTTGAGTCAAGATCGTCTACCTAAAACAGTACTTGCCTAAAGGACATGTGTTACAACGTTTTTTTGCCACTAGGTGGTGGAAGTCTGTACAACTTAGGGTGAACTTTGCACTTAGTCACTACAGACAGAGAAAGGGGAAATAAAGTGAAATAAAGTGTAATTTCCACAGGAAATGGGGCTTTGCTTCCTACAGTATGTACTGATTTGTGTGTTCTTGTTTTTTTGTGTGTGTTGTTTCAGGACTCAACTGGATCTACTATCAAGTTGGTCAAGAGTGGGTGGCCTGGATAGATAGTTAGGTATTGGGAATTATGTTGCTGAAATTTTCCTATGTGTGAAACTGTTAAGTGTATAACGTGTTGTTATTCTTTCCTTTCCCCATTCCTATCCACTTTTTGGGATTCAGGTACTTGACTCTCAGGATTGGGAGTCTTTATTTTTCCTTGACGATGGGGACATCGTCTAATGCGGAGGGGGGAGTATGTAGCGCCCTGCTCCTAATGAGCAGGTGCTATTATTTTTTGTAAATTTAAGTTGTCTGAAGCTGCAGTTTGTCTTAGAATAATTACACTAAAGTTCTGGCTTCTGTACCAGTTTGGATGGGTTGTGTTAATTTCCACTTGGCTAAATGTATTGGGTACCCTTTTTACTCAGAAACAGCCCGGAGGGAGTGGTCTACCCGCTGAGCATTCTGGGTAAGGGTACTTAAGGTACCGACGCCATTTTTTGCGGTTAGTTATCCTGACCTCATGGCCCTCCTGACCTAGGGTGTGTGCTGCCTTACTCAATGTCTCGGGCCGGTTGGCCCAAGGTTTCGCAACTGAAAAGTAGGCCCAGAAGCTCTGTGGTCTACTTATCCAGGGATGGTCCTGTGCTGTCTTGCATGAGGGGAGAAGCCACGCAACTGGAGGATCCAGGGGAGAACTTTTTCGGGAGAGGACCGAGCAACAAGGCCGGTGCCTCAGGGAAAAGCCTGGAGATTCAGTTAGAGGACGCATCCTGGATTATCTACCACACAGTATCGCCAGGTTGGCTGGAAGAAACAGGTACTGTGGGGCAACTCTTTAACTTTGCAACAAGAAGCTGATTGTGCCTTCCTGTGGCAGAGGATTGCACAACAAGATCGCTGAAATTAACAAGTCTGTGGCAGAGACTTTGACCGAGCATCTCATCGGCTGCTAGGTCAGGAGAGTGACCTATCCGGTGGTTGCTGGATCCAGCTTGTGGAAATTGTTTGTTCATCTGGATCAGGAAAATACCTCTAACCTGCAAAACTACAAAGGTACCTGAATTCCCCTTATCCTCTACCCCTCTATTGCAAAGTGTGTGTTTTTGTTAAATAAACATCCAGAAAAAGGACTAAGTGTCAGAGCCATATTCTTTGACCAACCCTGTTTACAGGACCCCTAAGACGAACACAATGAACAGGTGAGGTAATGGTAAGCCCAACAAAAAACGCTCCTCCTTCAGGGGTAAGTGCTACACCTATAAAACATAATAAACTCAGATTGAACTAAAAAAAACAAAAAAAAAACGAATTTTCGACTTTTTACAGCATTTAAGCCAAATGTCTGCATGTTGTCATCACAACTGATCCATCTGCTGGCTTGTGTTTTGTCTTTCCTAATCTCATCTGGAGGACTAAGTTATTTTCGTAACACATCAGCACAACTACAAAGCAAAACTGTCACCAGTTTTATTCCTGCATGTTTTTTATGGCACCCTTTTCACTTCATCCATCTGGAAGGATGAGAAAAAAGCAATCAAAAAATGGAGACTTTTCGTAAAGGTCACTGTGAGAACAGAGGCCATTGGAGCTTTAAATTACCCAGACACTGCAGTCAGCTTTAAGTAACATTTTCTTCAAGTCTCTGTTTAGCATACAGTGCCACTTCCTATCACGCCAATGAAGAAAAAGCAAGTGTCTTATTCCATTAGCTTCAAGTTTCTGTATTTCAACCCTTCAGAGTATATTTTTCTAGGAATATATGACGCATTCCATGCAATGTATATTTTGTGCATTTGTGCAGTTATACACAGACAATGTATTATTGCAGAGATATTTTAATTTAATTTCCATATGTATAGAAAAGAGGACTAAAGTGCTACTCTGTTTATGAATTCCCAGGTTGTTTCAACAATCAGTGCAGTGAAATAGATGGGAAGTTACTATTTTTAACCAGCATTGACCTTTACGGGATTTTATTATTTGTCATTTGCAGTGGAGAGATAGTCTTAGTTGATGGTCAGATGAGTGGGAACTAAACTCTAGACAATTATTAGGATTACTGTAATAGTTTAGGACATTGCTTCTCTATATACTGTATGTTTTCTGTTTGCATCAGCAACAAAGCTTTCTTCAAGGCCTCCTGAAGATGTTTCATCCTTTGCTCCCACTGCGAAGGCAGGATGAGTTCTGCAAACTTACCCTTGTAACGTGGATCAAGAAGGGTTGCCAGCCTGTAATGATCCCTCCCCTTGATACCACGAATCCTAGGGTCCTTTCGCAGGCTTTGCAGAATCAGGGAGGCCATGCAGCATAAGTTTGCAGAGTCATTAGATTCTGAGTCCTCTGAGTCACTAAGGATCACATGATCCGTAACAACCTCCTCCCAGCCACGTACAACTCCTTGGGTTTCTGGGGACTGAAAACCATCCCTTGAAGACTGCTGCTGAGTGTTATCCTCCACGTCCATGCTGACACAATCCTCCTCCTCTTCTTCCTGTGTGTTTGGCGGGCCCGCAGGAATGCTATCTGGATAAAGAAGGCCTTTAGAGGTAAGGAAGTCCTCCTCTTCCTCCAACTGTTCTGCGTCAAGTGCCCTGTCCATTATTCCACGAAGCATGTGCTCCAACAGGAAGACTAGAGGTACAGTATCACTGGTGCATGCATTTTCGCTGCTCACCATCCTTGTGACCTCCTTAAATGGTGACAGGACAGTGCATGCATCCTTGATCAGTAGCCACTGGTGTGGCGAAAAGAAGCCAAGCTCCCCTGACCCTGTCCTGGTGCCATACTCGCACAGGTACTCATTGATGGCCCTCTGCTACATGTGCAGCTGCTGCAGCATTGCCAACGCTGAGTTCTACCTGGTGGGCATGTCACAAATGAGGCGGTTGGTGGGCAGTTTGCACTCCATTTGAATGTCAGCCAGCCAAGCACTGGCATTGTATGACCGGCGGAAATGACCACAGACTTTTCTGGCCTGCCTCAGGATATCCTGTAAGCCTGGGTACCTGCTCAAGAACCACTGCCCCACCAAATTTAAGACATGTGCCAAAAATGGAACATGGGTCAAGTGTCCCTGTCAGAGGGCGGAGAGAAGGTTGATGCAATTGTCGCATACAACCATTCCTGGCTGAAGCTGGTGTGGCGTCAACCACCTCTAAGCCTGCCCCTGCAGAGCTGACAGAATCTCTGCCCCAGTGTGGCTCCTGTCTCATAAGCAGACCAACTCAAGAACCGCATGGCATCTTTTTGCCTGACTGCTTGCATAGCCCCTTTAAGGCTTACAGAGCACCGCTAGTTCAGAGAACAAATCTGCAGAAGAGGCCATAGAAGAAGAAGAAGAGGGGGTGGAGGAGAGAGCTGTGGCAGAATCACCACTAGCATTTTGGAGGCATGGTGCATTTTGGAGGTGTGGTGTCCTTTAGGTAGAGATGTGTTCCACTCACTTTGTTCATGTTCAATAGCAATTTCTCTCATAAGAGCCTTACCTTGCCTGGTGATGGGGGCTACAAACCCTAGGCTGTTGACCGTGGACAAGACACCTCTTCTCGTAAACGGCTTCTTTTCTCTGGATACTCTAAATGTGAAGATGTCGGTTTTAAGATCCCAACTTTGCCCTAAACTTCTTTGAAGGGGTAGTGAATCTGTTCCTAGATCTAGGTCCTTGAGGTCTTTTGCATGGTCCTCTAAGGGAAACGCTTCCATGACTTTGCTGCTGTTGGAAGCTATCTTGTGCAACCTTACGTTAGATTCTGCTAACATGTCTGTGGTTCTTTTCAGAATATCGATAGCCTCTTCGTTGCTAGAAAAAGAAGCGAGTGCATCATCTACATAAAAATTTCTCATGGTGAACTGTTGGGCATCTGTGCCATGCTCTTCTTTACCTTCCTGAGCTGCCTGTCTGAGGTTGTAGATAGCTACAGCTGGAGAGGGGCTGTTTGCGAACTCAAGTACCTTCATCCTGTATTCTGTGACATCTTTGTTGAAGTCATTATCTTCATACCACAGAAACCTCAGGTAGTCTTTGTGATCTTTGTGGACAAGGAAATAGTAGAACATTTGTTGTACATCTGCTGTTACTGCAACAAGTTATTTTCGGAATCTGATGAGGACTCCAAGGAGTGTATTATTCAGGTCGGATCCACTGAGGAGGATGTCGTTTAGGGAAATGCCTCATGCTTTGCACTGGAGTCGAATACTACTCGTATCTGTCCTAGTTTCTGAGCATGATACTGTAATGTTTGTGCAGAATCACTGTGACCTGTACCCCTTTCTCCTGATGCACGTTGGGGGAGGGGCTGTACCAGGAAGTCAGTCACGAGTGTGTGTAGGACTGGAAGTGGCCACATGATACTTAGAGGGAGATACTGTTGTATTTTACCACTCCTCCATGTAAGAATGTATATCGCTTTCTGAGTAAGTAATAAACCTTTCCCTGGTTAAGAAGTGCATACGGCCTGTGTGTAACTTGCTGAGCGGATACTGGCAGCATTGCTAGCAACACCCTGAGAGACCCTGTGTCGAAGGGACATAACAGGAGCAACGAGGATTTGTGGATTTTAGCACACATGGCTTTCATAGGGTTTATTCAACCATTTGATCCTCCTGCTGAATCATGAAGCTCCTGGGTGGAGAGGATAGAGCAGTATATGGGAGCAAATAGTGAGGCTGTAGAAAAGAAAGTTGCAGTTTTCTTCACAGCATTGGGTCAAGCTGCATATGGCACTCTCAGAGACCCAATTTCTCCAGACAAGCCGGCCTCTAAGACCCTGCCTGAGTTAATTCAGAAACTACATGAGCACTACAACCCAAAGCCGTTAGAAATCGCAGAGCGGTTTAAATTCTACAGTAGGAGGCAGCATGCCGGGGAGGACATAAAGACTTATATCATTGCTTTACGTAAACTAGCTGCCACTTTTCATTTTGGAGACTACCTACAGATAGCTCTGCACGACATGTTTGTCATGGGACTCTGCGACCCAGCCATACAGAAACATTTACTCACAGAACCCAACTTGACTCTGACGAAAGCCACGGACCTTGCTACGGTCATGAGTTGGCTACACGGGATGCCACCCTACTGAAGGCGCCACCTGAACCTCCTGCAAGCCAGGGAGAAGAAATATTCCACACTGCTATGACCTGACACCCACGACGGCCGTCCTCAAATCAACTTAAACCTCGCCACCCTAATTCTTCTGTCTCTAGGACACCGACTTGCTACCTTTGTGTTAAAACTTCTCACAGTGCACCTGCTTGCAAGTTCAAGGATGTCGTTTGTTTTCTTTGTGGAAAGACTGGTCATATTGGGCATGTTTGCCGCAGATCATGCTCCCTGAACACTACCACAAAAGGTAGACGTAAACAGACATTTCATCTGGATACTGACAATAACAGGTCCAGCTCTGATGAGGAGACCTGTGTCCAGCATGTTGGACTGTTTCGGGTAACTGGGAACAATCCTGCGATAAAAGTGTGAGAGACCCCTTGTTGAAGGGACATAACAGATACACTCCAAATATTGGTAAGTACTAACATTCTTGTTTTTCTTCCAATGGTGGTGATTTTTCAGCTTGACCACTGTTGAAGATCTTCTGCATGAACTCACGGAAGTGTTCCTTCATATCTGGCTTTCTGTCTAGAGTGCATTGCAATGAGGTGAGGCTCTTCACTGCTTGTCCTTTGTTAGGAAGCTGATGTTGGGGTGAACGGAAAGGTAGTGGAGCTACCCAGCTGTTTGACTAATCCCTGAAGTCTTCTCTGTCCAAGATCTCAAGGAAGAGGCTATCTTCAACAGATGGTGCTGGTTCATCTTGCATTCTTTCAAACACCTTGCATCCTAGCTCATCTGTATCCTCAGCTAAAGGCCATAGCATCCATGCAGCTCTGAACTATTTGCTGTTGTATTGGGTTGACTAGTCCCTCTTTAATCTGTATCCTATAGGTACAGGGGCTAAGACATGATAAGCGACCATTTTGCAAAAGTTTGTTTTGTAGGCATTCACTTTTGCTGGCTTGTGAGCTCCGTCCAGACATACATCACCAACAATGACCCATCCAAGGTCAAGATGTTGTGCAAATGGTGCATTGTGTGGCCCATTGTACTGTTCTCTGACCTTGTGCACTCTCAGTATGTCTCTTCCTAGTAGAAGGATAATTGCAGCATCTGGGTCTAGTGCTGGAATCATGTCTGTTATCTGCGTGTGGGGATCTCTGATAGAGGTCGACCGATATATCGGCCGGCCGATATATCGGCCGATATTTGGCTGTTTTTGAGAAATCGGCATCGGCCGATTATTGTTTAAACCAGGCCGATTTGCGCCCGCAGCGCTATACCCGGCCGCCTGCAGTGTAGCATGTGACATCTTCCCCCTGCGCGGCCGGATGGGAAGAAAGTTTACAAGCACGGGACCGCTCCGTTCCGCCCCGCCCCCCTTCGGCCGCTCCGCCCCGCCCCCTTCGGCCGCTCCGCCCCGCCCCCTTCGGCCGCTCCGCTCCGCCCCGCCCCCTTCGGCCGCCCCGCCCCGCCCCCCTTCGGCGCGCTGTAAGAGACGAGCCTCCGCAGGAGATCGTGGCAAGCACCAGCTAAGCTTCCCTGCTAAGGCGGAGCCTGCTGGATGCTGCTATTTCTCCTGCTCTGTGATTGGTCAGCATCTATCTGCATACACCTAGCCCTATCAGGTGCATGCAGATAGATACCAGCATGTATGGAGGGTAAGTGAGAAAAAGTGTGCTACTGTGCCCCCCCTGCAGACTTTATTTAATGTCCTCCACAGCCACCTCTGTACCCCCTCTCCTCCACTCACCTCTCTGTACCCCCCCTCCACAGTCACCTCTCTGTACCCCCCCCTCCTCCACAGTCACCTCTCTGTACCCCCCCCCTCCTCCACAGTCACCTCTCTGTACCCCCCCTCCACAGTCACCCCTCTGTACCCCCCCTCCTCCACAGTCTCCTCTCTGTACCCCCCCCTCCTCCACAGTCACCTCTCTGTACCCCCCCCCTCCTCCAGTCACCTCTCTGTACTCCCCCTCCTCCAGTCACCTCTCTGTACCCCCCCCTCCTCCACAGCCACCTCTGTACCCCCCCTCCTCCACAGCCACCTCTGTACCCCCCCTCCTCCACCGCTACCTCTCTGTACCCCCCCTCCTCCACCGCTACCTCTCTGTACCCCCCCCTCCTCCACCGCTACCTCTCTGTACCCCCCCTCCTCCACCGCTACCTCTCTGTACCCCCCCTCCACAGTCACCTCTCTGTACCCCCCCTCCTCCACAGTCACCTCTCTGTACCCCCCCTCCTCCACCGCTACCTCTCTGTACCCCCCCTCCACAGTCACCTCTCTGTACCCCCCCTCCTCCACAGTCACCTCTCTGTACCCCCCCTCCTCCACCGCTACCTCTCTGTACCCCCCCTCCTCCACCGCTACCTCTCTGTACCCCCCCCTCCACAGTCACCTCTCTGTACCCCCCCCCTCCTCCACAGTCACCTCTCTGTACCCCCCCCTCCTCCACCGCTACCTCTCTGTACCCCCCCTCCACAGTCACCTCTCTGTACCCCCCCCTCCTCCACAGCCACCTCTGTACCCCCCCTCCTCCACAGCCACCTCTGTACCCCCCCCCTCCTCCACCGCTACCTCTCTGTACCCCCCCCCTCCTCCACCGCTACCTCTCTGTACCCCCCCCCCTCCTCCACCGCTACCTCTCTGTACCCCCCCTCCTCCACCGCTACCTCTCTGTACCCCCCCTCCACAGTCACCTCTCTGTACCACCCCTCCTCCACAGTCACCTCTCTGTACCCCCCCTCCTCCACCGCTACCTCTTTGTAACCCCCCTCCTCCACCGCTACCTCTCTGTAACCCCCCCTCCTCCACCGCTACCTCTCTGTAACCCCCCCTCCTCCACCGCTACCTCTCTGTAACGCCCCCTCCTCCACCGCTACCTCTCTGTAACCCCCCTCCTCCACCGCTACCTCTCTGTAACCCCCCTCCTCCACAGTCACCTCTCTGTAACCCCCTCCTCCACAGTCACCTCTCTGTACCCCCCCCCCCCCCCCCCCTCCTCCACAGTCACCTCTCTGTACCCCCCCTCCTCCAGTCACCTCTCTGTACTCCCCCTCCTCTAGTCACCTCTCTGTACCCCCCCCCTCCTCCACAGTCACCTCTCTGTACCCCCCCCCCCTCCTCCCCAGTCACCTCTCTGTACCCCCCCTCCTCCAGTCACCTCTCTGTACTCCCCCTCCTCTAGTCACCTCTCTGTACCTCCCCCCTCCTCCCCCCCCCCTCCTCCACAGTCACCTCTCTGTACCCCCCCCCCCCTCCTCCACCGCTACCTCTTTGTAACGCCCCCTCCTCCACCGCTACCTCTCTGTAACCCCCCTCCTCCACCGCTACCTCTCTGTAACCCCCCTCCTCCACCGCTACCTCTCTGTAACCCCCCTCCTCCACCGCTACCTCTCTGTAACCCCCCTCCTCCACCGCTACCTCTCTGTAACCCCCCTCCTCCACCGCTACCTCTCTGTAACCCCCCTCCTCCACCGCTACCTCTCTGTAACCCCCCTCCTCCACCGTCGCCTCTCTGTACCCCCCCCTCCTCCACAGCCACCTCTGTACCCCCCCTCCTCCACAGCCACCTCTGTACCCCCCTCCTCCACAGCCACCTCTGTACCCCCCCCTCCTCCACCGCTACCTCTCTGTACCCCCCCTCCTCCACCGCTACCTCTCTGTACCCCCCCCTCCTCCACCGCTACCTCTCTGTACCCCCCCTCCTCCACCGCTACCTCTCTGTACCCCCCCTCCACAGTCACCTCTCTGTACCACCCCTCCTCCACAGTCACCTCTCTGTACCCCCCCTCCTCCACCGCTACCTCTTTGTAACCCCCCTCCTCCACCGCTACCTCTCTGTACTCCCCCTCCTCTAGTCACCTCTCTGTACCCCCCCCCTCCTCCACAGTCACCTCTCTGTACCCCCCCCCCTCCTCCACAGTCACCTCTCTGTACCCCCCCTCCTCCAGTCACCTCTCTGTACTCCCCCTCCTCTAGTCACCTCTCTGTACCCCCCCTCCTCCACAGTCACCTCTCTGTACCCCCCCTCCTCCACCGCTACCTCTTTGTAACGCCCCTCCTCCACCGCTACCTCTCTGTAACCCCCCTCCTCCACCGCTACCTCTCTGTAACCCCCCTCCTCCACCGCTACCTCTCTGTAACCCCCCTCCTCCACCGCTACCTCTCTGTAACCCCCCTCCTCCACCGCTACCTCTCTGTAACCCCCCTCCTCCACCGCTACCTCTCTGTAACCCCCCTCCTCCACCGCTACCTCTCTGTAACCCCCCTCCTCCACCGCTACCTCTCTGTAACCCCCCTCCTCCACCGTCGCCTCTCTGTAACCCCCCTCCTCCACCGTCGCCTCTCTGTAACCCCCCTCCTCCACAGTCGCCTCTCTGTAACCCCCCTCCTCCACAGTCTCCTCTCTGTAACCCCCCTCCTCCACAGTAACCTCTCTGTAACCCCCCTCCTCCACAGTAACCTCTCTGTAACCCCCCTCCTCCACAGTAACCTCTCTGTAACCCCCCTCCTCCACAGTAACCTCTCTGTAACCCCCCTCCTCCACAGTCACCTCTCTGTAACCCCCCTCCTCCACAGCCACCTCTCAGTCTGTACCCCCCCCTCCTCCACAGTCACCTCTCTGTAACCCCCCTCATCCACAGCCACCTCTCTGTAACCCCCCTCCTCCACAGCCACCTCTCTGTACCCCAGTGGTGGTGCGTCCATAAGGGGCGCACGGGCGCCACCACCTCTCTCCTGTCACGTCTCTTTTACCATAGATAGGTTTGTGCATGGTATTTTTTGTAAGCACCTGATTGGAGTCATAGGCTCTAATAGGCGTCCAAAAAGGTAGTACTGGGCGCTCGCTGTTCACTCAGCGCTGTGTTAGGAAAGCGAATGAATCGCTTTCCTAACACTGAACCGCCTCTCAGCCAATCAGGTGCTCGGATCTGTTACCTGTCACCTGATTGGCTGAAACGACAGGCACTTTGATTGGACGCCTATACAGAGGACAGGAGAAGACCGAGGGTTGTGGAGCACACCGCCGCCGTGACCCGATACTTTACCGAGACAGGGTAAGGCCCCTTTCACACTGGGGCGGTTTTCAGGCGGTACAGCGCTAAAAATAGCGCCTGTACACCGCCTGAAAAAACCGGCCCCATTCACTCCAGTGTGAAAGCCGGCGGGCTTTCACACTGGAGCGGTGCGCTAGCAGGACCGCAACAAAAGTCCTGCTAGCTGCATCTTTGGAGCGGTGAAGGAGCGGTGTATTTACCGCTCCTATACCGCTCCTTCCCATTGAAATCAATGGGAAACCGCGGGGATACCGCCCGCAAACCGCCGCTGCAGCGGCGCTTTGCGGAGGTTTTTAACCCTTTTGCGGCCGCTAGCGGGGGTTAAAAACCACCCCGCTAGCGGCCGCATACCGCGGGTAAAACTATGGTAAAGCAGCTTTACCGTCGCCGCCCCGCACCGCCCCAGTGTGAAAGCAGCCTAAGTGCAGAGCGGGCAGGGGATGCACACTTGCCGCATTTGATGGGGCACAGTGGCTGCAATTGATGGGCACAGTGGCTGCAATTGATGGTTTTTTTTTTCCGTTTGTTTACGCCCTCCTAAAAAGTTTGAGCACCAGCCGCCACCGCTGTACCCCCTCCCTCCACAGCCACCTCTGTACCCCCTCCCTCCACAGCCACCTCTGTACCCCCTCCCTCCACAGCCACCTCTGTACCCCCCTACTTTAAAATGACTAAGATTGTAATTTGTATTTTTTAATAATTACAGTCTGATGATGGCTGAAAAGAAATCAAACCCAGTATGGCAGTATTTCAGTGAGCCAACATCAGGGAAGGCCAAGTGCAATATCTGCCAGAAATTGCTGAGCATGGGAGCAGAAAAAGGAAAGACTAAAAATACCACAAATATCTGGAATCATCTGAAAGTCCACCACCTCCAAGCTTATAAAGACGCACAGAGGGAGAAAGAAGCTATAGCTTCTTCTTCTTCAGCCAACTTTCAGCCCACTGTAGTACAGATGTTTGATTCTAAAAGAAAATGGCAAAATACTGATCCCCGGTCCAAGAAAATTGATACCCTAATCACAGAAATGATTGCCACAGACAACCAGCCCTTTACAGTTGTTGCAGATATTGGCTTCCAACGCTTGCTGGCAACAATAGAACCAAGATATTCAATCAAAAGTGAAAAATACTATCGCACAGACATGCTGGACAGTGTGTACAAAAAGGTTACACAGCGAATTAAGACACTAATTGCAACAGAGAATGCTGGCCCCTATTTGTCCTTCACAACAGACTGTTGGTCTGGTGAAACAGAATCACTTATGAGCCTAACATGTCATTTTATAGACAGTAACTGGGAAAGGAAACAGGTAATTCTAAATGTCAAGGCCATGTCTGGCTCCCATACTGGGGACTATATCAAGGAGATGTTCCTTGGCATGCTCAATGATTGGGATATCAACCAAGACAGAGTGGTGCTTGTGCTGCGAGACAGTGGTGCTAACATGATTAAAGGCCTCAGACTGGCAGATATACCAGACTTAAGCTGCAGTGCACACACATTGCAGCTTGTGGTGAAAGAGGGCATCAGCAGTCAGCGAGTAGTGGGGGACATCATTGCCAAATTAAAGACCTGTGCTACACACTTTAGCCACTCTGTGCTTGCAAAGCAGCGTCTTGGAGCCATCCAAAAAGAGCTTGGCCTCCCCCAGCACAGTATCATTCAGGATGTTCCCACCCGCTGGAACTCCACATTACATATGTTGCAGAGGATGCTGGAGCAGAAGCGTGCCCTGAATCTCTATGTAGCAGAACATGGCAAGGTTACCACACCTCCAGCAGAACAATGGGATATCATCTCAAATTTGATAGATACACTGGGCCCTATTGAGGAAGTGACTTTGGATATCAGCAAGGCAGAGGCCTCCATCTCCTGCATCATCCCATGCATTGCTGTGCTGAAGATGGTGCTTCAGGCAGAGGGTCACTCCACAAGGGGGATCAAAACACTTAGGGAAACCATGTGGCAAAGTTTGGAGAGACGATTCACAAAGTTGGAAGATACCAAATGTTTGGTGCTGGCAACACTGCTTGATCCTCGGTACAAGGGTCATGTATTTGCAGGGGACACACTAAGCAAAGCAAAAACTTGGCTGCGAGAAGAGCACGCTAGTGTGTCCGAGCAACAAAAAAGAGCCACCAGTGGAAACGAAGGACCAGAACCAAAACGGACCAGGACAAGGGTAGAAGAGGAGGAGGAACCCAGTCCCTCTGGTCTTCTGGAAAAAATGTATGCGAACATTTTGGGGGCTCATGGAACTCCAGCTGAAGAGAGTGATGAGCACTTAATTTCTGAGCAATTGGAAAAGTACCTCCGAGAGCCACTGATAGACAGACGGACTGGTCTGCCACTGGAGTGGTGGAAACAGAATGCATCCCGCCTGTGCCACCTTGCACCACTGGCAAGAAAATTTCTCTGTCCACCTGCCTCTTCTGTTCCCAGTGAAAGGGTATTTAGTGAGATTGGGATCATTTATGACAAGAAGAGGAGCAGGCTCACAGGAGAAAATGCCGAGAGACTGTGTTTCCTAAACTATAACCTGAAGCTCTTAAACTGGGAGTACCAAGAGAACTGTTAAGTGATGGATGCGGGTGAAGAAGAGAATCGGGGACTGGAACTGAACCAAAAACCCTAAAACTAAAGAAAAATTGCACTTTTTTATTGTTTACAAACTTACTTCAGTAATGGCCGTTATCTATTGCTGTTGATTTTCAAAAGTTTTTGTTACCTGTTTTTGTGTATTTTTAAGATACATAGTTGTGTTCTTATCTAACTGACATACATGTGCACTGCCTGGAGGCTTGTTGTGTACTTCTGTTAAATAAATGGTTAATTTAAGCAATTTTCTGTATCCCTTCTTTATTATTTAACTATACTGTTAGATTTTATGAAAAGAAAAAAAAAAAAAAAAAAATCGGCCTAAAAAATCGGCATCATATATCGGCCATCGGCTGCCCCAATTTCTAAATATCGGCATCGGCATCGGCCAGAGAAAAACCCATATCGGTCGACCTCTAATCTCTGATCTATCATCTGGTATCATATCACATTCTATGAGAGTGGGGGGAGTCAGCTGTGTTTTCCCATCTAATGACTCAATGGTATAGTTGCTTGCTCTCCTCCCTGCTATCTCCATAATTCCTGAACATGGGGTTGAACTTCCTCTGTCACCAAAGAGGTCAAAGAACTCTGTTCTTGCCAGAGATCTGTTACTTTGCTTGTCTAAGACTGCATACATTCTAAATTCCCTCCTTCTGAGGCCTGTAGTATACACCTTGACTAAACATATCTTGGAGCATGCTCTCAAGCGAAATGTCTTTGTGCAGATCTCAGTGCACTTTGAGGTTATTGCTGGTGTTGCACTCTCGTTTTGCTCCCCACCATGATCTTCTTGGGTTACCAGATTCTCTATTTTCCATGGTGCTGTTCCTGGATACAACGCAGACAGATGCTTGTCATTAATGCATTCTTTGCACCTGTAGCCATACCCTCACTTAAGAGGGCCGCAAGTTTGGTTTGGGTCCCCGAGCACAGCTCCGCAACCCCCGGCAATCTGCTCCACCCGCTCTGGCACAGTTAATATATATCCATACACACAAATCACTTATGCTCTAAGTGAGTGAGTGACTCAAATTCACAGACAATCTTTTAGCTGATATAACTATCTTTACTTCTGGTAGTTTAAAAGTGGTAACATGCATCAAACATTTGGTTTACAGCACATAAGCAGGTCCCTGCAGTATGTATTACACTAATATAACTGTATGCATGTGCATCCGCAATGGGGGGGGGACGCCACGTGGGGTGACCGTTACCTAAGCACCACTGTGGTGCGACAACCAAACTGTTCCTACCTAACGGATCAGGCCTGATCCCTAATCATGGAGCTCAGTCCTTGATGGAACATAAAATCTTCACCGGCACAGGATCTGTAGAGGTGGTGCACATGAAGAATCAAACAATGTATTTGTAATCCACCAAAGGGAGGGGGGAAACAATCTTCTGCAACTTGAGGTAATAAGCCCCGGAAGTCTAATAGGCACAGAGTATAAAGCAACAGTTATAAGATGAGCTTTCGCTCGCTCACCACTCAGGACACTGTCCTCGGTCCGGGACTTTCACTGGCCGTATCTTGCCTCGTCCACAGCGGCTCCTGTGATCGGGTCCCCGATCCAACGACTTGTAGCAAGATTTGAAGTCTGATGCCACCCAGGCTCAAAGTGGGGTGGAAGGCTCTTTGGTCTGCTCTAAGGCCTCAGGCTTCAGGCCTGGAACAGCACAGGTCCGCACCTCCCTCTCTCTCTCCTCCTTCACCTTCCGACCCACCTCTCCCCCGGAACTTCCTGTTTCTCCGCAAAACAAAACATCCTGGGAGCCAGTGGGGTTCTGGGAACAGTAGTTCTGTCCTCTACTGCTGCTAGCAAAAAACGTCTCTCTCCTTAAAGGGGAACACCCCCGCTACACACCATATTGCTTTCACACAGTCTTTTGCAAGATGTTGAGTTGAACTACAGCATCTGAAACAAATGCCCTTATCCTTAAGATAAGACTTACGCTCCTCTATTGTCTTGCTTCTGAAACTGCAACATTTTCTCAGTGGATGAGGTTTTTATGTAGCAGGCACTGCTTGTCTGGGTCCTCAATTTTCATTCCTGAGTTTTTATCCTGGTTGGCTTCAGACTCAAATGGTACTTCTGTCTTCAGTACAGACACTGTTGCTCTGAGTTCTTTATTTTATGCTGAAGGTTGTTTCTGTACAGAACTTGAGCCACTCATGTTCAAAAAGGTGAAGCTTGGGTCATTGCGTATTTTAGCTTGATTCATAATGAACTTTGCGAGGAAGGAGAAAGGTGGAAATGCCACTCGATGACCTTCCTTGTATTTTGATGCTTGTGTGATCCATCTTTCTTGTAAGTTGTAAGGAAGCTTCTCGATTATCTGGTTGACTCCACGTGCTATATAAAAATATAAGAGGCCTGGCAGATATCCACCAGCTTTTGCCGCCTCCAGCTCTAAAAGTATGTCTCCAAGAACTCTCAGCTTCTGATTGTCTTTGTTTGTTATTTTTGGATAATTTTCAATTTTCTTCAGAAGTGCATCAATTACTTCAGGTGATCCATAACAGTCTTCCAATTTCTGCTATACCAATTTAAGCTCTGCTGTCGCATCATGAACATGTACTGACCTTATTCTCATGGCTTGTTTAGAAGACTCCGGTCTTAGCCATTTGGAGAGTAGGTCAAGTTTTTCCCTGTCTGTCAGATTTAAGTTTTGGGTGCTGCTTAGAAAAGATGACTTCCAGGCCCAATAGTTTTCTGGACGGTTGTCAAACTTCAGAAGGCCAGAGCTCACCATTTCATGGCGTATCAAGTATTTTGTCACATCTGTGGCTCCTGCTGCCTCAGGTGAGCATTTTCTGGGAATAAACACAGGGCATGTTTGTGGCTGATAAGACAGCGGAGATGCTTGGTTAAATACACTCTGGTTGTGTGGTTGTTCTCCTTTGCTGCGAGTCTTTCTGCTGTAGGCCCGGTTTATGTTTTCCTGAGGAGGGATTGGGTCACCATTAATTTGGTTTCCTGAAGGACCATCAGATTGGTCTCTGAGTATCTAACCACTTGGCTTGTCATAGTACAGTTCTGGTTCAGTCTTGTAGCATCGAATGATATCAAAGTTGTCTGCTGCTAGTGGAACCTTTGACGATATTGATGCCTCATTAGACTGTTGATCCATGTACATGGTCGCATGCAATTGTACATACTCAATGGTGTGTTGGATTGCACTGAGAGATGTCACCTGGGTTTTTATCACAGAGCGTTCTCTGTATTGTTCTTCTGCAGCTTTCATGAGAACCTCGGCTTCAGCTAAGGCTGCTGAAGCATTTTTTTCTTGCTTGAGAATATGTAAAGATGCTTTCACCTTTACTTTTAAGTGCTTCAGCTTCACTTTTAAGCATTTCAGTTCTACTTTTAGCTTTAATCATATGATGTTCTTCATCTATGCGACCCTGTTTTCTCTTATCATTTCAGCTTCAAATATTGCATAGGAAGCCAGTGCACGTGCAGCTTCTGCTTTTGCATGGGCCTTGGCAGCTGCAGCACTGGTTGATGTCAGGTTCAAGCAGCTTGAATGTCTAGAGCTAGTGCGTTTGGACCTGTCAGCTTCTGCACTAGCTGATGTCTGATCTCATTGACTACAGACTTTAGAGCCTGAGCAGCGTGACCTGATCTTTGGCATATTATATGTGCTTTCCTCTGCTTGTGTATGCTGAGGGATGGCTGGTGTAGTATCCTGATATGTGTGCTGCATGATGAAACAGATTACTTCTCTGTAGTGTCTGTGGCTGCAAAGGTTAGCTGATGATTATAATTAATCCACTCTTCTTTATGCCACGTACACATGAGCGGAATTTCCGTCCGAAAAATCTTGGATGTTTTTTCCGATGGAATTCCGCTCAAGCTTGTCTTGCATACACACGGTCACACAAAAGTTCTCTGAACTTTCGACCGCCAAGAACGTGATGACGTACAATACTACGACGAGCCTTCCGTGCATGCGTCAATTTGTTTCCGAGCATGCGTGATTTTTTTTGCGCGTCCGAATTGCATACAGGCGATCGCATTTTCGAATAGGAACTTTTCCCGACCAAAAAATAAAAACCCTGCTCTCAATCTTTTGCTGGCTAGAATTTTGCCAGCAAAAGACCGATGGAGCATACACACGGTCTCATTTTCCATCAAAAATCTCTCATCGGAGTTTTGTACGCGGCATAAGACTAGGCCCGCTGTGTTAAAAGTCTTTTTACTGTACTGCCCTCACAATGTGTTTGTAGTACAAGGTTTAGCAGACAGCTAACAACTTCCCAAAAAAAAGACTGAGACCGAAGGGTTAACAGTTGTAATCTTTACTGAGAATTTGATATTTTTTAAGTTTTATAAATCTTTTAGGTTGTAAAACTACAAAACACAAATGATAAAAATATATATTAGCATTAAACTTTACATTAAAAAATGCAAGTACTGTCAGGCATGTTTAATTAGTGTAAAGCATTAGCTAACATAAATTAGGCCTAGCTAAAGAAACCCCCTGGCAGAAACTATCAAACACACATACAATGCAGTTGAATTAGTTGAATTAGTAGAAGACATACTACTTAATTGAATGCTAATGACAGCCTGCTTGCAGACTGCTTCCAAGGCCAGTTTTAAGAAATAGCGGAGCTAATTCCATGCTTCCTTCACTGCAGGAGGTATTAAGCAAAATGTCTGCTCCGACAGGAAGTGGGTGTAATATACTACAGTTTCCTGCCAGCAATGTATGCCAATTTAAAGCGACAGTGAGATATATAAATATATACTGTATGGAGATCAGAACAACAGTATGATACAAACTCTCAATCAATATAGAAAAGATTTACTAAACAGATAATTATTCATCTGCTCTTCAAAGTGTTCATCTGCCTATTTTACTACATAGCGTACTACATTAGCCAACTAGTCAGATACATTTCTAACAAACAGCTCCTTGGTTCATTTTGCTGGCACATTAAGGATACAGCTCTTATGCATTTCACACTTACAAACACTTTTTAAAACAGTGTGAAATACTATATAGAGCTATAGCCTGAGCCATTTAATAACCTAAGAAAAAAGTTTTCATGCTCTGGTTCTGTGATGAATCTTTCCTATTTTTGGTACTTAGATGACTAGTTTTCTGAGAAAATTTGATTGACTGTGTTGCTTATTTGCGGCCATTTTCTAATGTTTCATGTGGGTTTAGACTAGCACCCAAGGTGTCTCTTTTCACACCTCCTCCTACCTACATTGACATAAATTTGCACGTTTTAGCAATACAAGCATGCATGTTTTAGTCAGCGTTTGTTTGAAAACTAGTTTACATTTAACTAAACTCTGACCTTTAACCCCCTCCCACCCCTGCATATTTAACCACTTCCCATCCAGCCTATAGCATAATGACATCCGGGCGGTGGTTCCGCAATCCTGACTGGACGCCTTTGAGGATAACAGCCTGTGTATGCCTGTGGGCGGTGATCATTGGTGCGGCGTGTCAGTCTGAGACACCGCAACACTGATCTCGGTCAAGAGCCTCTGATGAAGGCTCTTTACCATGTAATCAGCTGTATCCAATCACAGCTGATCACAATGTAAACAGGAAAAGCCATACATCGGCTTTTCCTCACACGCGTCTGACAGACACGAATAGAGAAGAGTTGATTGTCTGCTCTCTTGACGGGGGTTCCCGAGGATGCCCACTTCAGACCACCAGGGATTGCCACCACTGATGACCACCAGGAATGCCACCCATGGCCACCAGGGATGCCAATCTGTGCCCAGTAATGATGCCTGCCGGTGCCTCCTTATCAGTGATGCCCATTAGTGCCATCTATCAGTGTCCATCAATGCCTCCCATCAGTGCCCATCAATGCCGCTGATCAGTGCCCATCAGTGCCACCTATCAATGCTCATCAGTGCTGCATACCAGTGCCAACTATCAGTGCCCATCAGTGCTGCATATTAATGCCCATCATCAGTGCCACCTCATTGGTGCCACCTCATTAGTGCCCGTCAGTGCCGCTTCATCAGTGCCAGAGACAGTGAAGTAGAAAACATACTTATTTACAAAATTTTATAACAGAAACAAAGAAAAAACATTGTTTGGATACAGTGTAGCATGACCGCACAATTGTCATTGGAATTGCGACAGCGCTGAAAGCAAAAAAATTGGCCTGGGCAGGAAGGGGGAAAGTGCCTGGTTTTGAAGTGGTTAAACTGCACTAACCCTCATCCGAGCTGCCATCTTACCTCCTTTACAGAGCCATGGCCTCCTTCCATGTTTACATGGAAGGAGGCCAACATATTCGGCTCTATCCCAATATGTTGGAATAGAGCCGAATACTGAGTCTTGATATATGGCCTATTTAAACCTATGGGGACTCAAGAGAGTTTCATGGTACAGGGTGCAAATACCACAGGCCACTGTTCTTCATTGGAAGTAAGTAAGATGTTTGGGTGAGGAAGGGGGTAGTGCAGTTTAGCTTGGGAGGGGTGTGTTGGCGGTTAGTGAAAGTTTAGTTGCCATAACACAACAGGACAGCTATGCCACTTTCTATACCCCCTGTCCTAGTCCTCTAATCTATTCTAAGCTAAAACCTAGTAATATACCTCTTTCCATTGGCAGCAACCTCCCACTGTGTTTACAACCCATTGTCCCACACTACCTGTGCTGTAACTTCCTTTAGAATTGAATGGGGCCTTGTTCCAACAGTATGGGTATGGCCCATTCAGGTCAATAGTAAGTTACTCTGGAGGAGCGGGCAGTGCAGGACATGTTTTCTGTAGCTTAGCACCATTGGAAATAAGTAAGTACTTGGGTTAAGGGGTTTTTCTTGGAACAGGTTAGTGGTTTATGAAAGGGTGAATGGGGAGCTTTTATTTTAAAGTCAACCTGTTTACATGTATGACATATTTTTATGTAGATGTCATTTTTCTTACTTTACTAGAGTAAATCACAACTGTGTTTAGTGATAAGATTACTGTATTTATGTCAAATTTAGACTTATGTTGTGTTATCAATTTCATTGCAATACTTCCAAGCATAGTTACATAGTAACATCTAATTTTATGCTATATTGTTCTGCACAATCATAAAGAAATTCCCATTTTCACGTAGTTGTGGTGATCACTGCATCTTCCGAAGACAATAATTACAAGCTTCTTTAAAACTCCAGGAGGCTCTTACATTTCTTTAACGTGTCAGCTACAGACAATATACAGTTTATTCTTTGTTTCATCCTTGAATGCACAAATCTGCTAGCTGGGTTTGTATGATGAGCTAAAAATGGAGTATCCTTATTTATTGTTATAAGCGATGCAGCGAAAACAGTATCTACTTGTCTTGTCTGTTTTTTATCTAATGGACCTAGGCAGACCTGCTGGGAGCAGCAGACACGGAAGAATCTGGCTTGTCTGAAAATAGGGTAGTAGGCACCACACAAATAACGTCATTATAAATCTGACACATTTTTAATTTACACTGAACATATTTGTTTTTCTGAGAAATTATAATTTGATTTTTCTCACCTTTCACTCCTCTTCTATTTTTTTTTCAGTTTCTTCTCATTTTCATCAAGTATGCAAAATAAAAATATACATAGTGTGGGAGACATGGGATGTGCAAGCAATTTAAATGACAGAGGCAGCAGCATAACTATTTATATGATGGGACCCTAGAGCAAATACCTTTAGTAGCTCTCTTCTACTTACGGGCTGCTTGCTTCTTCTGTGCCAGTATTTTAGTAAGCATTGAAGATAGTGTTGGCCAGTCAACAAGCATTCTCAGGTGCGCATCAGGAGGACTGCTGTGTTTCTTTCATGTAGAGTTTCCTTGAAAGTGTCTTCTTCACTGATATAAAAATTGCAAAATAAAAGAGTCTTTATGCTTAAATGTCCAAGTGCCCACTTGTGGATTTGTTGTTCTGTTGTAGAGCAAAGCCACCTAAAGGATCTAAATATCTGACACATTTTTGGTTATGTTAAATAGCTTCATCCCCTGCCATACACTGTGGATCCTCTTGCTGGCCCATACTTTATTACAGAATACAGTAGTGATATAGGGGTTGGTATAAGGAACCACAGCAGGGGGACACAAGTATATTACATACCAGAATGTTTCAGATGTGAAGATTCTTTGGGCACTGTATCTCTGTAACTGGCAAAAATGACACAAATTATCTCTGGGACAGTAACGTGTAAAAATTTTACAGTTTTTATTTTTTTAATTTTGACACTTTAAGGTCAAATTCCAGGAAAATGAGAAACAAATCCACCCTTGCAGCACTGCAAGGATTAAAGTGTTTTATGTATAAGAGGAGATGAAGAGGCTCTATAAATTATCTGATTATTTGCTGCAGCCGACTCCAGCCCATTCTTTCTCCTTCTGAAGCTCTAGTCTGTGGGTAGAACCTTGGTGTCATCACATACAATACAGGGACATTAAAGTGGTTGTATTTCTTTTAAAATAACAAACAGGTTATACTTACCAGCCCCATATCTGCTCCGATCCTCCTCTTCTGGGGTCCCCCGCCGGTGCTCATGACTCCTCAGCTTCTTGGTGTGCCACCATAGGAAGTAGCCTATAGACACAGACACTGTGACTCGGCCCTGCCCTCCGCTCCCTCTTCACATGATTTGACGAACAGCAGCGGGAGCCAATAGCTTCCACTGCCTCATCAAAGCCTGTGAAAGCGGAGAGGACCATTACAGATGGGAACCGCATTGGACTGGATTCACACCTATGCATTTTTAGTGCTTTTTGCATTTTGCAGATTTGCACTACAGAACGTGTTCCATGGAACCCATGGTAAATGGACTGTAGTGCAAACCTGCAAAATGCAAAAAGCACTAAAAATGCATAGGTGTGAATTGAGCCTAAGAGAGGACTCAGTTAAGTATAAGGAGGGTGAGGGGGCGATACAGGTACTGGAACATGTTTTACCCTAAAGCAGGGAAGGAGGAATGTGCTGTGGAGGCAAAAGTGTTAACTTATCTGCTCCTAGACTGTATGAGCATTCAACCCTTTCTGTGTGAGGGGCCCACTGATGTGGATGTACAATATATATTTAAAGCACTGTGTAAATTGACAGCGCTATAAAAGTACCTGTAAAATACATAATATATAATGCAAGGGTGAATTTAAAACATAATTCCAGGAGTTTGGCTTTAAAGAGGATGCTAAATGGTTTTGTTCATGTTTTCTTTGTTTGTCATGATCTGTAAATATGAAATATTGAACAGGGGGAGCTGCGCTAGCTCTAGCGCAGCTCCCCCTGTTCTTTATTTTGTTTAATGTTGTATAACATTTTGAGTTGCAGAAGGGATTTTTTAATAATAGCGCAGTTTTCTTCTTTATAAATATGAAATATTGCACCGAAATATAATGTAGTCTTCTATCCAGCCTTCAGATGGAGCTCTAGTCTACTTCACATTATTAGCATGATAACTTTTAGCTGTGCTGGAAAAATTCCCTAATTTACACAATTGGAATGAGTCGTCAGAGCTATTACTGTGGCTGCTTGATTTATAGTTTTGCAAAAAAAATGTTTTAAAGTATTTTGTAAAAATAGGCAGACAAAAGTCCCTTTCAAATTATCCCTTTCATGCCTATCAAGCCTATTTCTGACGTGTTATTTACAAGTTAAAATCTGTATTTCTTGCTAGAAAATTTACTTAGAACCCCCAAACATTATATATATATATATATATATATATATATATATATATATATATATATACACAGTGGTGTGAAAAAGTGTTTGCCCCCTTCCTCATTTCCTGTTCCTTTGCATGTTTGTCACACTTAAGTGTTTCGGAACATCAAACCAATTTAAACAATAGTCAAGGACAACACAAGTAAACACAAAATGCAATTTGTAAATGAAGGTGTTTATTATTAAAGGTGAAAAAAAATCCAAACCATCATGGCCCTGTGTGAAAAAGTGATTGCCCCCTAAACCTAATAACTGGTTGGGCCACCCTTAGCAGCAACAACTGCAACCAAGCGTTTGCGATAACGTGCAATGAGGCTTTTACAGCGTCCTGGAGGAATTTTGGCTCACTCATCTTTGCAGAATTGTCCTAATTCAGTTACATTAGAGGGTTTTCGAGCATGAACAGCCTTTTTAAGGTCATACCACAACATCTCAATAGGATTCAGGTCAGGATTTTGGCTAGGCCACTCCAAAGTCTTCATTTTGTTTTTCTTCAGCCATTCTGGTGGAGTTGCTGGTGTGTTTAGGATCATTGTCCTGCTGCAGAACCCAAGTTCGTTTCAGCTTGAGTACACGAACAGATGGTCGGACATTCTCCTTCAGGATCTCTTGGTAGACAGCAGAATTCATAGTTCCTTTTATCACGGCAAGTCTTCCAGGTCCTGAAGCAGCAAAACAGCCCCAGACCATCACACTACCACCACCATATTTTACTGTTGGTATAATGTTCTTTTTCTGAAATGCAGTGTTCCTTCTACGCCAGATATACTTGGACACACACCTTCCAAAGAGTTCCACTTTTGTCTCATCGTTCCACAGAATGTTGTCCCAAAAGTCTTGGGGATCATCAAGATGTGTTGTGGAGAAATTGAGACGAGCTTTGATGTTCTTTTTGCTCAGCAGTGGTTTTCTCCTTGGAACTCTGCCATGCAGGCCATTTTTGCCCAGTCTTTTCCTGATGGTGGAGGCATGAACGCTGACCTTTACTGAGGCAAGTGAGGCCTGCAGTTCCTTGGACGTTGTTGTGGGGTCTTTTGTGACCTCTTGGATGAGTCGTCGCTGCGCTCTTGGGGTAATTTTGGGCGGCCGGCCACTCCTGGGAAGGTTCACCACTGTTCCATGTCTTCGCCATTTGTGGATAATGGCTCTCACTGTGGTTCGCTGGATTCCCAAAGCTTTGGAAATGGCTTTATAACCCTTTCCAGACTGATAGATCTCAATTACTTTCTTTCTCAATTGTTCCTGAATTTCTTTCTCGGCATGATGTGTAGCTTTTAAGGATCTTCTGGTGGACCTTACTGTGTCAAGCAGCTCCTATTTAAGTGATGCCTTGATTGTGAACAGGTGTGGCAATAATCAGGCCTGGGTGCGGCTAGAGAAATTGAACTCAGGTGTGGACAACCACAGTTATAGTATGTTTTAACAAGGGGGGCAATCACTTTTTCACACAGGGCCATGATGGTTTGGATTTTTTTTCACCTTTAATAATAAACACCTTCATTTACAAATTGCATTTTGTGTTTACTTGTGTTGTCCTTGACTATTGTTTAAATTGGTTTGATGTTCCGAAACACTTAAGTGTGACAAACATGCAAAGGAACAGGAAATGAGGAAGGGGGCAAACACTTTTTCACACCACTGTATTAATGAATTGTACTGAATGTATACTGAATTTGTGCTGTAATATGTGCTTTATTATCATAGGGATCTAGGTTGTGGCTTGTGGGAGGGACCTCTCTACCCCTCTGACAACACCTAGAGCAGTGGACACCATTGATCTAGGCCACTGGTCTCCAAACTGTGGCCCTTTGCTTGCTTTTATCCAGTCCTTTGGGCACCATTTCATCCACTGATACCAACTTTATTCCCCCCCCCCCCACTAAAACTATTAAAGGGGCACAATTCCTCCCAATTACACCAACAATTGGGCACAGTTCCTCTCAATGACACCAACAATTGGGCAAAAAGAAACCAACGAAGGAGCACAATTCCTCCCAATGACACCAAAAACGGGGCACTGTTTATTCCCACTGATGTAGGGACCTTTTCTACTCCCACTGGCCATAGTCCGGCCCCCTAAAATCTGAGTGACAGTAAACTGGCCCCCTGTTTGGAAAGTTTGAAGACCCCTGCTGTAGGCGATTCATCCCAATTGTTGGCTATCCACAGAGCCGGAGCACTATGGTAACATGATGGCATGGGAAACTTGAAAAACAGGTATTTACAGGGTGATTCTTTTCTAAAATGTATGCAGTTCAATGGGAAGCAATGGGAAGGCTACAATTAAAAGTTGATTAGTTGTGTAGCCTTAAGTTCTATTTTAAGCTTAGGAACTTACTGAAAGATCTACATTAAAGGATTTGTAAAGACAGAAGGTTTTTTTTATCTTAACCACTTCAGCCCCGGAAGAATTTACCCCCTTCCTGACCGGAGCACTTTTTGCGATTCGGCACTGCGTCGCTTTAACTGACAATTGAGCGGTCATGCGACTTGGCTCCCAAACAAAATTGACGTCCATTTTTTCCCACAAATATAGCTTTCTTTTGATGGTATTTGATCACCCCTGCGGGTTTTATTTTTTGTGCTATAAACAAAAAAAGAGCAACTATTTTGAAAAAAACACATTCTTTTTTACTTTTTGCTATAATAAATATCACCCAAAAATATATAAAAAAAACTACTTTTTCCCTCAGTTTAGGCTGAAACGTATTCTTCTACATATTTTTGGTAAAAAAAATTGCAATAAGCGATTATTGATTGTTTTGCGCAAAAGTTATAGCGTTTACAAAATAGGGGGATAGTTTTATGGCATTTTTATTATTAATTAAATTTTTTTTTAAATGGCGGCGATCAGCGATTTTTATCGTGACTGCGACATTATGGCGGACACATCGGACATTTTTGACACATTTTTGGGACCATTGTCATTTATACAGCAATCAGTGCTGTACAAATGCACTGATTCCTATGTAAATGACACTGGCAGTGAAGGGGTTAACCACTAAGTGGCAGTGTAGGGGTTAGGTGTGTCCTAGGGGCGTGTTTCTAACTGTGGGGGCGTGACTGTGTGTGACACGTCACTGATCTCTGCTCCAATCACACGGAGCAGAGATCAGTGATACTGTCACTAGGCAGAATAGGAAGATGCTTGTTTACATTAGCATCTCCCCGTTCTTCCTCTCCGTGAGGCGATCGCGGGTATCCCCATGGTGTTCGAGTCTGCGGGACCCACGACCCGACTTACTGAGCTTCCCACCGGCCGCCTCTTAAAGGGCAACGTACAGGTACGTGATTCTGCCTGTATGTGCCCTTCTGCCGCAGTATATCTGCGTGAGGTGGTCGGGAAGCAGTTAAAGCGTTCTATTTATTAAGATAAAAAGCCTTCTGTGTCTAGCAGCCTTCCCAGCACCCCCTAATACTTACCTGAGCCCCCTTTCTGTCCAACGATGTCGACAAAACCCTCAACCATCCGGGACTCTCCCTCCTGATTGGCTGAGACACAGCAGTGGTGCCATTGGCTCCTGCGGCTGTCAATCAAAGTCAGTAAGCCAATCAGGGGACAGAGGGGTCGGGGCCAAATGGCAACTCCATGTCTGAATGGATACACAGAGCTGCAGCTCAGCTCGGGTGCCCCCATAGCAAGCTGCTGGCTTTGGGGGTACTCGGTAGGAGGGAGGGGCCAGGAGCAGCTAAGAGGCACCCGAGAAGAGTAGGATGCGGGCAGCTCTGTTCAAAGCCAACTGCATAGAGCAGGTAAGTATAACTTGTTTGCACTTTCTCTATGGTTACTGCAAATTTACAGCTACTAAGTAGCAATAGGGCCTAACCAAGGCTATACCACTGCTTTTCAAAACCAATAAACACTCCCACACATTTTAAAAGCAATGTTGTATGTCTTACAAACCGTCTTTCTTGTTTGCTTGCATTGGGATTCTGAAGCGATTGAAGCTCAGTTTGCTAGGAAGAGCTGTAATGCGACTTTCTTAGGACATGTAACATGTAAGGGTGTTTTCAACAGCGTTATGCAGAGAACACTACAAAGAACACCCCAGACTCCACACTGTGCCATGCAATTTATGAACAAAATTTAAAATTTAGATGCAGTGCTGAATAATTACGGTGATGCCTTGATGAAAAAAATATTATTCTCTCAATTCTGAATCAGCACCTTGAAGCGCAGTGAAGCATTGCAGTCTGTGGAGAAGAGGGATTTACATAGAGGGCAGTAGTTATCTATTCTATCATCGGACTACATGCACCCTGACTTTGTCTCTCTTCCAGGGCTGTCAAGAAGTGACAGATGTTAAAATTTGGGTTTGAACTGTTGTTATTTTGCCCAAAAAGAAAAAAAAACACTAGTAAATTGGATTACACACAACACATTCATACAGATTTTTGTGTTTTCTCCTGTACACAAGAGCCTGCCAAGTTATACATTTTACATTTAGTTCTACTGAAGCAGAATCTTCCTCAATT
This sequence comes from Lithobates sylvaticus, assembly GCA_028564925.1. Lineage (NCBI taxonomy): Eukaryota > Metazoa > Chordata > Amphibia > Anura > Ranidae > Lithobates > Lithobates sylvaticus. The sequence continues at coordinate 600,881,192 of CM053026.1, forward strand.
AAATACTAAACCCAATAATTATGAATTCTCCAATAGGCTTAATGCCCACGTATAAATTATACAGGTGAGCAGGTGGTAGATAATATTTCTTTCTCATTTTATTAGAGCAGAATTAATTATAATTAGCAAATACCATTTGCTGAAATATTGTGATTTAGATCTATTCTATTGCCAACCTTTTTTGTTGGTCTGCACTCTGGCATGGTTTAGACTTGTTTTCTTGTTGTTCTTAATTTTTTGTTCATGAAACTTTGGCGTTTATTTAATTAAGGCAAATAGACTGTGCACTTTGCAAAGTGCAGTTGCATGCTGCCCCGGAGCTTAGTAAATGAGGCAAAGCTTCACTTTGCAAAGAATACCCAATCATGTGCAAAGAACATTTTAAAAAAAACAGCATTTTTGCTTGCACATGATTGGATGATAGAAGTCAGCAGAGTTTCTGTCAAAAATAGGATTTCAATGAGAGTAAAACGTAAACCAAAAACTTAAAGAAAATTAATAATCGGATATAGCATGGTTTTACTAGCTACCGATATGTCAATTCATCCAGCTAGGTTTCATTCTAGCAAATCTGTGAGAACCGAGCCATCGGGGGTGTTTGATCGCTCAGTTCTCAGTGCAGAGGCGCCGGGGGACAGATGCTGCATCCACCTAGGTAAGTATGAATGGGCAAAAAAAAAAAAACAACATACTTCTCTTTTAAGAAGAAGCCTAAAACTAAAAATAGGTAATTATTTTAAATCTCACCTCTTCTAATTAGTGTTAAACTAAAATGGTGCCTCAAATTATTACTGTACCTTGTAACATGTGCAGGGATACCTAATATGTGTAGTTTAAACAACATCTATCATTATAATTTTTGTTGTACAGTTATGCCTTCTATAGGGCAAAGTTCATGTAGTACTTTGTCCCATGTTTCTAAGTGCTTTCTAACCCTAATTATGAGCTATGATTTGCCCCTCTCCCTTCTTGCCGTGGCGATCCCACAACAGCTAAGGAGATAGCTGATTCATAGCCACAGCTTGTCTCGTCTATGAACACTTTTCCAAGACAAGCAACAGCAAACAGCAAAAGAAATGCAGATATTGACACATCCCCTCCTCCTTCTGCATTCCTCTTGCTGTTGCATGTCTTGGTAAAGTACTGACAGCTGAGACAAGCTACAGCAATGAATCAGCGGTGTCTTTCATAGCTATTGTCAGATTGGCAGTAACAAGAGGGGAGGAGGGCAGGGGACAGGTCAGACTTCATAACTAGGGTTAAGCCTCGTACACACGATCGGATTTTCCGCAGACAAAGCATTGGACTTTTGTCCGAAGGGCGTTGCCCAGCATACAAATGGCACACAATTGTTGGCCAACAAACACGAACGTAGTGACGTACTACGTGGTTTTTCAGCTCTTTAGAGCCACCCTTTGGGCACCTTCTGCTAATGTTGTGTTTGGTGAGCACTGATTCCGAGCATGCGTGTACTTTGGACTTTTGTCTGACTTGTGTACACACAATCGGAAAATCCGCGGAAAATTTATAATCCTGCCATCCAGTATTTGTCTGTGGAAAATCCAACAACAATTGTCCGATGGAGCATACAAACTGTCGGATTTTAGGCCAACAGTCTGTCAACACACAATTCCCATCGGAAAATCTGATCGTGTGTACGAGGCCTTAGATTTTTTTTTTTTTCCTCAAAATTTTTTTTATTGAGAATATAGAATAACAAAATCACAATGTCCTCATACAAACATTAAGGAATCGTGGAACAATCTTATTTGCAATAAGTGAGTACAAGTGTGTCATAAAATTGTGTGAATCAAAACATTGTATATACATAAACCGTTTTCATATACAGATAGTGTACCAAAGATGTATTTGTTGGAAGGAGGAGTAACACATTGGCTTGGCATATTTAGAGTTGAGTTGTTAGGTGTCAACCTGTGTTTTCCTCATTCCGACTTGCGCTTTGACACCTAAGGGGAGGGGGTTCCGAGTTGTAAAGCAAGATTGTAGGGGTTTGTATGGTATTTTTGCACTTCTGATGTGCAAGGTTGTTGACTGGGAGCTCTGTTATGAGGACCCCGACAACAACCAGTATTGTGGCAGGGTCATATTGGTTGGGTGGGGAGAGCAACAGGAATGAGGGTTAGGGCGGGGATAATGGAGGGGGTGTGAAAAAGGGAGGGGGATAGGGGGGCTGTAGGGAGCGTGGTCAGAGTGACCTGGGGGTGAAAGCTTCCTCCTCAGTCTCCGCCACATGTCAACTGAATGTAGCGTGGTATCTATTTAAGGTGAGCAAGAGTGTGAGGGAGTGGCAATGATATTCACGAAGTTTGGCTGGGGGTATGCAGACATGCGGTCTCCCAACTTCATCCCTTGTTTAGGGTTGGGAGATCCATGTCAGTTGAGATAAGGGTGAGAATAGAAAGGGGAGGGAAGTCTGTGAGGAGTAAGTTGTGCGTTCCGTATGTGCTTGTAATGTATGTGTAAGTCACGGTCTAACTATCAGTCATTAGGGTTCGGTATCTGTCGGTTGTACGGAAGTGGATCCAACATGCCCATGTTTTTGAAAATTTGTCTGGGGAGTCTCGGGAGATGGAGATAAGTTCCTCCATTTCGGCTATTTTGTTAATTTGTTTGAACCATTCTGGGATTGACGGTATATGAGGGGAGCCCCAGTGTCTTGGGATGCACATTTTTGCTGCATTGATTAGGGGTAAAATCAATGTCTTTCTGTAATATTGGGCTGATAGGTCTGAATGGTGGAAGAGACATTGAGCTGGGGAGTGTTCCAGTGTATATGTGGAAATTGTTTCTGTGAGTTCTCGGACTTGCGTCCAAAATGGTTGGATTTTCGGGCATGACCACAAAATGTGGAGCAGTGAACCTGGCTCTCCGTTGCATCTCCAGCACTTGTTGGGGTATGAGGGGTTAAGCTTATTTAAAATAGCTGGGGTTCTGTACCAGCGGACTAGTGTTTTGTAGTTGTTTTCCTGAATGGATACATTCAGAGAACCTTTGTGGGCGATCGTGAATATGCGTTCCCATTGTTCCTCAGAGAGTTCTAATTCTATTTCCCTTTCCCATGTCTTGAATGCTTTCCCTTCTTTGGGGGAGATATCTGAAAATAGTATGGAGTATATACCAGAGATTAAATGTTGTTGGGGATTGGGTTGGGAGCATAATTGTTCGAATGCGGTAAGAGGACGCGTAATGGAAGAGTGTTGGTTGATCTCTTTTAAGAAGTGGCGGATTTGGAAGTATGTCCAGAATGGGAGAGGGACGTTAGTGAGAGTGGGGGTTAGCGCTGTGCAGTCTAGAAGAGAGCCGTTACGGAACAATTGGTGAGCTAGAATCTCCGGGTGTAGCCACTGACGGGCTAAGAATTGTGCGGACATGCCCGGGGGAAATGCGGGGTTGAGTCTAACCGGAGTTAAGGGTCCTGGAGTGGACAAGATATGCGTCTTACGACAAGTTTCTGTAAAGCATTGGAGCGTCGGGGCAATCAGAGGGTGTTTTTTGAGGGTGGAGGGAATATGTTTCGGTGACAGCCAGGGGGTTGATCGTAATGGAGAGGGGGACAGTAGGTTTTCTAGCTTTACCCAATCTTTGCATTGACTGTGTAGAGTCCAGTCTACAATTCTGGTGAGATGGCAAGCCCAGTAATATTTTTTAAGGTCTGGAAAGCCAATGCCCCCCTTCGTCTTTGGTCGTGTTAAGAGGTCATATGCAATTCTTGGACGTTTTTGCTTCCATAGGAATTCTGAGCATATCCTCCTATAGGTCAGGAAGAAGGATGTGGGCAATTTAATGGGGACAGTTTGAAGAATGTATAAAATACGGGGAAGGATGTTCATCTTGACAATTGCCGCGCGACCAAACCAGGAAAATTGTGGTTTGTTCCATTTTTTGAGGTCGTCAGATATGGTCTTAAGGATGGGTAAGTAGTTTCTGGCGAACAGGTCTGAAAGGTTTGCTGTGAGGTGGATCCCTAGATATTTGATAGCATCGTGTTTCCAGTGGAAGGGGAAATTAGCCTTGCAGAGTTTTACTGTCTCTTGTGGGATTGTGATATTTAGGGCATGGGATTTGGTAAGGTTGTTTTTGAAGTTCGAGATGTTTTGGAAGAGTTTAAAGTCCTTCAACAAGTTTGAGATTGAGATGTGGGGTTCGCTAAGAGAAAGTAGGATGTCATCTGCGAACACTGCCAGTTTATAGGTGTGTCCTTCTATGGGGATGCCTCTGATGTTTGAGGCCTTAGATTTTACTTAGGAACAATCCCTCCTTACATCAGGTGCCCCCAGCAGAGTCCAACCTTACATCAGGTGCCCCAGCAGAGTCCCTGCTTACGTCAGGTGTCCCCAGCAGAGTCCCTCCTTACATCAGGTGCCCCCAGCAGAGTCCCTCCTTACATCAGGTGCCCCCAGCAGAGCCCCTCCTTACATCAGGTGCCCCCAGCAGAGTCCCTCCTTACATCAGATGCCCCTAGAAGAGTCCCTCCTTACATCGGGTGCTGCCCGCAGAGTCCCTACTTACATCAAGTGCCCCCCGCAGAGTCCCTCCTTACACCAGGTGCCCCCAGCAGAGTCCCTCTTTACATTAGCTGTCCCCAGCAGAGTCCCTCCTTACAACAGGTGCCCCCAGCAGAGTCCCTCCTTACATATGGTGTCCCCAGCGGAGCACCTCCTTACATCTGGTGTCCCCAGTGGAGCCCCTTCTTACATCTGGTGTCCCCAATGGAGCCCCTCCTTACATCAGTGTCCCCAGTGGAGCCCCTCCTTATATCAGTGTCCCCAGCAGAGCCCCTCCTTACATCTGGTGTCCCCAGCGTAGCCCCTTCTTACATTAGTGTCCCCAGCAGAGCCCCTCCTTACATCTGGTGTCCCCAGAAGATCCCCTTCTTACATCAGTGTCCCCAGCAGAGCCCCTCCTTACATCTGGTGTCCCCAGCGTAGCCCCTCCTTACATCAGTGTCCCCAGCGTAGCCCCTCCTTACATCTGGTGTCCCCAGCGGAGCCCCTTCTTACATCAGTGTCCCCAGCGAGCCCCTCCTTACATCAGTGGCCCCAGCGTAGCCCCTCCTTACATCTGGTGTCCCCAGTGGAGCCCCTTCTTACATTAGTGTCCCCAGCGGAGCCCCTTCTTACATTAGTGTCCCCAGCGGAGCCCCTCCTTACATTAGTGTCCCCAGCGGAGCCCCTCCTTACATCAGTGGCCCCTCTCGTCAGACAGACAGGGAGGAGGGTTGGCGGCAGCTCCATTTCCCATCTTTCCCCGTGTGTTCAGTGGAGAGGGGAGGGGCCTCCAATCCGTGCAACCAATTGGCTTCAGTGTACAAAATAAATGTCTACTTGTACACTAAAGAGAGAAGCCGATTGGCTGCACGGATCGGAGGCCTCTCCCTTCTCCACTGAACACACGGGGAAAGCCGGAAAGAGATCTTGCAGCGGCCATCTTTTTGTAGCCTACTGCGGTCTTTGTCAAAAACAGTCCCAATTCCCTGGACAAAAGCAAAATCCCCGGATTTTCATCGGGATTGTCCCTGAAAAATCTGGACTGTTGGCAAGTATGAGTATAAATTTCCCACTGCCTACCATACAGGAATTTCTTGTTGCCTGTATCTTTCTATTCCAGAGAGATCCCTGTAAAAAATATAAAACAACATTTTCTAATTTTATGAGCAAATGAAGAAGAAAAAAAAGGCCCCAATCGATCGTTGTTTCCATATATGGTTGTTTTTTTATATTAATATTTATAGCAATGTAACATCATAGAGTTTTTGTAGATAAATACAATTTATTTTTGACTCGCTAACATCAAGAAAAGATTAAATGAGAAATGACTGGATTCATATGCCTACAGCACTCATTTGAAAAGCGATGTTCAACCTGCAGCACTGCTAACGCTGGAACATTAATTTGCGACATCAGGGAGACCTTCACAGATCAGGTCAGTTTGCAGTCTGAAACATTGCATATAGCAAAGCTTAGCTGTGTTTTTTGACAAAAAATCATGTATTGCATTATGACAAAAAGATCTATCTATCTATCTATCTATCTATCTATCTATCTATCTATCTATCTATATGTCTATCTATCTGTACCCAGCAAGAAGCCTAGCAAAAGTGTGATTTTTTTTTGAACAATAGAACTAATAGTAAATGATGCATTCATTGATACATACTATGAGATTTCTGAGAAGAAACTCTGTGAACTGTAAATAAACTATGAGTAAAATAAAATAAAAAGGATTAGAGTTTGTGAATGTGTGTGATAGAAAGTTGGTATTGTATATGTATAATGAAATAAAGTAGTAAATACGGAGCCATCCACAGAGAAGTTTGTGGGTTTTTGGGGCACATAAGTACTTAGTCTGGTATTGGGTCTGGGAAGTGCTTAGTTAGCAGTAGAATGTGGCTGGAATCAGGCCCGGATTTACTCCATTTGCCGCCCCAAGGCCGGTCCTTCAATGCCGCCCCCCCCATCAGTGTCCCCTGCCCCTAAAGACCCACATTAGACTGCTTTACCGAGAGCCGTTTTGAGCCAGGAAATGTGTAAGCCGGAGTTTGGGGGCGGAGCCAAGCTGCTCTGCTGTAGTGCTATTTTCCTTCTTCCCTTGTGTGGGGGGGGGCTTGGAGAGAAGGACTGTCGGGCGGACACAGGAATGAATCAAAACACATCCAAACTTGTACACTCACAGGGCCGCTGTTAGGAATCATGGGGCCCTCGCCCCCTGAGGGGGGAGAAGAGGTGGGGGAGGGAGGTGAGAAAGGGTGAGAGGAGGAGGTAAGGGGGTGAGGAGGCAGAAAAAAAGAGGGGGTGAGAAAGATAGAGGGGGAGGGGATTGGGGTTGTGAGGGGAGTGGGGTGGGAGAGAGAAGGGGAGAGAGAGAGAGAGAGAGAGAGAGAGAGAGAGAGAGAGAGAGAGAGGTGGTAAGAGAGGGGAGTAGCACACGGAGGGGGAGTAGCACACAGAGGGGGGGAGTAGCACACAGAGGGGGGAGTAGCACACAGAGGGGGGGTAGCTGACAGAGGGGGGGGGTAGCTGACAGAGGGGGGGAGTATCTGACAGATGGGGGGTAGCTGACAGAGGGGGGAGAGAGAAGGGGGCTGAGAGGGAGGAGGGTGAGAGAGAAAGGTGGTAAGAGAGGGGGTGGCCTGACAGAGAGAGGGGGAGTAGCACACAGAGGGGGGGGGTAGCAGACAGAGGGGGGGAGTATCTGACAGAGGGGGGGAGTAGCTGACAGAGGGGGGAGAGAGAAGGGGCTGAGAGGGAGGAGGGTGAGAGAGAAAGATGGTAAGAGAAGGGGTGGCCTGACAGAGGGGGGGAGTATCTGACAGAGGGGGGGAGTAGCTGACAGAGGGGGGGAGTATCTGACATATGGGGGGTAGCTGACAGAGGGGGGAGAGAGAAGGGGGCTGAGAGGGAGGAGGGTGAGAGAGAAAGGTGGTAAGAGAGGGGGAGTAGCACACAGAAGGGGGGAGTAGCACACAGAGGGGGGGGGGTATCTGACAGAGGGGGGGAGTATCTGACAGAGGGGGGGGGTAGCTGACAGAGGGGGGAGAGAGAAGGGGCTGAGAGGGAGGAGGGTGAGAGAGAAAGATGGTAAGAGAGGGGGTGGCCTGACAGAGAGAGGGGGAGTAGCACACAGAGGGGGGGAGTATCTGACAGAGGGGGGGAGTATCTGACAGAGGGGGGGGGGTAGCTGACAGAGGGGGGAGAGAGAAGGGGCTGAGAGGGAGGAGGGTGAGAGAGAAAGATGGTAAGAGAGGGGGCCTGACAGAGGGGGGGTAGCTGGCAGAGGAGGGGAGCTGACAGAGGGGAGGGGGTAACTGACAGAGGGAGGGTAACTTCAGAGGGGGGGTAACTGACAGAGGGGGGGTAACTTACAGAGGGGGGGGGGTAACTGACAGAGGGAGGTAGCTGACAGGGGAGGGGAGCTGACAGAGGGGGAGTGGCTTACAGAGTAGGGACTGGCTGACAGAGGGGGGGTGAGAGTGCAGAGAACGATACCTCAGTGAGGACTCCAAGAGACACAGCAGCAGAGCACACGACAGGCAAGGAGGCGGGACTCTGGGCAACCACGATCACCCACAGTCCAGCCCCGCCTCCACATGTGACCAATCACAGACTCTCGTGTCCACCGCCCGCACCTGACCTATTCAGCCAATCACAGGCTAAATAGGTATGCTTGCTGCACATCGCTGAGCTCGGATCGGAGGCAGAGAGCACAGGCAGTAAATGTGTAACCTGTGTGACCTGCTGCTATATGTTTCAGGCGGCTTAAAAGAAATGTTTCCAAAACCGGACAGGTGGCAACTCTAGCGGCGCCGCCCCTGCACAACAGCCGCCCCGAGGCCTGGCCTCTATGGCCTTGTGGGAAATCCGGCCCTGGCTGGAATACAATGTAGGTGAAGCCTCTGGTTCACGTGCCAACCTTGGTAATTTACCTATGAAGTACAGAGTGTAAGAGTTATTAGCAGGACCGGGACAGGGGGGGGGGGGCAGAAGGGGAATTTGCCCTGGGCGATGTGTGGTCCTGTGAAGGAGGGGGCATGGGAAACTTGTCAGGGCCTCCATTCTCCATCTGCCTGAATGAGAGGAGTGATCATGCTGCCATCTGAGGCAGCTAGAGAATAGAGCACAGAGCGGTACTGCTGGAGGGAGGATTCTACTCTTACCTCCCTCCAACAGCAACCTGTTGTGGGTGGGAAAAGGTGGGCAGAAAAGGCCATGCCAGAGACAAAAGTCTTAATCTTGGCGAGGGAAGAAGAGGAGGTGAAGGTGGGTGGAACCCACTGGTGACCTCATCTGTGATCCCAGGCACCGCCCATACCATGGCTGGTTTGATTGGGGAGGTGAGAGATTTAACATTGGAAGCTACAACAGGGACACGCATCGGATAAGCAATAATTAAGTCAGAAGGTGCCCAAAGGGTGGCTCTAAAGAGCTAAAAAATAACGTAGTTTGTCACTACGTTAATGTTTGTTGGCCGACAATTGTGTGCCATTTGTATGCTGGCCAACACCCTTCGGACAAAAGTCCAATGCTTTGTCTGTGGAAAATCCAATCGTGTGTACAAGGCTTAACCCTAGTTATGAAGTCTGACCTGTCCCCTGCCCTCCTCCCCTCTTGTTACTGCCAATCTGACAATAGCTATGAAAGACACAGCTGATTCATTGCTGTAGCTTGTCTCAGCTGTCAGTACTTTACCGAGACATGCAGCAGCAAGAGGGATGCTGAAGGATGAGGGGATGTTTCAATCTATGGATTTCTTTTGCTGTTGTTTGTCTTGGGAAAGTGTTCTTAGACGAGACAAGCTGTTTGCTGAGTTGACGATGTTACCTTGACTCTTGATTTATTACCTCTCTCTTTGAAGTAACTTTCCCTTATTGGGTCCAAGTAAAGTATTTCAGAACCTAACTATACTGAGTTGTTTGATTATTGCAACACAGCACTACAAGGATGTCTGAACCCAGAGTGTCAGGTGGGTTGGAAGGTTCACTTGGCCATGGCTGTGCAGGTGAGCAGGTAATTCTCAGCAGTCACCAAGGGGGCAGTGCTACATAAATATACTAATTTGTAATATGCTGTAATAAAGTATATTTTAAGCAATGTTTTTGTTTATATTGTTGTCATCTGAGAAGCCCCACTTTGTGTTGAACATATGTTGTTCAATACATGGTTAATTGGGGATATGGTGCCCATGTGATCTCCCATCAGATCTCACATCAGAGATTTCCCTTTAATCACTAAGCTTTTTTGCTTAATAATTGTTGAGGTGGATATCAGTCACATAACTTAACACTTTGGGCCAGATACATTATTGTTGGTGCCCCAAATATTTTGTACATGGAAACCAAAATAGCCAAATAATAGCCCACAGGGAAGTTTTTACCACATAAGGTCAAGGATTTGAAAAGCGCTTGGGGAAACATCAGGGAGGTGTGACGGGTGGAAAAAAAGGGTTAACTGAACCAACACCCTTTGATAGTAGACAAATAATTGATTAGCTACATGCAGTAAAGTGACTCTAGGTTATGCCCTGTCTTTAGGGACCAAAGACTTTGAAGTGGGGGGAGGATGTAGCGGCATGGACTACCAGCAGAAAGCACTGTACCTTTCAGTGTTCCTAGACATCGTTTGTCCGTGCAATAATCAGTGTAATCAGTGACCTCATATTTGTGTACAAAGTATATTATGGGACGTAAAGTTCTCTTTCAGAGAGTTGCTTTGCACCCATACACCTTGAGACTACACATCCCAGGGATCTTTGCTGTAACAGGAAGATTGCTGGGAGTAGCTATAAAAGAAGCAAAAAAGGGTTAACTGAACCAACACTCTTTGATAGAAGGGGTGGGTGCTAAAGGGTTAGAAATGGAAATGGAAATATATTAAAATGTCCATGGGATGCAGTAACAGTCCTTGTATTGTGAGGTCCCAGGAACACTCTTTAAATGTAGGTAGCCAGCTTTCAGAGTGAGAAGAAACTCTGCAAGCAAAACACAGGGAGAGACAGCAGTGCCAATCTGAGTGTAGTATTAGAATGTACACAGTTTAATAAAAGGTAAACAACTCACATGATAAAAGATGACTAGGCACATATCAAGTAGTAGACCTCTCTGCACTGTGCAGATCCGGACCGTTGTGATCCGTGTAATCCTCAGTCACAGCCACGCTGGTGGATTCCAGAGCTCCAGGGCTGGTGGAGAGATACAGGGCTGACAGCTGAAATGTCTCCGGGTGGAATGGCAGAAGGCGCTGCTGCTTTATCAGGTCTTATTGTTGGTGGGCCAAATATTTTGCGCATGGAGACCAAAATAACTAAATAATAGCCCACATATTAAAGAAATACTACTAACTGCAAGAAGATGGTGGTACAAGACAGGTACAGATTCAACAACACGCCACATAAACTATATGTGCTGCGACATAGTTGTTTATTTGACATACAATGAGCCAAAATAAGATGTCACCAGGGACATGCAGTCAGGGGAGGCATGACCATGAACATTAAAAAAAAAAAAATCGAGCTTCGAGGGTCGTAGCTTGGGGACCTGAGGTCACAGAGACCCCAAATTTGGTAGGTAGCTTAAGTCCTACCCCACCACTGGTTAAAAATTCTGTCTCCTACAATCTATGGTTCCGGATATATGGGGCTCCTTGTGCAGCCTGTCAGAAGCTACATACAGAGCGGCCACACGCTGTTTGCAGCAGACTGAGAGGATGAGCTCACAGTGCCTCTCCTCACTTCTTGTCAGAGGCACTGAGCTCAATGGACAGCTTGGAGTCTTGGAACAATGGTGAAGTACCATTAGCCCCAGTTGTCCAATAAAAATGCTACAGTGGAGGCACGCCTCTCACTGCAGTGTCATAGAAGGGGCATGTGTCTAAAGGACAAATACTCCCTCCCAGCCCAGCCCTCTTAACTATAAGGGAAAACATGGGTTTATGTGTATAAGATTTGCCCATAATCCCATTTTTTTCTCACACAGTTAAGAGGAAGAATGATAATCTGCTGCTGTTGAAAAGGTACTGTTATAATCAAGCTAAATCATATATTATTAAGCTATATGTTATAATATAATAATTTATTATTTATCTATTTACTGTGAAATTGCTGGTTGGAAGTTATAACTTAAAACTTCAGTAATGTGTCTGTTAAGCCACCTGCTTGAGTTCAGTTTTTGAAAATATAGTAAATTACTTTAACCACTTCAGCCCCGGACCAATTGGCAGCCAAAGGACCAGGCCCCTTTTTGCGATTCGGCACTGCGTCGCTTTAACTGACAATTGCGCGGTCGTGCGACGTGGCTCCCAAACAAAATTGGCGTCCTTTTTTTCCCACAAATAGAGCTTTCTTTTGGTGGTATTTGATCGCCCCTGCGGTTTTTATTTTTTGCGCTATAAACAAAAATAGAGCGACAATTTTGAAAAAAATGCAATATTTTTTACTTTTTGCTATAATAAATATCCCCAAAAAATATATAAAAAAACATTTTTTTTCCTCAGTTTAGGCCGATACGTATTCTTCTACATATTTTTGGTAAAGAAAATCGCAATAAGCGATTATTGATTAGTTTGCGCAAAAGTTATAGCGTTTACAAAATAGGGGATAGTTTTATAGCATTTTTATTAATATTTTTTTTTTATTAGTAATGGCGGCGATCAGCGATTTTTATTGTGACTGCGACATTATGGCGGACACATCGGACATTTTTGACACATTTTTGGGACATTTGTCATTTATACAGCAATCACTGCTATTTAAATAGCACTGATTCCTATGTAAATGACAGTTGTAGTGAAGGGGTTAACCACTAGGGGGCGGGGGAGGAGTCAGTGTGACGTGTTGTGTTTTTTTTACAGTAGGGGGGCTTGGCTGTACGTCTGACGTCATTGATCGGCGTTCCCGATGACAGGGAACCGCCGATCACTGACAGTCAGTGTAGGAAGCGCGGGGAGAGGTTTGTTTACATAGACCTCTCCCCGTTCCTCAGCTCCATAACCCGATCGCGGGATACCAGCGGCGATCGGGTCCACTGGTCCCGCGGCCGTGGTCACGGAGCTCCCGACCGGGTCGCGAGCGTGCCGCTGGCAGCGCGCTCCCGACCCACGGGCAGGCAAATGCACGATCACGTACAGGTACGTGATTTTGCCTGCCCGTGCCATTCTGCTGACGTATATATGCAGTGGCCGGTCGGGAAGTGGTTAAAATCAATATATATAATAATTATTTGTATATTTCTTACTTATGGTAATTGACCCCTTGCCACCCAGGCCAATTCTGACACGTCTCGTCTACATGTAATAGTCATCACTTTTTTGCTAGAAATTTACTCAGAACCCCCAAACATTATATATATTATATATATTAGCAGACACCCTAGGGAAAAACATGCATATAAAAAAAGATTTTTTGTATAATGTGAAAGATGATGTTAAACCAAGTAAATAGATACCTAAGATGTCATGCTTTACAATCGTGCACACTTGTGGAATGGCGCCAAACTTCAGTACTTAAAAATCTCCATAGGCAACGCTTTCAATTTTTTTTACAGATTACATATTTAGAGTTACAGAGAAGGTCTAGTGCTACAATTACTCTAACGATCGTGGCATATGTAACTTGTGTATATCTGGCTCTGATACTAGCCAGTGCCTCACCAGCCACTGACTTCACCACACGCCCTTAATGTCACATGTGTGAAAATTTGCATTCCTCACTGACCGCCAATTTTAGTTTATCCAGCCCATTGTTTTCAAAGGATTGGCAGATACACTATGGTTGATTTAGTAAAAGAGAAGAGGCTAAAATGCGCTGAGCATACAGTGGTATATTAAGTTGTGTTCACTTCAATTACCTGTTCTTATGTCCTAGCTCATACTTGTTTGGGTATTAACTACCACTTCAATACTGGCCACTTTCACCCATTTCCTGCCTAGGCCAATTTTCAACTTTCAGTGCTGTCACTCTTATGCCGCATACACACGATCGGACATTCCCACAACAAAATCCTGGATTTATTTCCGACGGATGTTGGCTCAAACTTGTCTTGCATACACACGGTCGCACAACTGTTGTCGGAAATTCCGATTGCCAAGAACACAGTGATGTACAACACGTATGACGAGCCGAGAAAAATTAAGTTCAATAGCCACTGTGACTCTTCTGCTTGATTCCGAGCATACGTGGAATTTTGTGCGTTGGAATTGTGTATAAACGATCGGAATTTCCGACAACGGATTTTGTTGTCTGAAAATTTGAGAACCAGATCTCAAATTTTGTGTGACGGAAATTCCTATGGAAAATGTGTGATGGAGCCTACACACGGTCGGAATTTCCGACAACAAGGTCCTATCACACATTTTCCATCGGAAAATCATATTGTGTGTACAGGGCATTAGGGGATGACTTTGAAGTGACAACAAAAGTTTACCATAAGGCACATGATATAGTAATATCCGATGGAGCTTACACACGGTCGGAATTTCTGACAACAAGCTCACATTGAACATTTTTTTGTCGGAAATTCTGACCGTGTGTACGCGGCATTAGAATGACAATTGCACGGTCATGCAACACTGTACCCATATGAAATTTTTATAATTTTTTTTTTAGACAGATAGAGCTTTCCTTTGGTGATATTTAATCACCACTGTTTTTTTTTTCTAAAAAAATAAGATAAGCCAGAAAATGTAAAAAACAAAACAACATTTCTTTGTTTCTGTTAGAAAATTTAGCAAATAAGTAATTTTTCTTCTTCACTTATGTGCGCTGATGCAGCTGTCCTGATGGGTTTTGATAGGCTGCACTGATGGGCATTAATGAGGCGGCACTGATGGGCACTGATGAGATGGCACTGTTGAGGAGGCACTGATAGGTGGCACTGTGGGCACTGATAGGCAGCCTGATGGGCACTGATGAGGAGGAACTGATGAGCAGCACTGATGATCACTAAAAGGCTGTACTAATGGGCATTGATTGGCACTGATGGGGCTGCACTGATCATCAGGACACTGATGATCTGTGCCCTAATTATCAGTGTAAACTATGTGCTGACAGGCTTGCAAGTTAACGGCTTTCTTTTCCTTCCACAAACACAACGTGGGAGGAAAGGACTGCTGATAACCAGCAAGTCTGTTTACATGAGATCAGCTGTGATTCGACACAGCTGATCACATGGTATAGCACCACTGTGATTGGCCCTTTACTGCAATCTGTGCGCGCAGGGGGCAGGGTTCTGGGAGGATGTCCCTGCACTGTGTTCCTCCTGACTTACTCTCCAACTGCAGTGCCACTGCAAAAGAGCGCCACCTGTAGTGGAGAAAGCACACTGCACCTGCCTACACATGTACATCCATAATTATGGACTATACATAAAACAAATGGTTTTAAAATGTAAATATACATTGCTCAGATTGTTTAAAAAAGAAAAAAAAAATCATAAAATATGACCATGTATGAGGATAAAATGATTACAACTAGTTATACCTAGCACAAGCCTCAGCAACAAAAGTGTTAGCGAGAGGTAAGCATCTCATGCCATGCAATCTTATCTAGTACACAATTATTAGATTGGAAAGAACAAAATTGGCCAATGTAATTAAAATGGGATTGGCACATATATCCTCACTGGCCGCTGTCCCAGTTTCTCCATTCAATTATTACACATTTTAATTAGTCTTACACTGACCTTCCTCTATAGTATTATATGCAGTTTGTACAGCACACTGTTCAATGAAACTACAGATGTATTAAATCAGGGCATCAGCTATTGATGTATAATAACTCCAAAATATATTTTTTAAATACATGACAGCTCCATTGTATTTCAGTAATAGATTAGGTCTTTATGTGTTCATTTTTTAGGCAGGCAAATTACACTGTTTGATGTAATGAAAAATCATCAGCTGAAAGGCTGAATACAACTAGGTACGAGCAACACATTTCTGGCATTGGTTTCCTACAGAACTACCTTCATCTAATTTAGACAAGCATTTGCACTAGTGTTGGTACCATTTCCGAAACAGGCGATACATTTTGGTAGTTCTAACTACATCCTCTTAAAGAACTATGTTGCTATGGCAGTGACAGATTTTCAAAGAATTACTGGCAAAAAAGGAAGAGAAGTGCCAGGCGAATCCTAGTGCAGCATTATTTTATTTAATTAAAATACAAACGGTTGACAGTATAAGGTGCACCTACATAGTGCTAGTGAGGGTAGGTGCTTTCCAGATCCAGCATAACAGAAGAGCCACTGGGGTGTCCCTGTGGAAGAGTCCACGAGCTCCATGTGTCAGCAGGAAGCTGAAGTCTTGAAAGACCTGGGGAGGACACCGCCTGTGTAACTCTGCGTAGGAGTGTTTCCAGAGCTGTCAGAATGGGGAGCCGCCTACAACTGTGTCTGGCCAATCATAACGCGTTTCAAAGGCACGGCCAAGCCTCCTTCATGTGTGTGTTTTTTCTAATGTCAAAGAATTACTGGCAGTTCTCAGGTTAGGAAACTCATGGTAAATAAAGTGGAACTAAACTCTCAAAGATGCTCACCTCCACCTTCTAACGATGCAGCGGTTACATCCCTCATTGATCAATGTGATCTTCTCCTTGCTACTTCTGGGTGCTGGGTTTGGACCCTTTGATTTGCTGGAGGGGGAATGATGCCATCCCACCCATGTGCAAGGGAGTCGGTCATTCTAGCACAACCGCAGTATACCAGAAATGCATGCTGAGATGTGCAGCACAGTGTACATTCGAGAGAAGACTGAGAGCAGGCAGGTAAGTGTTTTTTTGTTGCAAAAGAGACAAGCATGTTTCTTCTGCAATAAAGAGCTGTCGGCTCACAGGTTTTTCACTAGTTAAATTTTGTTGCACTTTAAGGCCCGTCTGAGCTGACATACAGAGGCATGCCAGTACACAGAGTGAGGCATGTCTTTGCGGGGAAGCTGTCATGTATGATGAGGAACTGAGAGACTAATTCCCCATCTGGTCCACTTTTGATTGACAACACTCCCTATCAGGGTCTGCCCTCAATGCTCCTTAGCCATGTGCTTATCAGAGTGATGGGCACAGTGACCGAGGAGGGAGGGAGTGCTCCGAGGTAAGAGTGTCCATTGTGGGCACCAACAAATGCATGTAACTGTCACTGACATTTTTGTTGCTACGCCCTGATGGAATTCTAAAGGGTGAATTTATGAATTCCCACTCTGTGTTTCGGACAGTGATGTAGCAGGTTAGAGAAAGATTACAGAGTTTCTGCAGGGAGAGATAGAAATTATATCAGTTGCTATTTAGCTTAGTTTCCGAACAACTACTCCCCCACCCACCCATTGTTTTTTCTGAAGTGTTCCTTTTTTCTACTTCGTGTTTTCATATTTTTATTCTCTCATTTAGGTTTAAAAGAAAAAGAGTGGCATTGGGTTTAAGTAAAAGCTTATAAAGATTGGGGGCTTAAAACAAACAACACTAAAATGCTGTTTTTTTTTATTATTAAAAGCTGGTTGTTGACAAAATGGCTAATTAAAAGTGTGTAAAGACTGTGCACATACACACTTCAGGGTTCTGTAGAAAAAGCAGCATTATCAAAGTGCTTAAAAAGCTGCATGTACTCATCACATTTTGGGGGAGTTTTGCAGTGAAAAAGGTAACGTTAATTTTCAGCTTTTTTTTTTAAAGCTAGTTGTTGTGGATTCTGTTGAAAAAGTGGCCTTGTCAAAGAATTTAAAGACTGCATGTATGCACTACAATATTTTGTGGACTTTTTTCAATTAAATAAATATACTATAATGATGATTTTTTTTAAACTAAAGTGGAATTCCAGGCTATTACTAACTAGGCTTAAACCTGCCCCCATCCCCTTCTAAGTCCTATACTATCTACCCTGCAGAAGGTAGATGTTTATACTTACTCCAGTCTGGTCACATGATCTGCCCCCAGTAACCATTTCAGGGAAGAGGAGGCACAGCTGATAATGGACGCTCTATAGTAAACCTATGTGTAGTGTCACCACCCTGGTATTGAATCTGTTGTCGGTGATCTCACCTCTCCTCTAAAGTCGGCCACTGGGGATATCATGGACCAGACTGGAGCACTCTGAGAGTAAGTAAGTTTAAGCATCTTCCTTTCACAGGATAATAGTCTTTCAGAGTATTACCACGCCTTAGTTAGTAAAAGCCTAGAATTTCACTTTAAAAGCTTACTGCTGTGAGTTCTTTTTAAAAAGCGGCCTAGTGTAAATGTTGTGTTGTCACTACAATATTTTGTATTTTTCACTGAAATAAATACACTGTCGTGTTTATTTTTTGTATTAAATATTTGCATGTACTCACTACAATTTTTTTTTTTTTTTACAGTGAAATAAATATACTAGAGATCTTGATTTAAAAATGTTTACTTTGGTTTGTGTTAAAAAGCAGTCTAGTTAAAGTGTTTAAATACCGTGCACATACTCACTACAATATTTTTGGGGCTTTGTACCTAATTACACTCAAATGTTGATTTTTTTTTTAATTGAATCTGGCTGGTGTGGGTCCTGTTCAAAATGAGGGCTAGTTCAAGTGCTTAAATACTGTGCACATATTCACTTAAATTTTGGTGTCTGTTTTTCAGTGAAAAAAATATGTTTAAATGTTGATTTCTTGATTAAAATCTGACTGGTGTCTTTCCTGTTTAAAACGTGGCCTAGAAGAAGTGCTTAAATTCTCTGTGACATTAAACAACCTAATTTTGATTCCTTGATTATAAACCTGCCTATTGTCTCCCTGTACAACATTCACCTTACATAAGGGTCCATGTATAAAAAGCTTGCTGAAGAAATCTGCACAACTCCAATACAACTTGCTGTTTTCTGTGTAGTATAATTATCTTGTGTGGTTATATATGCTATCTAGTGGCCATTTAAACATTACAAAGTGTAGCTCAAAAATGTGAGAGATATGATAGTGATTGAGGTACTTGTGTACTTAAATGCCATTAGTAATCTGTAAAGAGACTGTGGCTGCATACTGACCCAGTGAAGGACTGCCCTATTGCAAGCTGCATCTTGAACTACTGCTGCTGCATCCAGAGTTACTGTTGCTGCATCAAGGACTGCTGCTGCCACATCAGTTGACTGAGCCCATCTGTTGTTGCATTTTGAGGTGCTGTTCTGGACTCCTAGGAGGGAGTCATGACACATCACAGGAAGCCCCCTCATGGCTAACAGAGGATAGAATTAGGAACAGACTCTAAAAACGTAATATTAATAAGTCACCGGGACCAGATGGCTTGCACCGAAGGTCCTTAAGGTACTCAGTCAAGTAATTGCCAAACTGCACAATCATTCAAAAAAAAACCCAGGTAGACCCATCATATCTGGGTGTGGTAATCTGACTGAAAATCGCAGTCATGTAGTACTAGTGGACAGTCAACTCAAACCCTTTGCAACATGTTTGTAATCTTATGTACGTGACACCATCCATTTTTTACAGATCATTCAAGACTAGGGATGAGCCCGATGTTTGAGTCAAACATAAGTTTGACTCGAACATCGGGTGTTCGCCTGTTTCGCCGAATAGCGAACAATTTGGGGTGTTCACGGCAAATTCAAAAGCCGCAGAACACCCTTTAAAAGTGGGAGAAATCAAAAGTGCTAATTTTAAAGGCTTATATGCATGGTATTGTCATAAAAAGTGTTTGGGGACCTGGGTCCTGCCCCAGGGGACATGTATCAATGCAAAAAATTGTATTAAAAATGGCTGTTTTTTCGGGAGCAGTGATTTTGATAATGCTTAAAGTGAAACACTAAAACTGAAATATTCCTTTAAATTTCGTACGTGGGGGGTGTCTATAGTATTCCTGTAAAGTGACACATGTTTCCCGTGTTTACAACAGTCCCTGCACAAAATGACATTTCTAAAGGAAAAAAGGTAATTTAAAAGTACTCGCGGCTAAATGAATTGTCAGGCCCGGCAATACACATAAAAGTAATTGAAAAAAACAGGCATGGGATTAAGGGGAACCCCGAACCACAATTTAAAAAAAAATTGTGTGGGGGTCCCCCAAATTCCATTACCAGGCCCTTTGGGTCTGGTATGGAATATTAAGGGGAACCCCGAACCAAAATTAAAAAAAAAAATTGTGTGGGGGTCCCCCTCAAATTCCATACCAGATCCTTCAGGTCTGGTATGGATATTAAGGGGAACCCTGTGTCAAAATAAAAAAGAAAATGGCGTGGGGGGCCCCCCCAAAATCCATACCAGACCCTTATCCAAGCACCCAACCTGGCAGGCCGCAGGAAAAGAGGGGGGACGAGAGAGGGCCCCCCCTCCTGAACCGTTCCAGGCCACATGCCCTCAACATGGGGAGGGTGCTTTGGGGTAGCCCCCAAAGCACCTTGTCCCCCATGTTGATTGGGACAAGGGCCTCATCTCCACAACCCTTGCCCGGTGGTTGTGGGGGTCTGCAGGCAGGGGGCCTCTTTTCCTGCAGCCTGACAGGTTGCGTGCTTGGATAAGGGTCTGGTATGGATTTTAAGGGGAACCCTGTGCAAAAAAAAATGGTGTGGGGGTCCACCCAAAAATCCATACCAGACCCTTATCCAAGCACGCAACCTGGCAGGCCCCACGCCATTCTTTTTATTTTGGCGCGGGGTTCCCCTTAATATCCATACCAGACCTGAAAGGCCTGGTATGGAATTTGGGGGGACTCTCACAACCCTTGCATGGTGGTTGTGGGGGTCTGCAGGCGGGGGGCTTATCATAATCTGGAAGCCCCCTTTTAACAAGAAGAAGATTAATGGACTACGTGGGACCTTTTTTTCTTTTTTTAATAAAGGACTTGTTCCAAGCCATGTCTTGTCATTTTTACCATTTTGACACTTATTTTGTGAAATGGTAGGGGTACATTTGTACCCCGTTACCATTTCACACAGGAGGGGAGGATCTGGGGGTCCCCTTGTTAAAGGGGGCTTCCATATTCCAATAAGCGCCCCGCCCGCAGACCCCCACAACCACGGGCAAGGGTTGTGGGGATGAGGCCCTTGTCCCCATCAACATGGGGACAAGGTGCTTTGGGGGGTACCCCAAAGCACCCTCCCCATGTTGAGGGCATGTGGCCTGGTAAGGTTCAGGAGAGGGGGCGCTCTCACGTCCCCCCTCTTTTCCTGCGGCCTGCCAGGTTGCGTGCTTGGATAAGGGTCTGGTATGGATTTTAAGGGGAACCCCGTGCAAAAAAAAATGGTGTGAGGGTCCACCCAAAAATCCATACCAGACCCTTATCCAAGCACGCAACCTGGCAGGCCCCACACCATTTTTTTTATTTTGGCGCGGGGTTCCCCTTAATATCCATACCAGACCTGAAGGGTCTGGTATGGAATTTTGGGGTACCCTCACGCAATTTTTTTTTTTACATTTTGGTTCGGGTTCTCCTTAATATTCATACCTGACCCACCAGGCTTGATATGATTCTTTGCGATATGCTTTGTCTTTTGTGTGTATGTTTACGTGTTTATAGAAAATCTGAAATAAAAAAAAAAAAAAAAAGAAAAGAGGATGCAGGACACTTTTTAAAGCAAAAACGCAAGGTGAAACTGGTTGGCTGTTATTTGAGAGAAACAATTGAGTACTGCCCGTGATAGAATACTCAATTGTTTCTGTTGCAAGTGCACTAATACAACTACAATCACCTCAAGCTGTTATTTGCGGCATCTCTAGTTTTCCTTTTTTGCAGTGTTAATGAATCAGACCCATTATTTTTGCACTGCGCAGCCTAATATGTTTGTTTAACATACATTTGATTATTTTGGAATCTTGCTCAGCATGTTGCTGCATCATTTGCTTTTCCCTGAAGAACCTACTGTTCTTTTGTTGGAAAGTATAGAATGAATCAGTTACACAAATGTGACACCAGCTAAAACAGAAGTGGATGTACAATATATTAGCCTCCGGTCCCATCTGTTTATTTGTGCATATGCAGCTCACAGAGAAGGAACATATACCGTGTGCCCATAGCACATCTTCATAGCAACGATCTGTTCCCATAGAAACAAGAGCTGACTGTCTGATTTCAGTGAAGGGGAGCTGAACTGACAGAAAACTTTTTAGCCCTGTTGTGCTCGTCGTAATGTTTGGAACACCAGGGAAATGTCTTTGGTGTGGAGCTCTAGAAAATCGCAATGTGCAATCATAACAGTAATGCTCTGGTGTAAATGTTTCATTGAACAGTGACCTTGGCTGTGACTTAAAGCTGAACTCTGGACACAAGTAAATAATTGAAATACATTCCTCTATAGCCCCAAAGGATATAAATCAAATGTGTGTGCACCAAAAGCCTTTGCAAACACAGCTATATAAAACATAGAACTGACATTATCACTGTGCTGCACATACTGTAGCTTAATCACTTTCAGACCGGACCATTTTGCTGGCTTAAGACCAGACCACTTTTTGCGATTCGGCACTGCGTTGCTTTAACTGACAATTGCGAGGTTGTGTGACGTGGCTCCCAAACAAAATTGACGTCATTTTTTCCCTACAAATAGAGCTTTCTTTTAGTGGTATTTGATCACCACTGTGATTTTTACTTTTTGCGCTATAAACAAAAAAAGAGCGACAATTATGAAAAAAAAAAAACGCATTATTTTTAACTTTTTGCTATAATAAATATCCCCCAAAAATGTATAAAAAAAATGTTGTCCTTAGTTTAGCCTGATACATATTCTTCTACATATTTTTGGTAAAAAAAATCGCAATAAGCAATTATTGATTGGTTTGCGCAAAAGTTATAGCGTTTACAAAATAGGGGATAGTTTTATGGCATTTTTTTATTATATATTTTTTTTTTTACTAGTAATGGCGGCGATCAGCGATTTTTATTGTGACTGCGACATTATGGCGGACACATCAGACATTTTTGACAAATTTTTGGGACCATTGTCATTTATACAGCAATCAGTGCTATACAAATGCACTGATTCCTGTGAATGACACTGGCAGTGAAGGGGTTAAACACTAGGTGGCAGTGTAGGGGTTAAGTGTGTCCTAGGGGCATTTTGCTAACTGTTGGGCGTCGCTGTGTTGTACACATCACTGATCTCTGTTCCAATCACAGGGAGCAGAGATCAGTGACACTGTTGCTAGACAGAACAGGGAGATGCTTGTTTACTTTAGCATCTCCAAGTTCTTCCTCCCTGTGACACGATCGCGGGTATGCTCACGGCGATCGAGTCCGCGGGATGCACGATTGGACTAACGGAGGTCCCGACCGGCACACGAACATGATGGTACCTGTACGCTAATTTGCCTGTCCGTGCCATTCTGCCGACGTATATGTGTGTGCGCCGGTCAGGAAGTGGTTAGAGTGGTTGTAAAATCACAGATTAGGCTTACTGCCAGCCCCTAATGAGGTATACTACACAGTGTAAATGTTTTTTTGTTTTTTTTAATGATGCCGCTGTGCAGTCACGTGTCCTTCTGTCGCTCTCCTCCCCTGAACTAAGGGCTACAGCAGGAGGGGATGAGATTCCTCTCTGATGTCACCCAGGAGGTGACGTGACAACTACGCTGTCCGCTTAGCTCCTCCCGCTGTAGTCCTTAGACTGGGAGAGGAGAGCAGCAGGCGGTCATGAGACTGCACAGAGGAGATCTGAAATAGGGTATTTAGCAGCATGATTTAAAAAAAACATTGACTGTGTATTATACCTTATTCGAACACAAGGGCTGGTAGTAATCATACTCTCTGACTTTACGGACAGCTACTAATAGTGGCAGGAGGGGAAGGGCGGGGAGGAGATCGCTCACACACTAGGGACTGAGGGAGGGGGAAAGGGAGGGGGAGAGGGGAGACACTCTAACACAGCAGGGTGACGGAGGCACATAAACTGACCATGGCATCATGGAGGAGCAGGTTAGACAGCACAAGCACTATGAACAGGATTTATTTATTTATTTTTGTAGGGTTACATTCTCTTTAACCACTTCCCGCCCGGCCTATAGCAGAATGAGGGGCGGGCAGTGGTTTTGTTATCCTGACTGGGCCCCATATGACGTCCTTCAGGATAACATGCCCGCGCATGCACGTGGGGGCGCTTATAGTGGCGATCGGTGGAGCTGTGTGTCAGTCTGACACACCGCTACACTGATCTCGGTAAAGAGCCTCTGGCGGAGGCTTTTTACCACGTGATCAGCCGTGTCCAATCACGGCTGATCACGATGTCAACAGGAAAAGCCGGTTATCGACTTTTCCCCACTCGCGTCTGACAGACATGAGTAGAGGAGAGCTGATCGGCAGCTCTCCTGACAGGGGGGGTCTGCGTTATCAGCGCAGCCCCCCTCAGATGCCCACACTGGACCACCAGGGACTCCACTAGGACCACTAGGGAAGTGGGCAACATGTGGATGGCCAGGTATGTACCCCCTGGCCATCCACATATGCAAATGATGCCCAATCTGTGCCAGTCAGTGCCCACAAATGGGCACTGACTGGCACCATCATGTATCAATACAAATCAGTGATGTCCACCCATCAGTGTCATCAGTGCCACCCATCAGTGTCCAGCAGTGCCACCTATCAGTGCCCATTCGTGCCCATCAGTGCCCACCTGTCAGTGCCCATCCATGCCACCTATCCGTGCCACCCATAAGTACCCATCAGTGCCACACATAAGTGCCTATCAGTACCGCCTATGAGTGCCCATCAGTGCCGCCTATGAGTGCCCATTAGTGCTGCATACCAGTGCCACCTATCAGTGCCCATCAGTGCCACTTATCAGTGCCCATCAGTGCCGCCTATCAATGCCCATCATCAGTGGCCATCAGTGCCACCTCATCAGTACCACCTCATCGGTGCCCCATCAGTGCCGCCTTATCAGTGCCCATCAGTGCAGCCATATCAGTGCCTGTCATTGAAGAAGAAAATGTACTTATTTACAAAAAGATTTAACAGAAACAAAGAAAAACTTTGTTGCGCAAAAAATAAAAATCGCAGAGGTGATCAAATACCACCAAAATAAAGCTCTATTTGTGGGAACAAAAAATGATAAAAATTCTGTTTGTATACAGTGTAGTATGACCGTGCAATTGTCATTCAAAGTGCGACAGCGCTGAAAGCTGAAAATTGGTCTGGGCAGGAAGGTGTCTAAGGCTGCATTCACACCTTTTTGCAGCGTTTTTTACCGCGATTCGCCGCGATTTTGTGCAGAGCAGAAGGTCACCAA
This sequence comes from Lithobates sylvaticus, assembly GCA_028564925.1. Lineage (NCBI taxonomy): Eukaryota > Metazoa > Chordata > Amphibia > Anura > Ranidae > Lithobates > Lithobates sylvaticus. The sequence goes on from CM053026.1 coordinate 600,905,877, forward strand.
TGTAGAAAGAAGAAAATTGCCCAAATCTGCCCGTTTCGAGCGACAAAAAAGGGTCCGGAACTTGTTTGAGCTTCAGGCGTAGGGCTTCAGGCGTTTTGGAGTGGAGATGTGAACCATAATGTATTTTTTCCCCTCTAGCGTTTTGTAGCTTCAGGCTTTAGGCGACAAAACGCTCAGGTATTGAAGTGGTTAAAGAAAACTACAAGTGGAGGTGGATAGAAGACCACTTACCTTGCACAAGAAGAGGGAGCAGTAGTGACTGTTCCTTTTATAGGAAGTTCCTGCACAGAGGCAACATTGGATTACTGCACAGATCTGGAAGAAATACAAAAAGCACACAAAGATCCAAGTAAGACTATACACAGCCCTTGTATTTAGACATTGCTTATACCGGAGTTCAGCTTTAAAGCATTAAAAACAGCAAGTATTAATATTTATAGTCAATGAAGTTCTAAAGAGCTTAAAGCATATCTAAAGACAACACTTTTTTAACAGCTTCCCGACTGTATACTGTACATTTACGACAACAAAGCGGCTCCCCTGGTACAGGTACATGCGCATCAGGGGTGACCCTCTGTGATTGGACACAGCGGAGCCCAATCAGTGGGTCTGGTGAACGCACCGTCTCCTGGGACCCACCAATCGTTTGGGAGACAGGCAGAACGGTGGTCTGCCTATGTAAACAAGGCAGAGCGCCGTTCTGTGACAAGGGAAGGCTGTGATCCTGTGTTTCTGCTAAGCAAAAACACGGATCTTCCCACAGTACAAGCACCTTCCACACAGTTAGAAATCACTCCCTAGGAACACATTTAACCCCCTGTTGTTAACGCCTTCCCTGCCAGTGTTATTAGTACAGTGACTGATCACTGTATTAGTGTCCCTGGTCCCCCAAAAAAGTGCCACTTAGTGTCCAATTTGTCCACTGCAATGTCGCAGTCTTGCTATAAGTCGCTGATCGCGACCATTACTAGTAAAAAAAAATTAATTCCATAAATCTTTAAATCTATCCCACAATACCCCATAGTTTGTAGACGCTATAACTTTTGCGCAAACCAATTAATATACGCGTATTGGAATTTTTTTTGTACCAAAAACATGTAGCAGATTATATATTGGCCTAAATTGATGAAGAAATTCGAATTTTTTCAATTTTTTATTGGGTATGTTTTATAGCAGAAAGTAAGAAATATATATGTTATTTTTGGTAGCAAATTTTCTATTTTATTTTTTTTATTTTATCCAACTTATCCAATCACAGGATATCTTATTTTCACTGAGAAAGATGCTTAGAATTAAATGTATGGAGCCCGTGCCAAGCAAGTGTCCCTCTTTGAGAATACAGCGTTGTTCTCTGTAGTAGGGATGAGCCGAACACCCCCGGGTTCGGTTCGCACCAGAACCTGCGAACGGACCTAAAGTTCGTGCGAACATTAGAACCCTATTAATTACAATGGACGCGAACGTTCGAAATCAAAAGTGCTAATTTTAAAGGCTAATATGCATGTTATAGTCATAAAAAGTGTTTGGGGACCTTGGTCCTGCCCCAGGGGACATGTATCAATGCAATTTTTTTTTTTTTAAAACGGCCGTTTTTTCAGGAGCAGTGATTTTTAATAATGCTTAATGTGAAACAATAAAAGTGTAATATTCCTTTAAATTTCGTACCTGGTGGGTGTCTATAGTATGCCTGTGAAGGGGCGCATATTTCCCGTGCTTAGAACTGTCCCTGCACAAAGTGTCATTTTTGCAGGAAAAAAAGCTATTTAAAATCACTTGCGGCTAATGAATTGTCGGCTCCCGTAATACAGAGAACAGTTATTCATTGAAAGTCACTGATAAAAAAAAAAGTAATTGATAAAAAAAAAAAGCATGGGGGTCCCCCAAATTCAATTACCAGGCCCTTCAGGTCTGCTATGGATATTAAGGGGAACCCCGGCCAAAAGAAAAAATGGCGTGAGGTCCCCCTCAAAATGCATACCAGACCCTTATCCGAGCACGCAACCTGGCAGGCCGAGGAAAAGAGGGGGGACGAGAGCGCCCCCCTCCCTCCTGAACCATACCAGGCCACATGCCCTCAACATTGGGAGGGTGCTTTGGGGGTCTGTGACCCCTCAAAGCACCTTGTCCCCATGTTCATGAGGACAAGGGCCTCTTCCCCACAACCCTGGCCATTGGTTGTGGGGGTCTGCGGGCGGGGGGCTTATCGGAATCTGGAAGCCCCCTTTAACAAGGGAACCCCCAGATCCCACCCCCCCCCCTGTGTGAAATGGTAAGGGGGTACAAAAGTACCCCTACCATTTCACCAAAAAAGTGACAAAAATTGTAAAAATGACAGGAGACGGTCTTTGACAATTCCTTTATTAAAATCTTCTTTCATCTTCTTTCTTCTGGTCTTCTTCCTTCTTCCTTTCTTCATCCTTCGGTTTCTTCATCTTCTCCTTCCGGCATCTTCTTCCATCTTCTTCTTCCATCTTCTTCTTCCTCCGATCCGCTTCTTCTTGCTCTGGTCTTCTCGTCCTCTGACGTCATGGGGAAAGCCATAGGGAAGTCCCCATGACTTCCCTGTGCGTCAGAGGGGGCGGGGTCACCAGGTGGCCCGCCCTCCGTTATAAAAGACCTGTCAGACGCAGCGAAGCCTCACACAGCGGGAGCCTCCCATTGCGCGGAGCGGGCCAAAAAGAGACACCAATGCCGTGGAAGAAGATGCCAGATGAGAAGACCAGAGCAAGAAGAAGCGGATCGGAGGAAGAAGAAGATGTAAGAAGATGCCGGAAGGAGAAGATGAAGAAACCGAAGGATGAAGAAAGGAAGAAAGAAGACCAGAAGAAAGAAGATGAAAGAAGATTTTAATAAAGGAATTGTCAAAGACCGTCTTCTGTCATTTTTACATTTTTGTCACTTTTTCAGTGAAATGGTAGGGGTACTTTTGTACCCCCTTACCATTTCACACAGGGGGGGGGGGCTGGGGGTCCCCTTGTTAAAGGGGGCTTCCAGATTCCGATAAGCCCCCCGCCCGCAGACCCCTACAACCAATGGCCAGGGTTGTGGGGAAGAGGCCCTTGTCCTCATCAACATGGGGACAAGGTGCTTTGAGGGGTCACAGACCCCCAAAGCACCCTCCCAATGTTGAGGGCATGTGCCTGGTACGGTTCAGGAGGGAGGGGGGGCACTCTCGTCCCCCCTCTTTTCCTGCGGCCTGCCAGGTTGCGTGCTCGGATAAGGGTCTGGTATGGATTTTGGGGGACCCCACGCCATTTTTTTTTGCCGGGGGGTTCCCCTTAATATCCACCCCAGACCTGAAGGGTCTGGTAATTGAATTTGGGGGGACCCCCCCGTTTTTTTTTTTGTTTTTGTTTTTTTTTTATCAATTACAGTGGTGTGAAAAAGTGTTTGCCCCCTTCCTCATTTCCTGTTCCTTTGCATGTTTGTCACACTTAAGTGTTTCGGAAAATCAAACCAATTTAAACAATAGTCAAGGACAACACAAGTAAACACAAAATGCAATTTGTAAATGAAGGTGTTTATTATTAAAGGTGAAAAAAAATCCAAAACCATCATGGCCCTGTGTGAAAAAGTGATTGCCCCCCTTGTTAAAACATACTATAACTGTGGTTGTCCACACCTGAGTTCAATTTCTCTAGCCACACCCAGGCCTGATTATTGCCACACCTGTTCACAATCAAGGCATCACTTAAATAGGAGCTGCTTGATACAGTAAGGTCCACCAGAAGATCCTTAAAAGCTACACATCATGCCGAGACCCAAAGAAATTCAGGAACAATTGAGAAAGAAAGTAATTGAGATCTATCAGTCTGGAAAGGGTTATAAAGCCATTTCCAAAGCTTTGGGAATCCAGCGAACCACAGTGAGAGCCATTATCCACAAATGGCGAAGACATGGAACAGTGGTGAACCTTCCCAGGAGTGGCCGGCCGTCCAAAATTACCCCAAGAGCGCAGCGACGACTCATCCAAGAGGTCACAAAAGACCCCACAACAACGTCCAAGGAACTGCAGGCCTCACTTGCCTCAGTTAAGGTCAGCGTTCATGCCTCCACCATCAGGAAAAGACTGGGCAAAAATGGCCTGCATGGCAGAGTTCCAAGGAGAAAACCACTGCTGAGCAAAAAGAACATCAAAGCTCGTCTCAATTTCTCCACAACACATCTTGATGATGCCCAAGACTTTTGGGACAACATTCTGTGGACCGATGAGACAAAAGTGGAACTCTTTGGAAGGTGTGTGTCTAAGTATATCTGGCGTAGAAGGAACACTGCATTTCAGAAAAAGAACATTATACCAACAGTAAAATATGGTGGTGGTAGTGTGATGGTCTGGGGCTGTTTTGCTGCTTCAGGACCTGGAAGACTTGCCGTGATAAAAGGAACTATGAATTCTGCTGTCTACCAAGAGATCCTGAAGGAGAATGTCCGACCATCTGTTCGTGTACTCAAGCTGAAACGAACTTGGGTTCTGCAGCAGGACAATGATCCTAAACACACCAGCAAGTCCACCACCGAATGGCTGAAGAAAAACAAAATGAAGACTTTGGAGTGGCCTAGCCAAAGTCCAGACCTGAATCCTATTGAGATGTTGTGGTATGACCTTAAAAAGGCCGTTCATGCTCGAAAACCCTCTAATGTAACTGAATTAGAACAATTCTGCAAAGATGAGTGGGCCAAAATTCCTCCAGGACGCTGTAAAAGCCTCATTGCACGTTATCGCAAACGCTTGGTTGCAGTTGTTGCTGCTAAGGGTGGCCCAACCAGTTATTAGGTTTAGGGGGCAATCACTTTTTCACACAGGGCCATGATGGTTTGGATTTTTTTTCACCTTTAATAATAAACACCTTCATTTACAAATTGCATTTTGTGTTTACTTGTGTTGTCCTGACTATTGTTTAAATTGGTTTGATGTTCCGAAACACTTAAGTGTGACAAACATGCAAAGGAACAGGAAATGAGGAAGGGGGCAAACACTTTTTCACACCACTTTTTTTTTTTTTTATCAATGACTTTCAATGAATGACTGTTCTCTGTGTTATGGGAGCCAGCCATTCATTAGCCGAAGATGGCTGCCTTAGATGACACAACAGGCCAGAAGGGTAAAGGTGGTTCAATGTGATACTGCAATGCTGTACTAACAGCACCCACACACTACACTAATCCCCAGAATCACAGTAGATAATGTCAGACTCAGCAGAATGAATAATGTCACTGACACCGTCATGTTCCTAACGCCGGAACACACTACATGAGGCCGCCGGCGCGGCGGCCTTATATAGTGTGGGGCATGTACTAAACCCCCTGAGCTATAATTGGCCACATCCTGCCTGTGGCCAATTATTGCTCTTCTCGACGCTGGCCCTATGATTGACCAAGCATGCAGGGTCACAGTGCATGCTTGGCCAATCATCAGCCAGCAATGCACTGCGACTGGCGCAGTGCATTGCGGGCCGTTCGCATCACACGAATTTCATGCGAACGGCCCACATAGTTCTGGGCTCGACGAGCGGACGAGCGGCCGATGTTCGATTCGAACATGGGTTTGAATCGAACACCGGGCCCATCCCTACTCTGTAGTAGCATCAATTACTACAGTGATTCTTTTCTTCCACAGTAGTCCCACAGTTGTTGCATATGCATGCTTATATTGGTCCAAGCTGGGCTTTGAAATACAATCTATATCTGGAGTCCAGCTTTGGGAGTTTCAGCCATTGGAAATCATTTTAGAAACTGATTTTATGTTCCAGTTCTCCTGTTTATCTATGGTTTAGGAACAGAGAGGAGATTAAAAACATGTAAACCCAATAGTTCATATTCCTGATCTGTGTCTGCTGTACCATGTACTTGTAACAAAAAGTATCCCGTTCTCTTTGTATTGCTTCTTTTATGTAAAATACCTGGTGTTACTGCCAGTCCCTCTGCTTTGCCAATAAAAACTGACCACATTAAGCAAGAGAACACACCATGGTCAAGTCCCTAGCTATGCTGAGAACTCAGTCTGCTCCAATGATCAGACTTGTCCTGACACACCCCCCCTTGCACAGCCAATCACTGGGAAATTATGTGTACTGCTGTTTCTCCTCCCCCAGCTCTCTGTTCTCAGCTGCATAAGAAGCTTGGAGGGTATGTGATCACTTGGTTTATATAATGTTTTTTTTAATATCTATACACAAATGTTTTGCTTTTCATTGTTTCATGTTTAAACTAAGGGGTTGTTTTACAAGGTGAGGGTTTACAACAGGGGTGCTCAACTTTAAGGGTCGCTTAAGTGATTTAGTAACTGGTCGCAGGCCACAATGAAATTAAATTGTTGAGAATTTTTAATTTTCTATTTTGAATTGCATAATGAACATTTTCCTCCTGCAACCACTGAATGCCTGTGGGAGGGAGAAGAGAAGAAGGCGGCTTTTGGCAGTTGCAGGAGGAACATGGAGAGGATTGGCTCCTGTATAAGCCGCTTCTGCTGCCCCTCCTGTACAAATGTAAAACTGATGTGACAGGGAGGCTACATGGGCCCCCTGGAGCACTGGGTGGGGACGCCATTGCCAAATGCTGGTTACCAACTCTAGGCATGTGCTTCCCTTGATTTAAGTCGAGGGCCACATCAGAGGGCAGCGAGGGCCACATGTTGAGCATCCCTGGTTCCTATCACTTTGACACTCTCTTTAAAAAAAAGAAATTGGCAATCTTTATACAATATAAACAAGTTTCATCTGTTATAGTAGTCATAGTAATTACTAACTGTGGGGGATATTGGGACTTTTTAAGTACAGATTGTGACACCATTTTTTTATGTGAAAAATATAAATGATTATTGAGAGCTGATAAATGTACTACTTCTAAGTAGATTGATCCAGTGGCGGCTGGTGGTTTTTTGTTTGGGGGGGGCGGCAAACATGCCCCCCCGGCACTTACCCCATCAGCAGCAGGGATCAGCGGGCACATTGGGGATCGATGGGCACACAGCATCGGGGATTGGCAGGCACATCGGGCAAGGGGATCAGGCTTTGGCGGGCACATGACAGTGTCTCCTTTGTCCTCTTCTCTTCTGAGATCACATCGGTTTCCGTCATGCGTCTCCTTCCCTCCTCCTAGGCATCGAATAGGATTGCCTGACCTTTCAGCCAATCGGGAAATGGGTATCAGATGCATGCTTCCTGATTGGTGGAGAGGCGATTCAGTGTTAGAAAAGTGAATATTCATTTGCCTTTCTAACACACCTGGGTGGGCTTTGAGCGCAATGCTCTGCACGCTGAGTCCACCCTATTTTGATGCCTATTAGAGCCTATAGCTCTGATCAGGTGCTTCAAAAAAACACCCCCACCGCTGTAATTCACACACCCGGCATCCTGAAAGGGGCCAGACGCATTGATAGGGGTTGGCCACGGCAGCCATGGATAGATTCATGCTACGCATGAATCTTCCATTAACAATATAGGGGGTGGTGTAGATAGAGAAGACAGCGCCCATGCGCCCTTAATAGGCAGGCCGCCCCTGGACTGATCTCACATATCACTTGTATAGTCAATGAGTCATCTAAGTACATATGTTCTTGCTTATTGTTTCCTGAAGTTTATCCACAAAAGTAAGCACTTCTCAACACATTTTGTGAAACAAATGGTGAACAGATCTGTCTGTTCATTTGTATAATTGTAAATGTACCACTCTTCACATGTTCTCTGGGCTTTCTTTCAGGAAACATGGGATTGTCATCCCTTGTCTGCAAATATGACATAAATTGGCATATGAAACCAGTTATTTGGATGATGACTTTTAATTTTATGTGGGATATCATTGTAAAAGATGGAGAGACATGAATAAACCTGTGTCTGTTCCCCTGGAACATTTTATCCAAAGTTTTGACAACAGTATTTTATATCACTTCAGATGTGGAAATTACAGTCGGATATAATATTGAGCATAAGAATACATTGGGAGGGTAAAAAAAAGGTATTTTCAAAAGGAAAGAGGAAGGTATTTAACATTGAGGAAAACAAGGGGAAATAGGGTATAGGTGTGTGTGGGGGGGGGAGCACATTGAGGGGGAGGGGTTCCATATGTAGCAGTCACACTTTAACGAGTGTGCGCTATTAATGGAAATTGGACAGGCCAAGAACCAGGCCGAGTTGGACGTCTTGGGTACCAATCTTTCCGGAGCCAATCAGTGGGCGCGTCTGGCCCTGCTGCATAGTCTCGGGAGGGGTATTTAAGGTGCTGAAGTCACGTGTTCGGGGTTTGGCCGTAGCTGTCTGTTCCTGGTTCTGGACCGGGGTAGCCCTGCAAGGGGCCCCGGGCCTAGGAGCGTTTGCCGTCCCGCAAGCATGGTCAATCTGACTAGCCCTATAGACCCGCATGGTCTGGGGCAGGAATCCGTCTGTTCCCGAGTTTCAGAGCCGGTTAGCCCGAGGCCCAGTACCTGAAGGAGGATTCAAAGAGCCTGGAAGCTGAGTTGTATGTTACCACTGCAGAATAAAAACCTTTTTCAAGGACTTTTATGTGTCAGCATCCAAAGTTGTTGGGTACTAACCCTGGGGACCCCTGGACATTCGCAGACATGCCATGAGGAGGTAACTGGTAAGCCCAAAAGTCAAGGCCGCCCCTCAAGGGGTTATGGCCGCTACACATACATGTTAACTACTTCTAGCTCAGAGGCTGTAAACATATGGTCTTAGGAACAAACAATTGTATGAGGATCATGGCTGACCAGCCAGGAAACTAATCAGATGCTTTTATGGGCAGAGGAGTGATCATGGGTCTAATAGACATCTGAGCTCTTCATAAAGAGTACCTGTCACTGCTCAAAGCTATAACAAGGGGTGGTGTTCACAATATGTGCTAGCAATAAAGGTAATTTAAAAAAAAAATGAAAAAGTGTAAAAAAAATGTAATAAAAATAATGATAAAAAATGAAATCACCCCCAAGCTTGCACATAAATGCAAATGTGCACTTATATGTAAATGATGATTGCACCACACAGAAGGGGTATTACCACAAACATCAGTGAGAGCAATAATTCTAGCACCAGAGCTCACATTTAACTCTAAACTGCTAGCCTGTAAAAGCGTTTAAAGCATTGCCTATGGACAATTTTAGGTACCATAGTTTGTCGCTAGTTCATAGGCTTGTGCAGTTAAATCTTGACATGTTTGGTATCAATTTACTCAACACATTTTCTTTTATATTTTACCAAAATATTGGATATTATATAGTGCACTAAAATTAATTTAGGTGTATTTTCTCTGAAAATTTGAGTGTGATAAATGGCTGCACAAATATTGTGTGACATAAAAATTGCAATAGCCATTATTTTATTCTCTGGGACCTCAGCTGTCAGAAAAAATATAATGTTTGCAGATTTTAACATTTATGTGAAAATATTTTAAAATTGCCCAGGTAGGAAAGTAGTTAAATGTCAACCATGCTGCTAAGCTAACCCACAGCTAAAATGCTAAAAAGCTAAAGTCCAGTCGTAAATAAAAGCCATGCTTTCTGGAGTTTTTCTTTATGATTGTGATTTTAATTCTATACCCAGAAGACATAATTATGCCTGATAAAAAAAGCAGCTGTGCTTCTTGCATTACAAGTTAGTGTTCAAAAGTAAACAACTGTCACTGCTTCTAAAGAAACCTGAAGAGTGACCTGCATGTGACTATAGATAACTTCATTTTGAGTGTTCTGCTGCCTAATTGAGACAGATTGTACAACACAAACTTTGTTCCAATCACAATACACAGCCTTTGATGTGATCATTATAAAGTAAAAACGGAGATGTCACTGCAAATGTATATTTATTATACACGGGATGATGCCATTTAATAAGTAAACATGAAATGTACATTTGTCCTGATTCAGTGCAGACTAAGCATTTTGATTGAAGCCTAACATTTGTTGCTAACAACTGTATGAAATATGTGAGGAGCATTAGCAATTTCCTTGTCTCTGGAGAATGTAAGAAAGCATCGTAGATGTCTTGTGTCAAGCTTCCAAAATTAAATGCTTAAGATATTGAATGTTAAGTATTTTCTTTGCCTGCGTCTTTTTCAAATGTTGGAATTGTCCTGAAATTATTTTGGTTAATATAGATCTGTCTTCTTAATGCTTTAACAGACACTGAATGAGATTTATGCAAACTGCTAAATAAATGCGTGTGATTTATCATGCAGTGACTAGACTGGAGCCTAGCTGGCCAATACAAGATTCTTGAATCATCCCAAGTACATCTGGTAATCTGCTGTAAGATTACCTGGAAAATGAAAATTATAAATTACAGTTCTGGGTTCACTATATCTCAACATGCTGCCATTGCATTTTTTCGAATGCTGTCATAAATAACCAGAAAACAATAAAAAACAATATATTTTGATAAATCCGTTCTTATAAAAATAGGTAATGGCATGCTTTTCATTTAGAAAGAAGCCTTAAAGACTTCAAAAAACAGTCCTTCTCTATGCCTTTAGCCTGGTAAGGGCCTACATGTGCCACAAGTGATCTTCAAGTTACCACGAAGAACAAAGTGCAATATAGCGACTTCTAAAAAGAAAGCTGTAGTATTTGATAGCCTATGGATCGCAGCTGCTCTAATTAATGGCAGGACCAAAAAGCTAGTGTTAAAAATTGTGATAAAACAGCGATAATCCAATTAATAAAATACCTATATATATATGTAGTGGTGAGGAAAACCATTAAAAACATATAATCTATACCCAATTAGTAATACACACAATTGATGTATATACAGAACATTAAAGTGCAAAGTACTTATAAATCAACAGCATGTAAATTCAAAAAAAATGTTGTGAAAAATAAAGTCCATAATAATGTGTTCCAAAAAATGTAAGATGTAAAAAATGTAAGATGCGTGAACAAAAAAGTAAATTGCATATGCAAAAAATATATCAATCAAAAAATATGTAGAACTGATCAATGAAAATTATGTGTAAGGACAGTTCTTCAAACATCAAACCGCGACAGTGCCAGTGAAACCTGTGTGCTGATAAAAATTGTGACAGTTACACCCAAAATTTGATCCTCCACCAGCTGTACCAAACTGACTCACCAGATCCAATAGCTGGTCAAATTATAAACCAGCAGCTGCGCCTTTTTGCAATCAATGCTTGAATCAGAGGTATTTATTAGCAAGTAAATCATATCCATATATATATACGGGAAGGAAGAAGGATACTCCAATAGTGTGATACCGCTTATACATTTTTTTATTTAAAACATTTAAAAGTTAAACTCACACTTTACAAGTTTAATACCTGACACTAGGGATTTCAGGCACAGAAATGTATCCAAATCGTCTCCAGCCGATGTGGCTCCTATGCGATCTGCAAATACAATCCTGGACAGCATGTTGGGGTGAGGACACCAACACGCTGTCCAGGATTGAAATCGCAGCTAGCATACACACCACAGCAGCTGGAGATGATTTGGATACATTTCTATGCCTGAAATCCATAGTGTCAGGTCTGACACTTATAAAGTGTAAGTTCCCTGTCTGTCAGCTCCTCCCCTTCCGGAAGGCCGATTTGTAGGTGTTACTATTTTTGAGCTTAGGCGGAGCTTACTTACCACTGCCCTCAGTTCAATGTGCTCATCTGTCAGGCACAACTTTTGGCAGCGTTGAAGCAAATACAAGTCCCTTCCCATGACTGTGCTCCCTCCCTCTATTATGTTATGACTGTAGTTCTGGCACCCAGTTACCCTGTAAGACACACACTTTCTTCTCAGGCAGTGACAGACTGGATGACAGCATGGGATCTTCGGTTGTTATGGTGTTAGCTGGCTGGTGCCCACACCATGAAAAATCATGATGCTGTGCGGCCTGACCACCTTCATTCTAGCAGCCAATTATGCTTGATTGCCTGGGGGTGGATCCAGCAGAACCTGTCACTTTTCCTTTTAGAGACAAGTAATTATTATTATTATTATACAGGATTTATATAGCGCCAACAGTTTACGCAGCGCTTTACAATATAAAAAGGGAGACAATACAGTTATAACACAATAAAATACAAGAGGATTAAGATGGAACTGCTCAGAAGAGCTTACAATCTAATAGGGTGGGGGAGGTGGTACAGAAGGTTGTAGCTGTGAGGAATGACCTGATGAAAGTGGTAAAACATTAGTTGGAGGCGTGATAGACTTTCCCGAAGAAATTAGTTTTCAGGGATCGCCTGAAGGTAGCAAGAGTAGGGGATAGCCGGACTGCTTGAGGTATCGAATTCCAGAGGATGGGAGAGGCTCTAGAGAAATCCTGGAGACGAGCATGGGAGGAGGAGACGAGAGAGCTTGAGAGTAGGAGGTCTTGAGAAGAGCGGAGAGGACGGTTTGGGATATGTTTGGAGACAAGATTGGTGATGTAGCTCGGGGCAGAGTTGTGAATGGTTTTGTATGTTGTGGTTAGTATTTTGAATTTAATTTGCTGGGTGATTGGAAGTTAGTGTAGGGATTGGAGGAGAGGGTTGGCAGACACTGAGCGGTTGGTAAGGTGGATAAGTCTGGCAGCAGCATTCATGATAGACTGAAGAGGGGATAGCCTATGGAGAGGCAGGCCAATGAGAAGGGAGTTGCAATAGTCAAGGCGAGATATAACAAGGGAATGAATGAGGAGCTTGGTGGTTTCATTTGTTAAAAAGGGGCACATTTTTGAGATGTTACGGAGGTGAATTCTACAAACTTTTGACAATGACTGGATTTGAGGCTGAAATGACAAGTCAGAGTCTAAGATTACACCGAGTACCCTGGCGTGAGGGGAGGGACTGATAGTTGCATTGTTGATTTGAATGGAAAAGTCATGAAGGGGGGCACGGGCGGGGGGGAATATTAATAGCTCCGTTTTAGAGAGATTTAATTTAAGGAAGTGCTGCGACATCCATGCTGATATGTCCTTAGTAAGTTAGAGGAGACTGAAGGAGTGAGGTGAGAAGTAGACAGATAGATTTGTGTGTCATCAGCGTATAAGTGGTATTGGAAGCTGTGGGCGGTTATCAAGTGACCAAGGGAGGAGGTGTAGATAGAGAAGAGAAGGGGTCCAAGAACAGAGCCTTGGGGGACCCCCACAGAAAGGGGCAATGGAGAAGAGGAGACAGAGTTGTCAAGTAATGTCAGTAAGGTCATATTACATATTCATCTCCTTGTTGAGGGAGGGGTGTCATTCATGTTAGCTCAGCATCCAGGCCATCTGAAAAGCTGGAACAGGATAATGAAGAACACGGTTAGTGAGACTTCTTTAAAGCTGGTCAAGGCTAACTGTGGCATGGCAGGTAGCTTTATGTTTTTCAGAGATGTTGCCGTTTCTGCAATCAGCAAATGGGGGAACACCAGACAGGGACTATAGCACTTCAAAGGCACCTGAGTCCAGGTGTCAACTTGCAATAAAAATACTTAACATCCTAATGTTTAGGCAGCTACTACAAAAACAGAACTAAGGAGACTGTCACTCACATCACAGTTCCAGTTCCAGCTCACAGATGGTAACTCAGGTGTCCCTTCGGTCTATCCCTTAAGCTACTGTCAAGGGAGAAGCTGAGCGGACACCTGCAGCTGGCTGCTCTCACTCCAAGAGTGCAAATCCTCTGCCCAGGATTTTTCTGGATTCACTACATATACCTTGCTTTCTTAAATAAATAAATAGCCCATTTTTGGACCCTTAAAATATGAATCACAAAAGTGAATGGACAGAATTAGGGTCAGTGTGAATGGGCTTTGAACTGGAAATTAAGCTTGCTTTTGACATCAGTTTAAATGTGGTTGACTCCCTTCTGACCTGAATTTGGCTTTCTTCTAGCTACGTTTCCCTTATATGTGCTTATATGGGGAGTGTAGAAGTTTTGAAGAAAACAAAAGCATTCCACACTTACAAAATCCTTTGAAAGATAGGAAAGTGCATATACTGTATGTGTTTTTCAACTGGTTATTTAGCTGCATGCTAAGACTTCATCTTTGAAGAGAAGTCATTGAGCTTGATTTAAAGTGTAACAAATTGGATCATGCTTTGCTGGGGGTTTTCACCTTCCTCTGGATCAACTGTGGGTGAAGTATTGTGTATATGGGATTGTATGATTTATTTATTTATTTATTGGTTGAACTAGATGGACTTGTGTCTTTTTTCAATCTGGCTACCCTCGTTCCTATGTAATTATGTAACTAAAGGCGTTTTTCAAACATTTGAATAGAATGTAGAGGGAATAGAACACCTGTCTGTTTTTTATTTCTGTCTGAATCCCTATTAGGAAGATTCACCCTCTATATTTGACTTGTTTATCATTATAATCAAAAGTGAAATAAATAAAAAAAATTGGATTGTACCACAAAACAGAAATTCTAAAAAAAAATATTAAAGAAAGTTTGCCTTTAGTTGACTGTGCCTTGGTCTGAGAGCAGCATCTTGGGAGAATAATGTTATCAGTTTACTGCTGAACGAAGGAGGCAATTTCTCTCTCCTCAGTATTTTACAAATGTTGTTGGTAAGGTCCAAAAACTAATATTGTTGGAAGCCGGTCAGTTGAATTAACCAGTAAGACAGATTCTTATTCCAACTATTGTTTACTCTGAAAAGCAAATGAGTAAGAAACATATTGGTTTAGAAAGGAAAATCCACATTCCACTACAAGTGCACTTGGAAGAGCAGTTGCTGTAGATCCAAGGGGGACATTCAAAGAAAATAAAAAACAGCATTTTTGCTTGCACATGATTGGATGATCAAATCAGTAGAGCTTCCCCTCATTTCAGAACTTCCCCTCAGATCTAAAGCGACTGCACTTGCAGCACATTTGCAGTGCAAAGTGGATTTGCCTTTAGTAAATCAACCCCATAGTCTCCTTATATACTGTAACTACTAAAGGACCCCCTTATAATAATTTCAGGAGGTGAATGGCTTATGAATTCAAACTGCAGAAATAAAATACAAAAAACATAACTGCCCACTAATCCACTTTTGTATAAGGCTTTCTAAAGCTTGTTTAATCTGTGTTTTTTACATATTTTATATCTCTTGTGAAAAGTTTTACTGTGTATATAAATAATAAAGAATGTATCTTTTTGATTTATACAATAGTGTGTTAGTTTTCTCTGTGGCACATTTAAATTCTGCATTTTCAATTAAGTTTGGTATTGCATTTCTCTTTCGATGGTGCTTCCAGGAAAAGCTAACTTCATAATGTTGTTGTAGGATTCCACCATCTAAAATTCCTCATTTACAAACTGAAGAAATACTGTATCTTACTGTCACAAAGATAGAGAGGAGGTCAGAGGTTGGAGGTTTAATATGTAAAGCAGAGTTCCACCCATTTTGTCATGTTTCTTGTAAGATAATGCCCACCCCCAGAACAGTCTGTATTGGCCAAATTTTTTCATTTTCAATTTTTATTTCTAAATACCTTATTTTTCTCTGTGCAGTCCGTACTTCCTGTCTCAGCCGCCTAGGCGATTTTGTCATTAGGCGATTTCCTAGGCCTCTTGGGTTATCAGCGTCATCTATCTCAGAAGTCCTAGGGGCGCCAAACAATGAAATCTTGCTCTATTTTGAGAAAGGAATTTCTGTGTTGATTGGCAGGCTGCCTTAATAACAGGGTGGGAAAAGGGTACTAATTTAGGCATGTGGACTTTTTAATTATTTTTTTATTGTTTTTTATTTAAGACATTTTTTGAAAGTACAAAATAGTACCAAAGGTACATAGGAAAGCATTAGTCAACCAGAACATACATTATATATGTTGGTAGGATTATCTATATGAGGTATAGATTTACCTACAAAAATACCACAGTATGTTCCTTTGTAACAATAACATTAGGAAGAAAAGAGAAAGGGTAAGATATTAGATGGGTAGCAACGAGATGTACATTAACCAGGCTTAAATTAAGTAAGAGACGAGTATTAACGTAATCAGGCATGTGGACTTTTAAGTGCAGTCTTTATTGCAGAAGGGCCCAATAGAGGATACTGAAAAACAGTAGGACTCAGAATGTGAACCAGAGAAATTCAGAGCAGTAAGAGCTGAAGAGAAAGTACCCTTAAGCCCCATACACACGGTCGGACTTTTGCATGGATTCTGTCCGATCGGACAATGTTGTTGAAAAATCAGACCGTGTGTATGCACCATCGGACAGTGTACGTCGGATTGTCCGACGGACAAAGTCCTATCTCCCGCTGGATAGATTTGCCGACAACACGGTCCGATCACACCAAATCCGATCGTGTGTACGGTTGTCCGACTGGACAAAGTGCTACGCATGCTCAGATCGCATTACAAGACCAAAGCTATTGGCTACTAGCCTCTACGTAGTCCCGTCGTAGGCAACAAACGTCACCACGTTCAGAATGATCGGATTTTCCGACAACTTTGTCTGACCGTGTGTACGCAAAACCAACATCAGACAAAGTATGACGGACATGGTCCGACGGACCTGGTCCTCGGATAATCCGCGCGTGTGTATGGGGCTTAAGAATAAAGCAGCATGGACTAAGCATTACATTAGGGGAGACACCTGACTGGTTGAAAGTCTCGACTCTGCGACCTCTAAGAACCATTTAAGAGCCTATTATGCATGCTAGGATATTTCTGCAGCTTCAAAGCCATATAGAAAATTAGATGTATTCCAGAAAATCCAACGATTACACTTTTATTAAACCTCTTGCATATTTTTCCTATATTGGACCATCTTCATACTAACGTAAAATGAGACTACAAGTAATAGCTATGACTGTAACAAATAGCAACCATTGTTTACACATATGCTTTATCTGTACAGAGAACTAGTTAATTCTTTGTAGTACAAAGGTGATATATTTTCTTAAATATATTAATTTAGTTTGTAATATACAACAACTATCTTGTATTTATGTTAATATAATCTTAGTGTGCAGTATTGTAAAGATAAAGATAGCCCAAGGTGAATATTTCAATGTACTCTTTATTCGCTTTTTAGAATTGCTAATGAAGTGCTGCAAGTTTAGATGCCGAAATATTGATACGACTCAATTTCTACTGCTGGCATTTTCAAGTACAACCCAGTTTGAAAAAAAATGTCCGTTCCTGTGTATTTTTATATTTCAAATTAATTCAGTTCTTTATTGTATCGGTACTCAACAGATTACAATAGGTAAATGCAGAGAAGAAAACATGACAAGCAGCCAGGTAATACAGAATGGAGCACAATAGAGCATAAGAGATTCCAGCAGGTAAAACTATATGGTGCAAAGAGGGTGGGTAAGCTATTGTTGCCAGAAGCGATATTGATCTGAATAAGAATTGTTTTTAAATACAAAGATACATTCAAATGAACATTGTAGATTAGCTTCTCTAATGACTTCTGCATATCCTGGTGGGGTAGAATAGGGTTCGGTTTGCAGCAGAACATGCGAACAGGCAAAAAATTAGTTTGAACACGCAAACACTGTTAAAGTCTATGGGACACGAACATGAATAATCAAAAGTGCTAATTTTAAAGGCTTATATGCAAGTTATTGTCATAAAAAGTGTTTGGGGACCTGGGTCCTGCCCCAGGGAACATGTATCAATGCAAATCAAAGTTTTTCAGGAGCAGTGATTTTAATAATGCTTAAAGTGAAACAATAAAAGTGAAATATTGCTTTAAATTTCGTACCGTGGGGGGTGTCTATAGTATGCCTGTAAAGTGGCGCATGTTTCCCGTGTTTAGAACAGTCCGAAAGCAAAATTACATTTTGCATTACATTACAAAAAAAGTAATTTAAAAGTACTTGCGGCTATAATGAATTGTCGGTCCCGGTAATACAGATAAAAGAAGTCATTAAAAAAAAATGGCATGGGATCCCCCCCAGTCCATTACCCGTCTCTTTGGGTCTGGTATGAATATTAAGGGGAACCCCAAACCAAAATTAAAAAAAAAAAATTGCTTGGGGGTCCCCCCAAATTCCATACCAGGCCCTTGAGGTCTGGTATAGATTTTAAGGGGAACTCTGCGCCAAAATGTAAAAAATAAATGGCATGGGGGTCCCCCCCAAAAATCCATACCAGACCCTTATCCGAGCACGCAACCTGGCAGGCCGCAGGAAAAGAGGGGGGACGAGAGAGCGCCCCCTCCTGAACCGTACCAGGCCACATGCCCTCAACATGGGGAGGGTGCTTTGGGGTGGCCTGATCTAGAATGGTAACCAGATAGTACTGTTTCATATCGGGCAGGAAAAGACCTTGTGCTTTTCTATGTTTTTTTAAAATAGAATGAGAAAATCTTTTTTTTAACCAACCCAGATATAGAGGCCTAGAGTAGATATATTTGTGGTAAAAAAATGAGGATGGTGTATTTAAAAAATGTATAAAGTACTAATGAAAGAAATAGAACCTGAATTTCAAACCTATCTTGGGAAGTGGGAGCAAGAACTGAGTGTAAGACTAAATGAGCACCAGAAGCGGAAAATATAAAAACTGGTATGTTGTATCTCAAGGGTAAGGATGAGCCCGGTGTTCGATTCGAACCCATGTTCGAATCGAGCACCGGGTGTTCGCTCGCTCGGCGAGCCCAGAACTATTGGGACCGCTCGCATCAAATTCGTGTGATGCGAGCGGCCCCGCAATGCATTGCGGCCCGCGCAGTGCAATGCTGGCTGATGATTGGCCAAGCATGCACTGTGACCCCGCATGCTTGGCCAATCACAGCGCCGGCAGCGAGGAGAGCCATAATTGGCTACAGGCAGGATGCCTGTAGCCAATTATAGCTCAGGGGCTTTAATACACGCCCCACGGTATAAGAGGCCGCCGCGGCGGCGGCCTCGCATATTATGTTTCACTCACAGTGTCAGCGTGTCAGTGTGCTGCTGACTGCTGACAACAATATGTTCTTTATTTCTGGGGATATGTGTGTGCATGCTGTTAGAACAGCATTGCAGTATCACATCTGGGGGGTGTCTATAGGTAGCCTGTGAAGGAGGGCAGGTTTCCTGTGCTTAGAACTTTCCCTGCAAAAAAGTGTCATTTTTGCAGGAAGAAAGCTATTTAAATCACTCGCGGCTAATGAATTGATGGCTCCTGTAACACAGAGAGCTGTCATTCATTAATAAAAAACAAAAAAAAAAAAGCGTAGGGGTCCCCCCAAATTCAATAACCAGGCCCTTCAGGTCTGGGATGGATATTAAGGGGGATCCCAGCCAAAAAAAAAAAAAAAAAAATGGCGTAGGGTCCCCCTCAAAATCCATACCAGACCCTTGAGGTCTGGTATGGATTTTAAGGGGAACCCTAGCCCAAAAAAAATGGCGTGGGGTCCCCCTCAAAATCCATACCAGACCCTTATCCGAGCACGCAACCTGGCAGGCCGCAGGAAAAGAGGGGGGGACGAGAGCGGCCCCCCCTCTCGCCTGAACCGTACCAGGCCACATGCCCTCAACATTGGGAGGATGCTTTGGGGGTCTAAGACCCCAAAAGCACCTTGTCCCCATGTTGATTAGGACAAGGGCCTCTTCCCCACAACCCTGGCCGGTGGTTGTGGGGGTCTGCGGGCGGGGGGCTTATCGGAATCTGGAAGCCCCCTTTAACAAGGGGACCCCCAGATCCCGCCCCCCCCCCTGTGTGAAATGGTAAGGGGGTACAAAAGTACCCCTACCATTTCACCAAAAAAGTGGCAAAAATGGTAAAAAAGGACAGGAGACAGTCTTTGACAATTCCTTTATTAAAATCTTCTTTCTTCTTTCTTCATCCTTCGGTTTCTTCATCTTCTCCTTCCTTCATCTTCTTCCATCTTCTTCCATTTTCTTCTTCCTCCGATCCGCTTCTTCTTGCGCTGGTCTTCTCGTCCTTCTCGTCCGGCATCTTCTTCCGTCGGCGTCGGCGTCGGTGTCTCTGTCTCTTCTTGGGCCGCTCCGCGCAATGGGAGGCTCCCGCTGTGTGAGGCTCCGCTCCGTCTGACAGGTCTTTTATAATGGAGGGCACCAGGTGACCCCGCCCCCACTGACGCACAGGGACGTCATGGGGAATTCCATGATGGCTTTCCCCATGATGTCAGAGGGGGGCGGGGTCACCAGGTGCCCTCCGTTTTAAAAGACCTGTCAGATGGAGCGGAGCCTCACACAGCGGGAGCCTCCCATTGCGCGGAGCGGCCCAAGAAGACACCGACACCGACGCCGACGCCGACGGAAGAAGATGCCGGACGAGAAGGACGAGAAGACCAGCGCAAGAAGAAGCGGATCGGAGGAAGAAGAAAATGGAAGAAGAAGATGGAAGAAGATGAAGGAAGGAGAAGATGAAGAATCCGAAGGATGAAGAAAGAAGAAAGAAGATTTTAATAAAGGAATTGTCAAAGACTGTCTCCTGTCCTTTTTTACCATTTTTGCCACTTTTTTTTTGGTGAAATGGTAGGGGTACTTTTGTACCCCCTTACCATTTCACACAGGGGGGGGGCCGGGATCTGGGGGGTCCCCTTGTTAAAGGGGGCTTCCAGATTCCGATAAGCCCCCCGCCCGCAGACCCCCACAACCACCGGCCAGGGTTGTGGGGAAGAGGCCCTTGTCCTAATCAACATGGGGACAAGGTGCTTTTGGGGTCTTAGACCCCCCAAAGCATCCTCCCAATGTTGAGGGCATGTGGCCTGGTACGGTTCAGGCGAGAGGGGGGGCCGCTCTCGTCCCCCCCTCTTTTCCTGCGGCCTGCCAGGTTGCGTGCTCGGATAAGGGTCTGGTATGGATTTTGAGGGGGACCCCACGCCATTTTTTTTGGCTAGGGTTCCCCTTAAAATCCATACCAGACCTCAAGGGTCTGGTATGGATTTTGAGGGGGACCCTACGCCATTTTTTTTTTTTTTTTTTTGGCTGGGATCCCCCTTAATATCCATCCCAGACCTGAAGGGCCTGGTTATTGAATTTGGGGGGACCCCTACGCTTTTTTTTTTTCATTTTTTTTTTTTTATCAATGACTTTTTTTTTATGAATGAGTTTCAATGAATCACTGTTCTCTGTGTTACGGGAGCCGTGAATTAACATTAGCCGCGAGTGATTTTAAATAGCTTTTTTACTTTCAAAAATGACACTTTGCGCAGAGACAGTTCTAAACACGGGAAACATGCGCCCCTTCACAGGCATACTATAGACACCCCCCAGGTACGAAATTTAAAGGAATATTACACTTTTATTGTTTCAATTTAAGCATTATTAAAATCACTGCTCCTGAAAAAACGGCCTTTTTTAAAAAAAATTTTTGCATTGATACATGTCCCCTGGGGCAGGACCCAGGTCCCCAAACACTTTTTATGACATTAACATGCATATTAGCCTTTAAAATGAGCACTTTTAATTTCGAACGTTCGCATCCATTATAACTAATAGGGTTCTAAAGCTCGCACGGACTTTAGGTCCGTTCGCGGGTTCTGGTGCGAGCCGAACGGGGGGGTGTTCGGCTCATCCCTACTCAAGGGATGTTAAGATGATAGAAATTAGTTTTAAACTCATAGCTAGATTGTATATCATAGATTGTATATATGTGATCAGAGCTCAGAGCTGTGGGGCGGAAGCATCCCCTCTATGTTGGAGGGAGTGCAGCTCGCCGGGGACATTCGCACACCTATGGTGGGAATGTATTAAGATACAGGCCTTCTGGAGGGACATCAGCAAGGCTATTCAGGAAATAACGGGAATATATGCAGGTTGAATCTTGGGAATGTTTATTCCATAATACTGTTAAGCCTATAGCACAATATAGGAGATCCTTGGTACCACGCCTGTTAAATGCAGCTAAGGGCTTGATACCTAGATACTGGCGAACACCAAAAACCCCTAGTGTGAGGGAATGGATACTACAGCTTGACAAGATTTGTTCCATTGAAAAGACTATACATTAAGGGGGGGATCGAATAGAAAGATATAATGAAACCTGGAAAAAATGGCTATATTTCAAGAAATCGGAGAAGTACTTGGAAAGTGTGATCAAGGGGACTGAGAATATATAGGAGTATTGTGAGTTTGTAGAAAATTGACTATTTGTGGAAGAATAAAAGAAGAAGAGGGTGGAGCCTAGAGGGGAGGGGGGGTATGGAGATTATAATAGAAAAATGAATCAGCGCAATGGTATAACAAATAATGAATGAAATAAAATAAAAGCTGCTGAACACCAAGGGTCAACCTTCAAAATCCCTCTGTAGAAACATAAATGAAACATAAATGAAAAAAGGTGCAGCGCTAGAACACACTCAAAAATATATAAATAAAACGAAAACATATATTAAATAAAATAGTCCACAAAAAACAGTCCAATGGTGTCTTTCTAAGGTGATGACGGAGGCATATGCATGCAGGTGACAACGTGAAAGAAAAAACTCCCACCACAGATGGAATGGCCGCTCACCTCACCAAGTGGACCCTTAGATCATAAAGGGTCACTAAAGCCTAAGGGTTAAATGACAGCGATCCTCTGGAGAAATTCTTCACACTTGGCAGAGATGCAGGATGGGTGTCAGTATGTCCAACTCAGTCCCATATCACCATCAATCATGTGGATGAAAAATTAAAAAACCATAGTGTTCTCTGCTTGTAAACAATTTATTTAAAAGAAAATGGGAATATAAAAACTTACAAAGAGAGCACCTGTATCCCGGTGCTAGGAAGGTACAGCATATAACAAAGTGCACAAATAGGGCTGCGGGTGATGTCACTTTCGTCCGTATGCATTACGTCCTTATGCAGGACTTCTTCAGCGGAACGACCATGACTACAAACACCCGACTTAAATAAGGAAGCAATTGAATTAACTAACTTCCCATTGGTGGAGCAGGATTTAGTAATCAATCAGAGTAATCTCAAACAGCACATAAATGAAAACAAGCCAGCTGTATGTTGTTTAAATTATGATAGCATTGAAAGTCCTGGGTTATTTATTCATTCCCTACCTTAATCAAAGCTTGCATGTATCTGTCTCCTTTCCCCATTACCCTGTGGTCACATGGCGTCCGGAGCGTCCACGTGACCTCCGCGCGTCCTCATGACGTCACGGTGCGTCTCACTAATATGACACATCGATAACTGAGACCAGGGGAAGCTGCAAACAAAAAGGTTGCCACAGTAACGGCTTAGAGAGAAGCCACGTTACTGCAGCCAATGGCGCGATAGCACTGAGTGTGCTCCGGCCTATCATGAAAAACCAGGAAGTATCCCCGGCTCCATAATACAAAAAAGAGGAAATATACAACAATAAAAATGACCGGACCTCGATCATAATAGATGGAGTGAATATTCAACTCCATCACCTATAGTGGCTATACCTTATCATACAAAATGATTTTAAAATGCTTTCCTAAAAAAAGCTAACAATCTAAAAAAGGGGGGGGATTTAGACATACAATATGTATGAATCCCAAACGAAAGAAAAAATATATATATTGCCGCAGCATTACTGGGCAGCATAAGACACCACTCACAGCCCTCTGTGCTACTATAAGACAGATCATATCGTAACATACATATAAAAATCCATAAATGTATACCTTACAAATATATGTAATAAATATATAACAGGAATAATATGACATATATATAAAAAAATATATATTTTAATTTTTCTATAAAATCCCTCTCCAAATCGCATAACCAATCCTATAGAAAATGATATTTAAAATTTAGCGATCAGTAATAAAGCAATTTAGATCGAAGTCGACATTGAGTCCGCCGGGCGTTAATACTTTGGTTTGGTATATCCAATAGGATTCACAACGGCTCAATTGGCGTATAAAATTACCCCCCCTCCAATGTTTCATTACTCTCTCAATGCCCCAGAACTTCAAGCTCCTAGGGTTCTGCTGGTGAACCTGCTTGAAATGGCGGGACACGTTGTGAGTAGTGAGACCTCTTTTTATATTATTTATATGTTCACCCAAGCGCACGTGTAGTGGTCTCGATGTTCTCCCTATATATTGTAAACCACACCCACACTCCAACATATAAACCACCCCTACAGTGTCACATGTGATAAGTTGCTCTATCTTGTATTCTTTATTAGTGGCTGTTGCTAAAAAAGATTTTCGCTTTTTAACATTGACCTTCGAGTGTTTACAGGGGACACATCTCCCACATGCGTAAAAACCCTCTAAGAAGTTAAAAAGTCTATTTTCAGTGACAATTGGAGGATTGAGGATACTGGGAGCCAAACGATCCCTAAGGGTCGGAGCTCTTTTATAAATAAACTGAGGGCGGGGGGGAAGAACAGGGCCCAATACCTTGTCTTGCTTGAGTATAGACCAATTCCTCAAGATGATCTTTTCGAACTTCTTATGTTGGACATTGTAATCCAAGATCATCTTGAAGTTTTGACCCTCTCTATCATTAACACGAACCACGTCAGATGTCAAAGTAGATCTTTCCATGGTGCTGATTTTGTTGACTTCGTCCTTTAAACCAGATATATCATACCCCTTCTGTTCGAACCTAGAGACCAGGATGTCGGACTGTGCAATGAAATCACTACTGGAGGTGCAGTTTCGCCGCAACCTAATGAATTGACCCCTGGGGATGTTGCACAACCATGATCTATGGTGGCAACTCCCCAGAGGTATATAAGCCTTTCGATCGGTCGGTTTGAAATAGTTACACAGCCTAAAGTTCCCTATGTCTCTGTTTATTTCTAGATCGAGAAAGACCACTTTGTCCGCTTCAATATTCCAAGTCAATGAAATATTTTTGTCGTTGACATTTAGTGAATCTAGAAATACTTCCAGACTAGATCTTTCACCTTCCCAGATCATAATCAGGTCATCTATAAACCTACGGTAGCAAATGAGCTCAGGCGGACGATGGTCAAAAATGGCACCTTCCTCCCAGTGGGCCATGAAAAGGTTGGCCACACTGGGAGCAAAGCGAGCACCCATCGCCACGCCTTTCATTTGTAAATAAAATTCTTTGTTATACCAGAAATAGTTTCTGTTGAGACAGAACTCTAAACTGGTCATCAAAAACTCCTGATGTCTGCCCGACAGAGAGGAGTGTGACAATGCCCATTCTACTGCCTGTAATGCATCCTTATGTCCAATACTAGTGTATAATGAACTGACATCCCCTGTGACCATAATACTGGAAGGGGAGCATGGTAATTGCTCCAAGATTTGTATGATATGTTTTGTGTCTTTAAGGAAAGCAGGGGTACTGAAAACCAACGGTTGCAAAAAAGAGTCAATGTATTGTCCTAATCTTGCGGAAATGGAATCGATCCCATTCACAATGGGTCGTCCAGGGGGGTTGACACTATCCTTGTGAATTTTTGGGAGGAAGTAAATAATAGGTGTTCTGCAAAATAAAGGGTTCAAATAGGAAGCTTCCTTCTTAGTTAAAATCCCCTGATCTTTACCATCTTCTATAATATTATGTAATTCGTCCTTGAATGATAACATGGGGTCTTTATTTAAGACCCTATAGGTCTCTTCGTCATTCAAAAGGCGGCTCATCTCTCTCTGGTAATATTCTTTGCTAAGAACCACCAACCCTCCCCCTTTGTCCGCCGGCCTTATTACGATCTCTTTACGTTCGGCCAAAGACTCCATGCCGCGTTTGATGGTCAGAGGATCTTTGACTTTTTTAATTTTTAGTTCCTCTAGGTCTTTGATGACCATATTTTTAAACACTTCCATATATCTACTTTCAACTGTGATAGGGTTAAAAATAGACTTATTCCTCAACGAGGAATGGTCATTTGTAGTGAGTGCCGTACTTCTAGTGGGATTAGATAAGAAGTATTTTTTCATATTGAGGGTTCTCATATATTTTTGCAAGCTTACATAGGTCTGGAATTTATCGAGGTTCTTGACAGGGGCAAACTTGAGGCCCCTATCAAGGACCTCAACCTCATCCCTGTCCAGCGGAACCCCGCTGAGATTATAAATTCCAGTCCCTACTGGGGTTTGGATTTTTTGTAGCCGCCTACCCCCTCTGCATCCTCTCTTTCTTTTCTTTTTCTTAGTGACACCCCTCCTGGTGGTGTGAACGGCGGGGGTTGTCTCCACCATTCTCCCTGTGTGGGTGGATAGACCGGGGGACCTGACCCCTGTCCCCTGTGTTGTCCTAAAAAAGTCCCTACTTCATATGATGTTTGATCAATTAATGGTGTAAAATTGTTATGGGTAGGGATGGGTCTGTTGTGAGGGATAGGAGGTCCTCCTCTATTATCTTGACCCCCTCTTGCTACATTTTGTTGGTTCTCTCTCCAATTGTCTTGATAATAAGGGGGATTAGAATAACCTGCTCCACCAGATGTAGACGGGGGGTAGTTGTTACCACCTCTACCTCTCCCCCTCTTATTCTTTCCCCTTTTATTTATACTTTTAATTGGATAATAATTATGCTGGGGTCCATAATCATATGATTGAGAATATGTATATTCATGGGAGGATTCTCTCTTAGGTGTATCCATCCCCACCTCATTTGGTATTGCTTCACCAGGAACCAGTCCTGAGGATACAGGAGGAACATGAAGTGACTGCCATTTAAATATAGTCCCTCCATTAAAGTCATTAGAGTCCCTAATGAACTTTTTCTTTTTCTTAGTCTGGATCTCTACATCCCACTTAATAAGTTTGTTTTTTAGTTCACCTGATAATTTCAAAAACTCTGTGCTCTCTTTGAATGGTTCCAGAATATTGGTGATTTCTCTAATTTGGGAATCCAGGATTTTCATTTTCCGTTGTTTCCTCTTTAAGAGAAAATCCAATAATTCTAGACCCTTTTTGATAAAAAATTCTCTCCACTCAACCACAGATTCATCATCCACCAAGCCGTCATTTGGGGGGACATCCCACCTTAGGCGTCTAGGAATGAGTCTGGCTCTGATATACTGCTCAAATGATGTGATATCCCACCAGGTCTTAACCTTTTTCTCAAAGATATGACCCAATTTCTTAAAAGACTGGGGCATATCACTAACAGGCTCCGTGGTGGAGTTTATGGAAAAAACCTCATTGATTTTAACCTCACGTTTCTCCAAATACTGGAAAACATCCATATTTGCTGCTAATTTTAAAGAAAATTGATAAAGTACAAATTATAATAGAAAAATGAATCAGCGCAATGGTATAACAAATAATGAATGAAATAAAATAAAAGCTGCTGAACACCAAGGGTCAACCTTCAAAATCCCTCTGTAGAAACAT
The DNA here is from genome assembly GCA_028564925.1 of Lithobates sylvaticus. Lineage (NCBI taxonomy): Eukaryota > Metazoa > Chordata > Amphibia > Anura > Ranidae > Lithobates > Lithobates sylvaticus. The sequence goes on from CM053026.1 coordinate 600,932,974, forward strand.
AAATGAAAAAAGGTGCAGCGCTAGAACACACTCAAAAATATATAAATAAAACGAAAACATATATTAACCACTTCAGCCCCGGACCAATTGTCAGCTTAAGGACCAGAGGTCTTTTTTCAATTTCGCACTGCACTACTTTAACTGGTAATTGCGCGGTCATGCAATTTTGTAACGAAACGAAATTTGCGTCCTTTTCTTCCCACAAATAGAGCTTTCTTTTGATGGTATTTGATTGCCTCTGTGATTTTTATTTTTTGCGATATAAACGGAAAAAGAGCGAAAATTTTGAAAAAAAAAGAGATTTTCTACTTTTTGTTATAAGAAAAATCTAATAAACTCAATTTTAGTCAAACATTTGGGCCAAAATGTATTCAGCCACATGTCTTTAGTAAAAAAAATGCCAATAAGCGTATATTTATTGGTTTGCGCAAAAGTTATAGCGTCTACAAACTAGAGTACATTTTCTGGAATTTACACCGCTTTTAATTTATGACTGCCTATTTCATTTCTTGAGGTGCTAAAATGGCAGAGAAGTACAAAACCCCCCAAATGACCCCATTTTGGAAAGTAGACACCCCAAGCTATTTGCTGAGAGGCATGTTGAGCCCATTGAATATTTTTTTTTTAGTCCCAAGTGATTGAATAAAGACAAAAATAAAAAAGAATTTTTTTTTTCTTCAAAAAGTTGTCACTAAATGATATATTGCTCACACATGCCATAGTTATATGTGGAATTGCACCCCAAACTACATTTTGCTGCTTCTCCTGAGTATGGGGATACCACATGTGTGGGACTTTTTGGGAGCCTAGCCGCGTACGGGGCCCTGAAACCCAAGCACCGCCTTCAGGATTTCTAAGGGTGCAAATCTTTGATTTCACTCCTCACTACCTATCACAGTTTCGAAGGCCATAAAATGCCAAAATAGCACAAAAACCCCCCAAATGACCCCATTTTGGAAAGTAGACACCCCAAGCTATTTGTTGAGAGGCATGGTGAGTATTTTACAGCTCTCATTTGTTTTTGAAAATGAAGAAAGTAAAGAAAAAAAAATTTTTTTTTTTCTTTTTTCAATTTTCAAAACTTTGTGACAAAAAGCGACATCTGCAAAATACTCACAATACCTCTCAGCAAATAGCTTGGGGTGTCTACTTTCCAAAATGGGGTCATTTTGGGGGGTTTTATGCCATCTGGGCATTCCATGGCCTCCGAAACTGTGATTGGCAGTGAGAAGTGAAATAAAAAAATTACTCCCTTAGAAAGCCTGAAGGCGGTGCTTGGTTTTTGGGGTTCCGTACGCAGCTAGGCTCCCAAAAAGTCCCACACATGTGGTATCCCCGTACTCAGGAGAAGCAACAGAATGTATTTTGGGGTGTATTTCCACATATGCCCATGACATGTTTGAGCAATATATCATTTAGTGACAACTTTTTGTAAAAAAAAAATATATATATTTTTTTTTTTTTTCATTATTCAATCTCTTGGGACAAAAAAAAAAATATTTAACGGGCTCAACATTGCTCTCAGCAAATAGCTTGGGGTGTCTACTTTCCAAAATGGGGTCATTTGGGGGGGTTTGAACTGTCCTGGCATTTTATGCACAACATTTAGAAGCCTATGTCACACGTCACCCACTCTTCTAACCACTTGAAGATAAAGCCCTTTCTGACACTTTTTGTTTACATGAAAACATATTTTTTTTTTGCAAGAAAATTACGTTGAACCCCCAAACACTATATATATTGTTAAAGCAAAGGCCCTACAGATTAAAATGGTGGGTGTTGCATTTTTTTTTTTTTTTTTTTTTTTTTTTTTTTTTTTTTTTTTTTTTTTTTTTTTTTTTTTTTTTTTTTTTTTTTTTTTTTTTTTTTTTTTTTTTTTTTTTTTTTTTCCACACAGTATTTGCGCAGCGATTTTTCAAACGCATTTTTTGTGGAAAAAATACACTTTTTTTTATTTTAATGCACTAAAACACACTATATTGCTCAAATTTTTGATGAAATAAAAAATATGATCTTAGGCCGAGTACATGGATACCAAACACGACATGCTTTAAAATTGCGCACAAACACGCAGTGGCGACAAACTACATACATTTTTAAAAGCCTTTAAAAGCCTTTACATGATACCACATTAGATTCACGGAGGAGGTCTACTGCTAAAATTACTGCCCTCGATCTGACCTTCGCGGTGATACCTCACATGCATGGTGCAATTGCTGTTTACATATGACGCCAGACCAACGCTTGTGTACGCCTTTGCGCAAGAGAAGGGGGGCAGGGGTGCTTTTTTTTTTTTTTTTTTTAGTTTTTTTTTTATTTATTTAGCTTTTTTATTCTATTTTTAAACTGTTCCTTCCATTTTTTTTTCTTTGTTATGATTTTTATTGTTATCTCAGGGAATGTAAATATCCCCTATGATAGCAATAGGCAGTGACAGGTACTCTTTTTTTGAAAAAATTGGGGTCTATTAGACCCTAGATCTTTCCTCTGCCCTCAAAGCATCTGACCACACCAAGATTGGTGTGATAAAATGCTTTCCCAATTTCCCAATGGCGCGGTTTATATCCGGGAGGGGGGACATTCCCTCCCACTGCTTGTAAAAGCAGTCTAGAGGCTAATTACCCGCTAGAATTGCTTTTACATGAACGCCGATCACTGGCTGAAAAGAATGATACCAAGATGATACCTAAACCTGCAGGCATCATTCTGGTATAACCATTCAAAGTCCAGCAACATACTGGACATTGATTGTAATCTTTTTTTTTTTCATGCAGCCTCTTGGCTGAACGAAAAAAAGAGATTGATTGGTGGGTATGCCCACCATTAGAATACCTCCCTTCATCCACCCACTTCTAATGATGGGCATACATGCACCATTTATATATGCCGATGCATGGGGGCATCCTCCCGCAAAAGTTATGCCGTGTACACACGGTCGGAATTTCGACCGTATGTACGTGGCATTAGGAGCCAATCGCTCCTCCGCCCCCCCTGCTGCCCCCATGCTTCGGCATATATGCTCTTTTTTTTTAACTGTGGTGGTGAAATCACCTCCTACAGCGTTGGAGTCGCGGCTTTATGTATCGTGGGAGCAAACGCTGTTGCTGTCAAGATAAATAAATCCGCGCTGCAACTGAATGGCGCACCTGAAAACAAAAAAATGCTTAACACTAAAACACAGTAAACAAAATTACATACCTGAAAAGCAAGCATGATAAAACATAATAAAACATTGCAGAATAGAATGGAGTAAAAAAAGAGCAACAATAGAGAGAGAATAGAGTGAGAGAGAGAACAATAAAACGACAACTATTTTTGTTTTTTTTATTTTTTTGAGATTCACAGGTAAAAAAGCTCCTGACTGTTAGCGACTGAATCAAAACGCTACCACAAAAAAAATGTTAGCGATCGCAGGGATCAGGCCTGACTCTGCGAACACTGCAGTTATGTGTGCTTAGTGTTTTTGTAAGTGACAGTGATCGATCGATACTGCACTTGGGTGGGCTGGGCTGGGCTGGGCTGGGCGGAGGGGGAAAACGCAGGTGCTAGCAGGTATCTGGGCTGATCCCGCTAACAATGCGTTTTTTTTGGAACCCTAAACTGCTGGGACGCTAGTATAGATCTGATCAGATCAGATATTGATCTGTTCAGATACTATACCACTAAGGGAGGTGTATGCTTTGCGCGTGGGTGTTTGCGGTACTGGCACTAACCTGGGGGCGACGCAGACCTTATTTGACCCTAAAACCTAATTGATATCACCCGCCGGGCGATCAGGGGGTTAAACCGTTATTGGGTAATAAATGGCAGGTGCCCTGACAGTATAAAAAACAAGCTAACTAACCAGCGTCACCCGTAACAGTAATACAAAAAAAAAACTGGCTACCTAGCGGCACCAGTGACACTAATGCAGCGATCAGAAAAACAATCGCTTAGTGACACTGGCAAAAGGGGGTGAAAGGGTTAACTAGGGGCAATCAGGGGGTTAAACCTTTATTAGGTAATATATGGGGGTACCTGACGCTATATAAAAACCTGACGGGGAACCTAAATAACGAAATAACTAACTGGCTAACCAGCGTCACCAGTGACATTTTATACGGTGATCACTGGTGAAAGGGTTAACTCTAGGGGCAATCAGGGGGTTAAAACCTTTATTTAGGTTGTAATATGGGGGTACCTGACCTATAAACCTATTTATGAACCTATATAAACATGGCGGTTAACCTAAAAAAAAACTGGTTACCTAGCGACACTAATGCAGCGATCAGAAAAACGATCGCTTAGTGACACTGGCAAAAGGGGGTGAAAGGGTTAACTAGGGGCAATCAGGGGGTTAAACCTTTATTAGGTAATATATGGGGGTACCTGACGCTATATAAAAACCTGACGGGGAACCTAAATAACGAAATAACTAACTGGCTAACCAGCGTCACCAGTGACAGTTATACGGTGATTACTGGTGAAAGGGTTAACTCTAGGGGCAATCAGGGGGTTAAAACCTTTATTTAGGTTGTAATATGGGGGTACCTGACCTATAAAACTATTTATGAACCTATATAAAACATGGCGGTTAAAATAAAAAAAAAATGGTTACCTAGCGACACAATGCAGCGATCAGAAAAAACGATCGCTTAGTGACACTGGCAAAAGGGGGTGAAGGGGTTAACTAGGGGCAATCAAGGGGTTAAACCTTTATTAGGGGGGGTAGGGGGCTACCTAGGACCTAAAACTAACTGCCCTGACAGTTATTACAGTCACACTGACACTAAATGCAGTGATCAGTAAATAAATGATCACTGCAATTAGTGACACTGTGACTGGGGGGGGAGGGGGTGATCTGGGGGGTGATCTGGGGGTGACAGGGGGTGGATTGTGTGCCTATGTGTACTGGTGTCAGTGTACTGTTTGTGCACTAACCTTTACATGTTCTCTGCTCGGCGTTCCGGTCACATAGACCGGCGCACCGAGCGTGACATCACTTCCGCCTTCCTGTCTATACAATAGACAGGAAGGGGAAGCTTTTCATTCGCCAGGAGCGATCGCGAGGGGGTGGCCAGAAACCACTGGCCGTCCCCTCGTCCCGGATCGCTCCTGAAGCGATGCCGACCGTCCCCGCCGGCGGAGGGGGTTCCGATCGGACACCCCACCCGCCGGAAGAATGGCACGTACAGGTACGTGGTTCTGCCTGTACGTGCCATTCTGCCGACGTATATATACAGGGGGCGGTCGGCAAGTGGTTAAATAAAATAGTCCACAAAAACAGTCCAATGGTGTCTTTCTAAGGTAATGACGGAGGCATATGCATGCAGGTGACAACGTGAAAGAAAAAACTCCCACCACAGATGGAATGGCCGCTCACCTCACCAAGTGGACCCTTAGATCATAAAGGGTCACTAAAGCCTTCCCACCAGGGGTTAAATTACAGCGATCCTCTGGAGAAATTCGTCACACTTGGCAGAGATGCAGGATGGGTGTCAGTATGTCCAACTCAGTCCCATATCACCATCAATCATGTGGATGAAAAATTAAAAAACCATAGTGTTCTCTGCTTGTAAACAATTTATTTAAAAGAAAATGGGAATATAAAAACTTACAAAGAGAGCACCTGTATCCCGGTGCTAGGAAGGTACAGCATATAACAAAGTGCACAAAATAGGGCTGCGGGTGATGTCACTTTCGTCCGTATGCATTACGTCCTTATGCAGGACTTCTTCAGCGGAACGACCATGACTACAAACACCCGACTTAAATAAGGAAGCAATTGAATTAACTAACTTCCCATTGGTGGAGCAGGATTTAGTAATCAATCAGAGTAATCTCAAACAGCACATAAATGAAAACAAGCCAGCTGTATGTTGTTTAAATTATGATAGCATTGAAAGTCCTGGGTTATTTATTCATTCCCTACCTTAATCAAAGCTTGCATGTATCTGTCTCCTTTCCCCATTACCCTGTGGTCACATGGCGTCTGGAGCGTCCACGTGACCTCCGCGCGTCCTCATGACGTCACGGTGCGTCTCACTAATATGACACATCGATAACTGAGACCAGGGGAAGCTGCAAACAAAAAGGTTGCCACAGTAACGGCTTAGAGAGAAGCCACGTTACTGCAGCCAATGGCGCGATAGCACTGAGTGTGCTCCGGCCTATCATGAAAATCCAGGAAGTATCCCCGGCTCCATAATACAAAAAAGAGGAAATATACAACAGTTTATTTATAAAAGAGCTCCGACCCTTAGGGATCGTTTGGCTCCCAGTATCCTCAATCCTCCAATTGTCACTGAAAATAGACTTTTTAACTTCTTAGGGGGTTTTTACGCATGTGGGAGATGTGTCCCCTGTAAACACTCGAAGGTCAATGTTAAAAAGCGAAAATCTTTTTTAGCAACAGCCACTAATAAAGAATACAAGATAGAGCAACTTATCACATGTGACACTGTAGGGGTGGTTTATATGTTGGAGTGTGGGTGTGGTTTACAATATATAGGGAGAACATCGAGACCACTACACGTGCGCTTGGGTGAACATATAAATAATATAAAAAGAGGTCTCACTACTCACAACATGTCCCGCCATTTCAAGCAGGTTCACCAGCAGAACCCTAGGAGCTTGAAGTTCTGGGGCATTGAGAGAGTAATGAAACATTGGAGGGGGGGTAATTTTATACGCCAATTGAGCCGTCGTGAATCCTATTGGATATACCAAACCAAAGTATTAACGCCCGGCGGACTCAATGTCGACTTCGATCTAAATTGCTTTATTACTGATCGCTAAATTTTAAATATCATTTTCTATAGGATTGGTTATGCGATTTGGAGAGGGATTTTATAGAAAAATTAAAATATATATTTTTTTATATATATGTCATATTATTCCTGTTATATATTTATTACATATATTTGTAAGGTATACATTTATGGATTTTTATATGTATGTTACGATATGATCTGTCTTATAGTAGCACAGAGGGCTGTGAGTGGTGTCTTATGCTGCCCAGTAATGCTGCGGCAATATATATATTTTTTCTTTCGTTTGGGATTCATACATATTGTATGTCTAAATCCCCCCCCTTTTTTAGATTGTTAGCTTTTTTTAGGAAAGCATTTTAAAATCATTTTGTATGATAAGGTATAGCCACTATAGGTGATGGAGTTGAATATTCACTCCATCTATTATGATCGAGGTCCGGTCATTTTTATTGTTGTATATTTCCTCTTTTTTGTATTATGGAGCCGGGGATACTTCCTGGTTTTTCATGATAGGCCGGAGCACACTCAGTGCTATCGCGCCATTGGCTGCAGTAACGTGGCTTCTCTCTAAGCCGTTACTGTGGCAACCTTTTTGTTTGCAGCTTCCCCTGGTCTCAGTTATCGATGTGTCATATTAGTGAGACGCACCGTGACGTCATGAGGACGCGCGGAGGTCACGTGGACGCTCCGGACGCCATGTGACCACAGGGTAATGGGGAAAGGAGACAGATACATGCAAGCTTTGATTAAGGTAGGGAATGAATAAAAAACCCAGGACTTTCAATGCTATCATAATTTAAACAACATACAGCTGGCTTGTTTTCATTTATGTGCTGTTTGAGATTACTCTGATTGATTACTAAATCCTGCTCCACCAATGGGAAGTTAGTTAATTCAATTGCTTCCTTATTTAAGTCGGGTGTTTGTAGTCATGGTCGTTCCGCTGAAGAAGTCCTGCATAAGGACGTAATGCATACGGACGAAAGTGACATCACCCGCAGCCCTATTTTGTGCACTTTGTTATATGCTGTACCTTCCTAGCACCGGGATACAGGTGCTCTCTTTGTAAGTTTTTATATTCCCATTTTCTTTTAAATAAATTGTTTACAAGCAGAGAACACTATGGTTTTTTAATTTTTCATCCACATGATTGATGGTGATATGGGACTGAGTTGGACATACTGACACCCATCCTGCATCTCTGCCAAGTGTGACGAATTTCTCCAGAGGATCGCTGTCATTTAACCCCTGGTGGGAAGGCTTTAGTGACCCTTTATGATCTAAGGGTCCACTTGGTGAGGTGAGCGGCCATTCCATCTGTGGTGGGAGTTTTTTCTTTCACGTTGTCACCTGCATGCATATGCCTCCGTCATCACCTTAGAAAGACACCATTGGACTGTTTTTGTGGACTATTTTATTTAATATATGTTTTCGTTTTATTTATATATTTTTGAGTGTGTTCTAGCGCTGCACCTTTTTTCATTTAGGGGTATGGAGATTGTTTTGTGTTTTTTTTGGGAGGAGGGTTGGAAATTATAAGACTAAGCCCCCGTACACACGGTCGGAAATTCCGACCACAAAAACCGTTAGATTTTTTCCAACGGATTTTGTCCGAAACTGGTGTTGCATACACGCGGTCGGACAAAGATGACGGAAAATCCAAACGTTCCCAACGTGGTGACATTCGTTGCATACTACGGAACTACGTAGAGGCTAGTAGCCAATAGCTTTGGTCTCGTAATTTTTCCGACGGAAATTCCAACAGAAAAAGCCTGCTAGAGCCCACACACGATCGGATTTTCCGACAACATAATCCGATCAGACTTTTTCCATCTGAATATCCGACCGTGTGTAGGGGGCATAAGACTATCTATTTATAAGGGTGGTGTCTGTAACAATGTCTTTTTTTCTTTGAAAACTAATAAAAATTATTGAATACAAAAAAAAAATGAGGATGGGGTAGGTATAGAGATGGCTGTGAATAGTTAAAGGATTTTAGGTAGGACCATAATCTAGAAGCCTGCTACTCTGCCCTCATTTGAGAGTCCAAATTTGGCAAGATTGTCAAAGTCATGGGGAAGAGTCACTAGTAGCTTTTTATAATTGAGATTAAAGAGATAATAGGTGGGGTCTGAAATTTGAGTGCCCAAGCGTTGGATAGATGGTTAGGCCCATATATATATGGGAATTTAGATCTAAGAGATTGAAGGAGTTGTTAAGACAGAAGGTTTTTTATCTTAATGCATTCTATGCAGCACCCCCTAATAACTTACCTGAGCCCCTTCTCTCTCCAGCAATGTCCACAAGTGTCTTAGCTGTCCCAGAGACTACTCCTGATTGGCTGAGACACAGCAGTCAGCCATTTAGGAGAGAGAGGGGGTGGGGCCAGGCTGGGGCTCCTTGTCTGAATGGATAAACGGAGCTCTGACTCAGCTCAGGTGTCCCCTGTAGAAGGCTGCTGGCTGAGGGGCACTCAAAGGAGGGAGGGGCTAGGAGCAGCAAAGAGGGACTCGAGAAGAGGAGGATCCAGGCGGCTCTGTGCAAAACCAACTGCAGAGGAGGTAAGCATAATCTGTTTGTTATTTTTAAAGAAAATAAATTTGCTGTTACAATGACTTTAAGAGAAGGAGGCCAAGGATTTACAATTTTGTTTTATTAAGTTTATAATAGGAAACTGCTCTATATATATATTTATAGATGCATTGAAGCTACACTGGCAGCTTATTCCAGTGCAGCCCCAATGCATAGACAAGCAAAATTCCTTGTTCTAATGGTTCAACCCACAGACATGAAAGAAATGACTGCATGCAATTTTTTTGTTACAGTACAGCAGGTTGCAATGCAAACCACCACATCATTATGCAGCTGCTGTGAAAATAAAACTCATGACATTTTATAACATTTATGCAAAAAAAGAAAGCAAACAGTGAGATGTTTCACGATTGATGCCTCAGCATTGTGTCTCCCAGTGTGCACCATTCTCTTCTTGGGGTTTGGTGTAATGTGAAAAGGAGACTTGTGCTATCTCAAAAGTTTGGCACATTATTCTCCACTTGTCAATTGAAGATATTACTTATCTCCAAATACTTATCTCCTATTTTTTCTGCTTCTATTTAGAGCTATATAAGTTCAACATTCTGTTAGTAAGGTCCAGAAATTCACCAGTTTTCAGTCAAAATACCTTTATAATGCCAGCACTTATGGTTACACATTTACTTCAGCTCACTATCATTTGTAGCCTATCTAATATTAAAAACATAGAGATCTATACTAAAAAAACATAGTTCTGTACTCAGACAATAATCTTAAGAAAAAAAAAAGCCTTAGCAGAGCCACGCTAAGGGGTAAGCAAGCATCAGCCTTGGGTTCTTCAGCAGTAGGGGGGGCGCACAAAAGACAGGACCTGCAACCTTTGTTGTTGAAGTGTGAGCAGGTTTGGAGAGGCCCAGCAACTCTACATGTAACCAGGGGAGGACTCAGAGGAGGGCCACGCACAAGGCTGGCTGCTTGGTAAGAGCCTGGAAGCTGAGCTGTATGGACACTAATTGAATCTGCATTTCTTACGGTATTGCCGGACCGGCTGCAAGATACAGGTGCTGTAAGAAAAGTTCCTAACCTATCCTTAAGTAAGTTCCTGTGAGAGACTTTTGCGTTCATCTGTGTTCCTGTTCAACGTTTTAAGCAAATAAAAATCCTAAAAAGGAATTCAGTTGTCAGTCTCCGCAGTTACTGGGTATCAACCCTGGGAACCCCTAGACAAGAACAACGAGTATGAGCTGGTGGAGGTAATCGGTAAGCCCAGAAAATTCAGCCGCGCCGCACGGGGTTATGGCGCTACATAATATTATATCACTAGACACGATGCTTTATTAAAAATGGCATGCAAAATGCAGAAATCAACTATATCACTAAACATGAAGAGTTGGATATTTTCTTTATTCATCTGATTTTGGCTCTTTAAATTGTTTATTGATTGTCATCTCACAGATAACAGTAGTTCGATTTGTCCACCTGAGTTCCTATCCACATACCGTTCTACAGCTTTTACACTCTCCTTTTTTTTTTTTTATACAACAGTGGCAGTAAGAACCACTCTATCTCTTCACTTAGTAATATTGATGAAGTAGGAGCTGGTACTTCTATTGAAAAATAACGCACAACTGGAGTCCTTCAAGTGGAACTATAGTCAGAAAATTGAGTCCTGCTAGGTAACTTCAGGCTGGCCCCTTTTGTAGGTATAGCTATGTAAAACAATAAAAATAATTGCCTATACTGTTTAAAATCTAGTAGAACACTGTCTCACCCTGCTCTGTACATTCTTAGTTGCGCTCAATTTTTGGCACTGTGCCGAAATTGTAGAGGCCGATCTGTTGTTAGTCTCTGGGCTTCAGCAAAATGGCAGCCTCCAGCAAGAAGACACAGGAACAATGATGGAGGCAATTTATAGCACACGCTACTTTTGGTAGCATAATTATTAATGTGGCATGTATGTTCCTTGCTAAAGATCATTATTTTTTATTAAGTTGTTATGAGTAAAGTTCTGCTTTAAGTGAAATAAAATATCAGTAGGCAAATCAACCCACTAATACCCACCAAGAACTGAAATATAATTTGCTAATAAAAAAGCCAATCCATTTATTTCTACTCTGGGTTACTCTTCCTTAAGTATTGTTTGTACTTTCTTCCAATGTTTTAATGAAGTAAGAATAACACATAAAAGTGATTTTACAATATGTGTGCCTTTTATATGGCTTTTCATCTCAGTGTCTGTTTTCTTTTCCTGAAACGCTGACATTTAATCAGTTTGACTAGTTAAACTTTTCACATTAAATTAATACACCTAATTTAGTGCTAGATTGAAAGATCATGACATCTGCCATTGGTGTGCGGTGTCTCTTCAGCAAAATGGCAACATGATATTTTTTATAATTAATAATGTGGGGGGGGGGGGGGGTGGGGGTATGTGGGGGGGGGTTATGTAAAGTTCTGTCTTATCATAGGGGTGTTGTGGGTGGGGGTGGGGAATATAATTACAAGCTAAGTGAAATAAAATATCAGTAGGCAAATCAACCCACTAATACCCACCAAGAAAGTGACTACTGAAATATAATGCATTGCTAATAAAAAAGCCAATCCATTTAGCTAATTCTACTCTAAGGGGTTACTCCTTCCTTAAGTATTGTTTGTACTGCAAGCTTCTCCCACCGTCTTCCAATGTTTTAATGAAGTAGGTGTAGAATCTAGGGGACAAGCGAAAGCCAACACATGAAAAAAAGTGATTTTACAATATGGCGCAACCAATTCCTGGTGTGCCTTTTAATCTCAGTGTCTGTTTTCGAATTAAGCAGAGACTTTTCCTGAAACGCTGACATTTAATCAGTTTGACTAGTTAAACTTTTCACATTAAATTAATACACCTAATTTAGTGCTATATTGAAAGATCATGACATCTGCCATTGGTGTGCGGTGTCTCTTCAGCTTCAAAAATGAATTTTTCACCTATTTTTCTTACTCGGCTATGATAAAGGAATTTCATTTTTGTCTCCATCTGTGAACTACAGTTCCTAGGCAACCATGCCATGAACATGCTCCTTCAATTAGAATGAATCCAGCTCAGACAGTAAATTAATTTTCTTGGTTTGGTACCATGAATGACTTTATTAAACTTGTGAGTCTGCATCTCTCTATTTTCTTTTTTTATGGCATTACATTTAAACTGTACCTTCATGCCCCCTTGAATTGTACACAGGAAGGGAAATTCAATATTACTGTGACTTGGTACAACAAGGATATTTTAAATAGATTGAATCTGCATCACCAAATGGAATTTTGCTGGAAATGCATAAATATTGAAGGTTTCACCTGAAAGGATCTATTTATGAATTATAGGATTTTCAGCAAATGCAGTTAGTTGGTTTAATATATAATCTTTCAGTGGATTAAAGTATTTTGAAATGCACAATTTAAAAGATAAATAGTATTAAAGTGCATAATATTTAGGTATCACATTAGTGTGTACTTTTTCTAGGAATCAGTATTTTCTACCTTTTTTTTAGCTTTTATTAGCACATGTCCTTTTTCAAACAGCAGGGGGTGGGCAATGATAGAGTTACCCTTTCATCTTTTATGTTTGTTCTTTAGTCCCTGATAGAGTTACTCTTAAAAGTGTTTGTAAATTCTAATTTATGTTTGTATAAAAATAACAAACATGTCTATACTTACCTGCTCTGTGATGTGTCCTCATTGGGTGACTGACTTTGATTGATAACAGCGGGAGCCAATGGCACTGTGCTGTTGTCTCAGCCAATGAGGAGGTGAGTCCCGGGCAGCCGAGAAATTCCTGCAACATCGCTGGATCTAGATGGACCTCAGGTAGGTATTAGGGGGGCTGAGAGGTACTGCTGCACACAGAAGGCTTTTTATCTTAAAGCGGAGTTCCACCCAAAAGTGGAACTTCCGCTCATCTGATTCCCCCCCCCTCCGATGTCACAATTGGCACCTTGGCTACACTGCCGGGTTCCCTTACCCGCAATGGCAGCGTGAGCACCCGACAGCTGATGAAAACATCAGCTGCGGTGCCAACATCGCAGGACTCCAGGATAGGTAAGTGTCCTAATATTAAAAGACAGCAGCTGCAATATGTGTAGCTGCTGGCTTTTAATTTTTATTTTTTTGCCTGGAATATCACTCTTTCTGTCCTTGTTTATGGAACTAAGTGATAGCTGTGTAATGGTATTCTGTAAACAGAACAATCTTTTGATAAGGGCACTTACTTTGGCAGAAAAGCTAAAAATGTCTAGTTTTGTTTCAGAAGATTTACTCATAACTTGAATAACATGACTATGCTAAATATGTATACTCCTTTAAAACGTGTATTATTTTTATTGGTTAAAGGCCATAGTATATTTGCCCACTTGCTTGCATATATACGTTTGAACACAATCAATAAAGATTGAATAGATTTGGAATATAATGGTTTTGTCTTTCCGATCTGTTCCCTCATGGTAAAGCAGCCCAGATTGGACGGGAAAGTGCACACGGTCGGACTTTCCGATGGAAAATGTGGGATCGGAGCTTGTTGTTGGAAATTCCGACCGTGTGTAGACTCCATCGGACAGTTTCCATCAGAATTTCTGTCGCACAAAATTTGAGATCTGGTTCTCAAATTTTCCGACAACAAAATCCGTTTGCGCAAATTCTGATCGTGTGTACACAATTCCGACGCACAAAGTGGCACGCATGCTTGGAATCAAGCAGAAGAGCAGCACTGGCAATTGAACTTAATTTTTCTCAGCTCGTCGTACGTGTTGTACGTCACTGCGTTCTTGACGTTCGGAATTTCCGACCAACTTTATGTGACCGTGTGTATGCAAGACAAGTTTGAGCCAACATCCGTCAGAAAAAAAAAAACATGGGATTTTGTTGTTGGAATGTCCGATCGTGTGTACAAGGCATTACAGGCAGTTCATTGCATCACAGAGGGACAGGAAAGTAAGTTCCCTGTCTGTGCTCTGCACTCCAGAAGCCTGTGCTCTCTGCGCTCCACAATCCTATTGGCTGTCATTGCAGGTAATTAATCAGTAAGGAAAGGCTGTGCAGGGGGCTCAGCTTTGGCCACCGAGCCCTGTACATGTCAATGACAAGTCAGTTGTGGCCACAGCCATCTGGACACACAAAGCGTGTGCAGCAGCGATCCCTGCAGATAAACTCTGGCTGGGCAGATAGCTGCAGCCACTGCTGACCTGTCATTGAATTGTACAGGACTCAGTAGCCGCAGCTAGCCACTCATAGGTTGCTGAAACAACTGCAGGAATCAGCAGATTACTTCTGCTGTCATTCGCACTGGCGCTAGTTGCCCATGCAAATATAGCCTTATAGGTCAATGGACCTGCAGGCAGTCCGTATAGCCAGGACTTTCACTATGTTGAATGGAAAGTGGAGAACCAGCAACACACTGGGGGTTATTTACTAAAGCTGCATGGTGCAAAATCTGATGCAACTCTGCATAGAAACCAATCAGCTTCCAGGATGAATTGCCAAAGCTTAATTGAAAAAGCTGAAGATAGAATCTGTTTAGCTACCATGGACAGCTGCACCAGATTCTGAGTGCACCAGTTTTAGTAAATCTCCCCTGATGATTTTTACCTGTGCTTGATTATTCTATGAGCATGTTCACAGAGCATTCTGCAATGTCTAATTTGCTCTTAGTGCTGGCAAACCCACCTCTAGTCTAGAGTTCTGCTGTACAGGGGTTAATGGGAAATCGAATATAAAGACAAATTCCAGTACTTAACTTAGTTGCATTGAAGAATAAATTAAATACTTTTGATGGATACATTTGTTCTCTTTTTAACACTTTGTGCCGGTTCACACAGGGGCAACCCGACTTACATCGCGACTTTGCAGGGCGATTTGGAGGCGACAAATTGCAACTTACGTCGTGACTTAAAGTTGCCTGCAGGACAGGTGACTTTGGCTGTGGCCAATCTCAGAATATTCAGCTCTGTGGGAGGAAGGGGGTTGCCAGGGTAAACGTGTGAGGGGGTTGCCTGGGTAAATTATTTTCTTTTTCCTGTAAATTCGCTTCAATATAGATGGAGATCCGACTTGGAGGCAACTTCCATTGAAATCTATGGGTACAAGTTGCCTAGAAGTCGCCTTAAAGTAGTACAGGAACCTTTTCTGAAGTCGGAGCAACTTCAGTAGTGTACATTAAGACGGCTCTCATTTACTTCTATGGCATTTCTTATGTCCAGCGACTTGGGATGACTTAAGGACTTACAAGTCAGATCCCAAGTCGCTGTAGTCAGACCCGACACTTTGAGTTCAGCCTGTATGGAAGAAACATGTTTCTAACTGACAGTTACTAACACCATTGTAGGAAATCACAGACTACAAAAACCTATATATATAAAATACAGAAGTGATGATATTTTCTTACTTCAGTGGTCAGTAGACAAAAGTTCAAAATGTAAAATCTCATTAGACAGCTTGAGCCTGAATATAGAAGGAATTAAGTGCTAGCTGCTAACAAATCTCTGACAAGGTCTTATGGCTGTAGATAAACCTAGGCAACTGTCACCTCACTGGGGAGGAAGGGGGCAAACTATGAAAGGGTCTTTTCAAACTGTGGCTGCTAGGCTCGGAATTCTCTGCAATCAAATGCCATTTTTCTTAGATCAGCAGGTATATGTTTAAAGTGATACTAAACACACACTGCTTAATTTACATTATCCCTTCTCTTTCTGTATATGGATGATGACAGTGTAATTATTTTAATAAAAAAAAAATGAAATACCCATTTTCTAATGGATATACAGCTGTCACATGACCCGGCCTGTGTGCAGAGAAACATAAGCAGGAAGAGCTTCTAGTCCTCTGCTGCTGGTCACATGTTCAAAATTAAAAAAAACAGCCTTTGGAATACAGAGTAAAAACAAATTAGTAATATCAATGAACTGTTTAAAATTGTCATACAAATATATATTTGAAATCAAATCTTTCTTTTTTGGCAAAAACATGGTGTGGGCGGATTTCTGAAAGTCACAGGTTGTGTGTGTATTAGAATAAGAGGGAGGTGCAGCCTCCATTAATCTACATGTAATATCCCATCTCTATTATGTTTAGCTGGTTAGAGGACATGGAGGAGGACGGAGTGAGGGGGCTGTCATGTACCGCTGTGTATATGCCTACACATGTGACTCTACAGTCACATGGGCTGTTCAGATGTGATAGGGAGGAAATGCTCAGCATAGAAACTCACTGAAAACTGAGCATATGCAGAGTTGCCACCACAGCTGAAAAATCCCTAGATGAATTGTGGACATGAATAAAAGGGTAGATAGAGAACAGCAGGATCAACCAGGTTTTTTGCAGAATACAGAAAATGAATCTCATGGTAAACAAATGAGTATGAACAGCATGAAATACAGCATTTATTGATAGTTTTTTTTTTTTTTTATGATGTGTTTAGTGACACTTTAATTGCTAATAAAATCCAAAATATTAGTCATATTATTAGTCATAGGGAGATTAGAATTTTCCATCGGACAGCATTATTTATTAAATGCATACAGATGCAAAATTATAAGTCCTGCCCTTTTGAAGTACCCTAGGGACTGACTAAATAATTTAATTAATAAATTCCATTCCCTCTACATTAAAATTTAATTAAATGAAAAAATTATAAACAAACATCACAAACTCTTAAGCCCCATACACACGGTCGGATTATCGCATGGATTCTGTCCGATCGGACAATGTTGTTGAAAAATCCGACCGTGTGTATGCACCATCGGACAGTGTACGTCGAATTGTCCGACGGACAAAATCCTATCTCCTGCTGGATAGATTTTTTGACAACACGGTCCGATCACACCAAATCCGATCGTGTGTAGCGTTGTCCGACGGACAAAGTGCTACGCATGCTCAGAAGAAATTCTGTGACGGAAGCGCTCGGTCAGGTAAAACTACCTTTCCTAATCGACACAGCACATTCGTCACGCTGCAATGTTAAAATGTCTTTAATGCAGCGCATTCTCTTTTTCTTTACAATGCAAGAAGAATGACATGTTTTAGCTGCTCCTATTCACCCGCACTTCTCACAAACTTAGTTCTTTATTACTTTTCATGATTTCTACACTACATGTTTATTTTTACTCAGATTGTAAAAGAATCTTTGTTATATTTTTAGCATGATTTGTCTTTTATTTTTTTTATTTTTTTGGAAGACATATTTGAAGGAGATTTTGTTATTTTTTTTTGGAGGGGGGTTGTGTGTCTCAACTTAGCAAAAGCACATTATTAACATTTGTATTTGTTGCTTAAATTTACTATGAGTTTGTTGGTTGTTGGTGCCCCTTGTTAATAATAGTTTATGATTAGTGAAATGTACCTGCCTACTCACAAATAAACTGTCATTGTAGAAAAGTAAAAACACAATAGGCAATGATTATTTCAAATCAAAAAGACCTTTATTTCGGTCTCAGCAACAAAACAAAGAGGAACGCAGCCATGGTGAAACTTGGGGATTTTGCAAAGCCTTGGACCCCCACGGCAACCATCATTTTTCAAGCTTAGAAAATTGGGGGCCTGAGGAGTACGTATATTAAGGGGAGTGCAATCTGGTCCTGAAGTCCAAAACATCCGGAACTGCAGCAGATGCCATCTAGGTCCCCAGGCTCTGGTACTACGAGAGGCTCCATCTTCTCTCAGACCAGACTGAATCCAGGTCGTCACTCTCTGGTCTTCCTTCCACGCTTCCTTGCACGCTGTGGCTGTCGTGCTGGTGGGGTGGCAGAAGGAGGAGGAGGAGGAGGCGGAGCATGGTCACTATGGCAAACCTGTGTGAGTGGGGTCATCTCCCCAGCCATCCCCTTATTTAGGACATGGAGGATGAGCCCCTCACACATGTTGCGTTGCCTCACCTCCATACCCTTCATTTTAGTGACAACCACGGAGCCAAAGGTCTCCTCGTCGGTGGGTGTGGCATGTAGGGAGGCTGAAGCCTCTCTGATCATCCGGAGCGCTGACTCTACCGCATCACCCCCCCTTCTCGCCCTTCTGTAGGGAAGGCGGAGGGGAGGGATTTGGGAGTCAGTCAGGCTCCGAGGCCTAGCCCCCTCTTGGCTGCCACTACCCACCTCTTGGCTGCCACTAACCCCTGCCTCCTCCTGACTGCCACCTTCCACAGCCTCCTCCTGGCTGAGGTCTTCCTGTGTCTGAAAAAAGAACATAGTTTCAGTTATTTGGTCATCAAACACACACAATTTTCATCTAGTGACTGTTGCAAAATGTTTACAAATAGAAAACCATACAATTCTCAGCCCTGCAGTTTAGATTCTTGCCCCAAATGTCTCCAACACTACTGTCAGTTGATATGTCAAACACGTTAGGAACTAAGCAATTGGTGATCCTGAATTCAGTGAACATCATTCCTTTTTCACAAAAATGGTTCCCAAACTACTATACCTCGAACAAGCTGGGCTCCTCCACCTCTTCCAGACTGGAAGGCCCAGGTTGCTCCTCGGAAGCCTCATCAGGGGTGGCCTGCGCGCAAGGAAGCGTGGAAGGAGGAGTCGAGAGTGGCTCCGTGACATCAGCCTGGTCTTTGAGAAAATGGAGCCTGTCATAGTACCAGAGCTTGGGGACATGGACCTCATCTGCTGCAGTTGCAGTTTCTTCAGACTTCATGACCTTCTTGCGCTCCCTGATATACGCACTCCTCAGGCTGCCAATTTTCTTTCTTATATCATCAACAGTTGCCGTGGGGAACCTTGGCTTTACAAATTCCACAAGTTCCAGCAGGGCTGCGTACCTCTTTGGTTTGATGCCGTAATGGGGGTGTTTGGCCTGCCATATAACGGGAAAGTCCCTGTATTTCTCAATGAAGAGGGGGAGAAAACTCATGTCGTTGAATCCCTGCATAATCTCTGCAAGACACAACACCACACAAAACACTATAAATTAGGTTAGGCTAAACTCTCCTAATCTTCTCCATAAAGAAGCCTCAAGGTCGAATCAGTCTAGGCTAGTTATGTACCAACGTCAAATTGTACCTTCGTTTATAGCGATCGTCTCGTGCGTGAGCTTTCTCTCCCCTCGTCTCCCAGATCGTGGCTACGACACAGGCGTGTGACGTTTTATATACAGTGCGCATGCGTCAAACTCCGCCCGCCCCTGACGATCTTTCTCGTCTATTCCCCACCCCTTCTCTTTACGGCGCAGTGGGGAGAGCACATGGCGGGGACACAGTAGGTGCGCCCGAAATATCCCACCAACGAGGAGGAGGACGAGGAAAGGCCGGAGGCAGAAACGTCCCGATCCCGGAGCCTGAAATTCAAGGCATCCAATATGTCATTTGGAGAAATGTTGGAGATGGTGGACATATTAAAGAGGAGCGACTATGATGGGAAGTATGGGCCTTACCTCAACCCCAATGTCTGCAAGGCCAAGATCATGTCTAAAGTTGTGAGGAGGCTGTACAATCATTTTGGGGTACAACGATCCAAGGAGCAACTGAGGAAACGCTGGTCAGACCTGAAACTGAGGGAGGCCGATCAGTACAGAAAGATCAAGCGAGTTCTTCAAAAAAGTAAGTAGTTGTGTTTTGTGTTTGATTTCTTGCTTGCATACTGCTCCATGTGTTTGGATTTTTACAAAGTTGTACATTCCAAAATGGCCACTTTCAGGTTCGTCTGTGCATTCGATCATACTCAACCTCGATCTTTCTGCCACTGTCATGTTCGTGTGTGTGTGTGTCCATTCGATCGTACTCAACCTCGATCGTTCGGCCACTTATAATACGATGTTTGTTGTTTTTTGGGGGAAAGGAAGTTTGTTCTCTCTAGAAATGTCATCAAGACTGTCCAGCCAATTTATTGAATGTAAAGGAGACGTCACCCAGTAGCTGTTTACCCATCTGGACTCTAGAGCACTAGTGCTGGGACACCTAAACCCCCTTTTTATTAGGCTTTTCCACACATGTGCTCCAGTGGATACTAGAGGGGGGTCTCCATCACCCAAACGTCGACCAAAAAGCTATAAGTTTAGGACCTTTACAAAGTGACTACATTCATGTTGGTGTCATTTGTAACTGGAAACCCAAAAATATTGTCCCTCACTTTCAAGCAATGTTTGTCATTTCCTATTTCTGCCCTCAATAGATTGTGTTGCTAAATCTTCCTTTTGTACATTCTCATAGGGGAGCGAAAACTTGGGACGTCTGAGGAAACCCCAAAAACAACACCTCCCAAAAAAGGGGAAAGAGCAGAAGCAGAGGAGGAGGAGGAGGAGGAGGAAGGAGAGATCAGAGAAATTGGAGAACTTGTCACCACAACAGGTGAGTG
This sequence comes from Lithobates sylvaticus, assembly GCA_028564925.1. Classification (NCBI taxonomy): domain Eukaryota; kingdom Metazoa; phylum Chordata; class Amphibia; order Anura; family Ranidae; genus Lithobates; species Lithobates sylvaticus. The sequence goes on from CM053026.1 coordinate 600,953,573, forward strand.
TGTGAGAACACAGCTACTGGTAAGCTAATCAATGTATGGCTGCCTCATTTCCAAAACCCTATTTTTTTTGTGTTTGGTTTTTAGGTGACGTGGATGTTGTGGAAGAAAAATCGCACTTTACCACAGAGAGTGCCCACGTACTCATCGGGGAGATAATGGTCTGCAATAGAGATCTAGATTACATAAAGCAAAACATCAATGATGTTCAACAAAAATTGAAGAACATCGTTGATGTTTTAGGAAAAATCTGAAAACGCACCAAGTAATTAACACACATTTGTGGCTGCTTCTGACCACATTTGCAAGTTAAGAACTGTGTGAAATTTGGAACATGCACACATTGTGTCCACATGTGCTAGCTCCCATCATGGTGGATGAATGACAACGTTTTTTTTTGGGGGTGCAACCACTTTACGAACTACGAAAGTGGTTGTGGTGAAGGGGTTGCACCCCCAAAAAACGTCCATTCATCCCCATGATGGAAAATGCCACTTTTGAATATTCTAGGCATGTGTTTTACCATCTAATGACCATTTTCAGACCCAAATTGTGTGCATGTTCTAAATGTCCACTTTCCAGGGGTGACCCCCCCCATGTGATGAAGGCAAGATCAAACACACTTTCAACATATAGTCATGTCTGATCTTGTCTTCACTTTACAAAGTTGAACTTTCCTAGTTCCTAGGTTCTGTTTTGCTCCATGCCTGGTTTTACCAATTGCGGAATGTTTGTAAACAATGTTGTCAATAACCAAGATGTTGTCAGTTTGGGCAAGAAGTTTGTAAACGCACTTGTGAATGTTTTGCAAGTAAACTTTTTTACTTTTCTAAATGTGTGGCTTCCTTATTTGAAAAACACAATGCATTATGTAGGTCAAATGTAAAGGATTTGGGGGGCAATGGGTGTTATTTACTAAAGGCAAGTCCAGTTTGCACTGCAAGTTTCTTTTCATAGGCACTTTTGCAATGCACTTGTAGAGCATAGTGGATTTGACTTATGTAAATGACACCCACAGTGCTTTGTACGAAAACACGGAGCACAGCATTTTTGTGAATACACACATGTCTGACCTGGTGATGAAAAGGAGTATTTTGGGTGTGAGTTATGCACTACAAACCTTCTCTAGACCAAAGATTAGGTATCAAACACACAACATGAGAATAATCTTTTTGGGAAGAAGAGACTGTTACCTCCTTTTGCCCAGAAAGTGCATTCCCACTGTCAAAGGCAAAGGGAAAAAAGTTCAAGGTAAAATAAGCTAAAAAGAATACGGAAATGACAAGAAATCATAGGTTGGTTGAAAAAAAATATTTATTTAAAAATGCCTCTCACACATCGTCAGGCAGAGCAATGGCCCCCCTACCCACAAAGTAGTCCATATATTGCTCGCGGACCGCGCGGGCATTTAGAGGGGGCAAGCCTGGACGTGCCACTTGAAGGGCTGTGAGGTCAGCATTTGGAGGGCCCTCCACATCTGGGCCAACGGGCACCACATAGTTCCTGTTATGTCTTTTGAGGAAGTTGTGCAATATGCAACAGGCAAGAACTATGTGGTTCAGTTTGTATTCCGCCAAGTTAATAGCCGTCAAGAACAGGCGGAAGCGGCTGGCCAGGATGCCAAAAGTGTTCTCAACAACTCTTCGGGCTCTGGACAGCCTGTAGTTGAAGACCCTCTGGTCTGGGGTGAGGGTCCTCATCGGGAACGGCCTCATCAGATGGGGAGTCAACGCAAACGCTTCATCTGCGACAAAGACGAAGGGGAGTCCTTCTGCATTCTCCTCTGGAGGTGGCAAGCACAGACTGCCACTTTGGAGACGCCAGTAGAACTCCGTGTGCGCAATGGCACCACCATCCGAGATCCGGCCGTTCATCCCCACGTCCACATACATAAACTCATATGTCGCCGACACCACCGCCAACATCACTACACTATTAAACCCTTTATAATTATAATAGTAGGACCCTGAGTTGGGCGGTGGGACAATGCGGACGTGTTTCCCATCAATTGCCCCTCCGCAGTTAGGAAAGTCCCAACGGCTGGCAAAGTGGGAGGCCACAGTCTGCCATTCCTGTGGCGTGGAAGGGAACTGTGGAGTGAAACCAGAAAAAAAAATTAGTCACTTTGCACATAAACATTGCAAGCAGATTAGACAATCAACATCTTGGAACAAGAGCATTGTTTAAAATTTGAGGCTGGAAAGTATTTGCACAGAAAAGTAGAGGCTCCCCTTCACAGATTAATCACCCCCCATCAATCCCCACACTTCTGATGGGCCATTGGCAATAACTAGGGTTTGGGGGGAGGGGGTTGGACAGGTAACCCTCTGCACTTCATTGATTGGCAAATGGGTCAATAATGTGTGCTAGTTTGGCCAGACCCTCACTTAACACTATTGGCAGCCCCCAGGAAAGCTAAAATAACATTTCAAACACCCCCCCCCCACCCCCCCACAAAAAAAAGGAAAGCACATTGTGACATTATGAAATTACCAAGCAAGCTAATAGGAGGGAAAGAACACAAAAAAATAGGAAATGGAAAGTATGGAGGCAGCCCCTTGCACTACATGCTTTGCAGAATTCATCCGTAAAGATGCCCACTATAAAGAGGTAGGTATATAGTGTGTATTGACCTTGGGAAAGCCAGCAGATAGAGGATTGGTACCATCTGACAGAGCAGTTGGGGGAGGGGGTTCCTAATGAGTTTGCCCCCCCCCCCCCCAAAAAAAAAGGGGCTCTACATGAAGTAAACCACACAGCAAACATTAGTGCGTATTTTAGGGGGTGTTTGGGGGCAAACAATACTATGCAGCAGACAAAATACATTGCTTAAGTGACTAGGCCATAGGTGTCTATTGGGGCAGAAGAGCATGCTGGTGAGGTAAGTGAAGGGAAAAATGCATGAAGGAGAAAAGGGGCACAGCATATTAGAGCATATTGCAATCATGGTAATTAGGGAAGGAGGTCAAAAATACAAGACATTAGCAAACAGAGCATACATAGAAGGGAATAGTAAAGGAGAAATGTTACCTTAATATAGTCCTCCTGCAGGACCTCGATGATGGCAGAACAGGTCTCTGGAATAATGATTCCCAGGGCCTGGGGAGAGATACCTGAAGAGAACTTCAAATCCTGAAGACTTCTCCCTGTCGCCAAGTACCTCAACGTGGCAACAAGCCTCTGCTCCGGAGTAATGGCTTGTCTCATGCAGGTATCCTGCCGGCTGATAAAGGGGGTCAGCAAAGCCAAAAGACGGTGAAAATCGGGGTCCGTCATCCGGAGAAAGTTCCTGAAATCATCAGGATTATTCTCCCGGATCTCACGAAGCAAAGGCATGTGCGAGAATTGGTCACGCTGAAGCAACCAATTCTTGGTCCACATCCTCCTCGTCACTCTGTTCATGGACGGGTCTTGGGTCAAAGCTAAAAGCCCGACACCAATTCCGCGTACAGCACGAACTCGGCGACGAGTACGCACGGGAAACATCGCTCACAAGGTCACAAAAGGTCGGGTGGTCAGAACGGACAAACAGAAAGCACCGATAAACAGCAAGGCCTGAAAGAACGAAATGAATACCAGAAACGAGCAGACAATAAGCAGTGAAAATCAAAGCGTCCTATATCAAGATATAGGCCGCAATGACCAACAAATGCGAACTGACTACACGCACTAATAAACAGATACGCACGACAAGCACAAACTGAAGAGCAGTAACGATCTGAGTCAGAAAACTGAGAAGCGCGAATCTTAAGTCCCCAAACTTCGACTAACTCGCGATAAACACGGGATCAGCAGAAGGAGCCCAACGGGTGCCTGACGTGGTGCTGAACTTCCCTTTTCTAGTCTCGTGGAAGACGACTTACGTCACGACGTTCTTGCAGACCGGATATTCCGACAACGTTGTCCGACCGTGTGTACGCAACAACAACATCGGACAAAGTACGACGGACAGGATCCGACCGACCTGGTCCGCGGATAATCCGCGCGTGTGTATGGGGCTTTATTGTGTATACCAGCATAATCCCACAAAATGAATAGTATTAACCAAAGTGTGTTACATAAAAGACGAGAAGTCCATACACTGGTGAAAATCCATCTTGCTGCCATAATAATTGGTGCTCAGACTTTTCAACTGTGTTCCACCTCATGATCACCCCACAATATTATCCATATGAGCTTACCAGAAATAATGTGACTCTTAGGATATGAGAAGTCAAACAGCACTGAGTCTCTATATCACTCTGTCTTTAAAAGTGCATGTACAGGAGCTGACAATCCACCAGCCCAAAATAATGCACCAAGTAATGATCAGGAAAAATAAAATAGAGCACCAGGCTCCAATAGTTTAAAATCCTTGATACAATCTTTATCATAATAGATATAAACACTTACAAACCGTATATGGCAATCAGCAATTCCCAAAATTCCAAGTGGCTGCGCATATGCATGGTGACGTCACAACTTCTGGCTTTATCCTATGCGTTTTGTCATATATGTCTTCAGGTGCATGGATTAACAGCTTGCCAACCGCCCGCCATCGCCTGATGGCGGCAGAATGTCTCCCCTGAGCAAATCCCCGTAGCTGTACGGCGGTCGCTTTAAGGGGTATAGGGGGCGCATGCCACATTACTGAGGAGCCGATGCACGTCTTCGGCAGCTGCGATGTCCGCCGGGTTCATGCGCTTGCTTCTGACAGAGCCAGAACGAGGATCTGTGTGTAAACACACAAATCCACGTTCTGACAGGACAGAGTAGACAGATCGTGTGTTGCTAGTATATAGGAACAATGATCAGTCTTCTCCCCTTGGCAGTCCCATCCCCCCACAGTTAGAACACGCTGAGGGAACACATTTAGCCCCTAGTGTTAACCCCTTCCTTGTCAGTGACATTTATACAGTAGTCAGTGGCTATTTATAGCTCTGATTGCTGTGTAAATGTAAAAAAAAGTGTCAAAAGTGTCCGATCTGTCCACCGCAATGTCGCAGTCCAAATAAAAATCGCAGATCGCCGACATTACTAGTAAAAAAAAAAATTATAAAAATGCCATAAATCTATCCCTATTTTGTAGACGGTATAACTTTTGCGCAAACCAATCAATATAATCAATATACGCTTATTGCAATTTTTTTTTACGCAAAATATGTAGAAGAATACATATCAGCCTAAACTGAAGACAATTTTTTATTTTATTTTTTAAATGTGGGGATTTTTATTATAGCAAAAAGTAAAAAATATTGTGTTTTTTTTAAATTTTCGCTCTTTTTTTTGTTTATCGTGCAAAAAATAAAAACCACAGAGGTGATCAAATACAATTATGTTTGGGTACAGCGTCGCATGACCACGCATTTGTCAGTTAAAGCGACGCTGTGTCGTATCGCAAAAAACGGCCCGGTCAGGAAGGGGGTAAATCCTTCTGGGGCTGATGTGGTTAAAAGACTAAAAAAATAGCTTGGACCCTGCTTGTGGCAGCCATATTGTGTTTGCACTCGCTGCTTTTGAGATGACGCACTGGTGTTGAAGAAGTCCAAAGGTTATTGACTAAGGGCTAGTGTCTTTTCCTACATTTGTACTTCTATAAATTAGGTAACATGAAAATGAACCGGGTAATTCTTCTGGAAGGGTGTTCAAATTGTGTGGAATTTTCTTGGTATATTCCTTGTCAGTATGATAAACCATACTGAGTCAATAATGTTTATTTCTGCCTTTTTCCTATTTTTTAAAAGCAAACAGTCAAATTTATATATGTTTTTGTTGCTTTCTTTTATTTTTGTAATCTTTCTTCTGTACATATTTCTATGCACTGCCTAAGGTTACTAAATGTAAAAATCAAAAAGTGTCCGTCTGTACTCTCTGCTAAAGAATTCATACTCCTAAAGAGATTGCTGCATTATATCGTTAGTACCTGTATGCTTGGTTGAAAGGTTGCTGTTAATCGGGGGGGGGGGGGGGGGGGGGGTTAAGCAGTAAGAAAGCAGTAAAGCAAGGATTTTAGCTTGCAGGATAGCTTGGGGATTTTCAGAGGGTGTGGGAATCACTTCCCACCCCACAACTTTTATAGTGCACCTTACTGTATGCAGGATTTGTACCTGTCTGTGTTGTGGTACGTGGTGTGGTGTGTTGTGGTACCTGGTGGTACTGCAGATACCGTTTTACCTCTCTAAAGCCCCATACACACGCGCGGATTATCCGAGGACCAGGTCCGTCGGACCATGTCCGTCATACTTTGTCTGATGTTGGTTTTGCGTACACACGGTCGGACAAAGTTGTCGGAAAATCCGATCATTCTGAACGTGGTGACGTTTGTTGCCTACGACGGGACTACGTAGAGGCTAGTAGCCAATAGCTTTGGTCTTGTAATGTGATCTGAGCATGCGTAGCACTTTGTCCGGTCGGACAACCGTACACACGATCGGATTTGGTGTGATCGGACCGTGTTGTCGGAAAATCTATCCAGCAGGAGATAGGACTTTGTCCGTCGGACAATCCGACGTACACTGTCCGATGGTGCATACACACGGTCTGATTTTTCAACAACATTGTCCGATCGGACAGAATCCATGCAAAAATCCGACCGTGTGTATGGGGCTTAAGAGGCAGACCCCTCCTTATACCATCTCTTCTTAATAAGGATCTCACTCTACTTAGCAAGTTGCAATCGATGCGATTCCTGACATACCTATGCACTTACATTATAAAATATAACCTGTTATAAAATTCCACCTTTTCTTAAAACCTAGTGACATATACAGTTGCTATTAAATTGTAGGAAAGAAAAGCCACAGTTACAAAGAGCATTGTGGGAAGTTCTCTTTGCAAGCTTTTGCCACCAGCGAAAATAAAGAATATGACAATTCAAGCATACAGTGTTTTCTACACATAAATTGCTGGCAGAGATTCCGGAGAAGCAACATGTGCAATGCTAAAATATTTTGACACTCCAAGAGTGGAAAAGCTCCTGGCAATAAACTGTGACAGGAAAACAATATAAAAATAGCACAACAGGTAAAATAGGGAAATACTGCTTGGCTGTTGTATAAAGCTAATGTGTGTGCCTTCAAAAACACTGAGAAATAGTGTGCCATTGCAGCCAGAATTCCAAACCCTAGAAAATCTGATATAGAGTAATTTTATTACCCAATTACAAGGCTGCTGTTTATATGCATGATATACCCCAACATAAGAATATTTTCTTTTTTATAGCTTTGACCAGAACAGGGGTATTCACTGGACACCTTACAATTAGACTGCAGTATATGGTAATGGTTATGGAAATGGGGTGAAATCGTGTCTCTAATGAATACATTGTAGAGTACTGGAGTCATCATTATAGGTCAACGCTGGCCCTATAGAAGGCAATGTCAACCACTTTAAACTGACTCTTGTTCTAGAAAAAATATTTAAGCAGATTAAGGCAACCTACTACTAACAGTTTATAAATGTATATGTTATTAACAAATACATTATGTGCCTGTTTATGAAGAGTGATGGGTGAATCTGCTTGGGTTCTGTGCTCGGACACATTTGGCTAACAATAGGCTATTAATCTGGAAATTGCTAACTTTTTTTTGATCTGTTTATTAAGATTTTGAAGAACAATATGATAATTACAAATGACACAGCCAACACAGGCGAGGTCACTTGTGATGACTTACAATTTACAACATTGCAAACAACTGTGTAAAACAAAACTTAGTGGCTCGTGTACTGGTCCATAGCATGAATGGTGAATAGTGGGTGGATCACAGGATCTACTCATGTCAGGGTTCATTTGGGAAGACAAAATTATAAGTAGATTCCAGTCCAGGTCTCAATATAAGTCCATGTAAGAGCGTCAAGGGGCTGAATCTGTAGCAGTGGATGGATACTCTAGCTATTTTGCACGAACATTGGCAAATTTTTAATTTCGACCCCTGGTTTCTTTTTTTCGTTTCAACAGTCCTTTATTGAAGTTTACAAGAGAAATAAGTTCAGATAACATAGTAGATGTAAACAGATGTTTCGCCTAAAACAAGGGTACATCAAATAATACATCAAATCCTAAGATTAACATTTGTAGTACAAAATGGTATGGGTACAGTCTTTAAGCTGAGTCCATGTGTATGCTCTAGTGGTTCTCAACATCAGTCCTCAAGTAACTCCAACGAGCCATGTTTTCATTTTTCCTTTACTTTGCACAGCTGCTTTAAATCAATAGCAATAACATGGTATTGATAAAAGCTATTTTATCTAAGGGAAGTTCCCAAAGCATGGCCCGTTGAGGGTACTTGAGGACTGAGGTTGAGAACCCCTGCTCTAGACAAGGAGGGTAGGGGAGAAGAGGGAAGGGGGTATAAAACAGGGAAACACCAGCTCATTGGTATTAGTTACATAAAACAAGTGGCAACTAGTTCATACTTGTACTTTACATCACGGGTGTCTCAGCCATTGCGACCACTTGGTCACGTCACAAACTTTTCTGGCTGCATTTTCTTTCTAGTCACAATTTTTTCCATTTCACATTGGAGGTTAAGGTCAGCAATAGTACCATAAATGAAGGGGGTTTTCAATGTTTTCCATAGTCTGGTAATATTTACCTTAGCAGCAAATAATAAGTGTATAATGACAACTCTGGAGTTGAGGGGGTATTTTTCTATGTCTACAGGGCTAGGGTGGTAGCGGGAGCTGAGGGTGTCCCAGAAATAGAGATTAGTACAAATATTTGCTTCCAAAAGGAGCTCAAAGACTTACAAAACCATAAGGTATGTCAGGGAAATACCGTACTTTGTCGCCGGGTTCCAAGAATGCGCACGCGCGGTAGAGCGGCTCAGCAAACAGTACAGGCACGCCGGGTAGCGGGTGCGCATGCGCGGGTCCACGGCGCTCGGGTATCTGATGCAGCTCAGCCAGTGCGGCTCACCGATGTGCGCGCCGCTGACAGAAGACGATTGCGCATGCGCACTCGTCCGGGTATCCCACCTGACCACTTACCTGGCCTATAAAAGGCCTTCCCTTTCCCTTCACAAATCGCTGGTTTGTTGTCTCTACTTCCTGAGTCTTGGCTCCAGTCCCTGTATCCAGTATCCTGTATCCAGTACCTTGTATCCAGTATCTTGTATCCTGTATCTGCCTGTCTACCTGTGCCTGACCTGGAACCCGCTTGACCACCGCTGCTGTTACCTGTGTTTGACCCCTGGCCTGCTTCTTGGATACCTCTTCTGCCTGATTACCTGTGCTTGACCCTCGGCCTGCTTGCTGGACATTCTCTGAGTTACTTACCTGTGTTTGACCCCTGGCCTGCTTCTGGATACCTCTTCTGCCTGATTACCTGTGCTTGACCCTCGGCCTGCTCGCTGGACATTCTCTGAGTTACTTACCTGTGTTTGACCCCTGGCCTGCTTCCTGGATACCTCTTCTGCCTGATTACCTGTGCTTGACCCTCGGCCTGCTTTCTGGACATTCTCTGAGTTACTTACCTGTGTTTGACCCCTGGCCTGCTTCCTGGATACCTCTTCTGCCTGATTACCTGTGCTTGACCCTCGGCCTGCTTGCTGGACATTCTCTGAGTTACTTACCTGTGTTTGACCCCTGGCCTGCTTCCTGGATACCTCTTCTGCCTGATTACCTGTGTTTGACCCTCGTCTTGCCTACTGGACATTCTCTGAGTTACTTGCCTGTGTTTAACCCCTGGCCTGCCTCCTGAATACCTCCTCTGCCTGATTACCTGTGTTTGACCCTCGGCTTGCCTACTGGACATTCTCTGAGTTACCTACCTGTGTTTGACCCTTGGCCCGGTGTTCTGGACTTCCAGTTCTCACATGCAGCTAAGGGTTCTCCTCCAGTACACGTTCTGGTACCTACATAGCCTCTGCCTCATCACGGTCCTGCCAGGTGTCTACTTCCAGTGCAGCATCAGCCTCTCCTGGTCAACGTCGCTACTGCACACCACCTGCAACACACCTGCTGGCAACCCGTGCATCTTTGTGCCCGGTGACCTCTGTACCCACTCCAGAGGCATCGTGCACCTAGTCGCAAGGGGAGCAGCTCTCAGCATTTCGGCCCGGGTGAGTACCTCTGACAGTACAAACCAGCCAATGTCCGAGGCCGACAGAGCTGGTTCACCCCTTGAGGCCCTATGCCAGCAGGTGACAGCCCTTACTCAGGCTGTACAACGCCTCCAGGATGGGTACTTCCAGATCGAGGGACGTCTCCAGCACTTGACCCTCTCTCCTAATCAAGCGGACCTGTCACCTCCTGCAGCCAGCACCTCCACTTCCTCTCACGCACCTGGAGGTGCTCTCCCTGCTTACGTCATGTCTAACCCTGATCCCAGGGTCCCCACACCAGAACGTTTCTCCGGGGACCGAAAGAAATTTCGCTCTTTTAAGAACGCCTGTTTACTGCACCTGGCCCTGCAACCCAGGACTTTTCAGTTAGAATCCACTAAGGTGGGTTTCATTATTTCCCTGCTCTCCGATGAACCTCAATCCTGGGCACACCATTTGATGGAACAAAAGAGCCCACAGCTGGATTCTGTAGAGACTTTTTTCTCCGCCATGTCAGCATTTTATGAGGACTCCCAACGCACAGGTACAGCGGAAGCCACTCTGCACACCCTATCCCAGGGTAAAAGGCCCGTAGAGGACTATATAGTGGATTTTCGTAAATGGGCCGCAGACACAGAATGGAATGAGTCTGCCCTGAAGTATCAATTTCGTTTGGGACTCTCTGAGATGTTAAAAGACGAACTGGCCCGGGGAGAGGTCCCAACCACGTTGTCAGACCTCTGCCAACTTGTCACTAAACTAGATCGTCGGTTGCGGGAACGACAGGCAGAGAAGCTCCAAAGTCCCTGGCCCACCTGGATGATGCCCCGGGTTCCCTTGGCACCTGCTCCTTCTTTGAACTCTCGCTCTTCCCCCCATGGGGAACCCATGCAGTTGGGCCTGGCACGGTCCCCCTTGTCTTCTGAAGAAAGACTTTGTCGCCGGCAAGCTAACCTCTGTCTATACTGCGGTGGTACCGGACATTATCTACTGAAGTGCCCAGTAAGACCCAGTAAGTGGCCTCCTCGGTCCCTTCTGAGCTCCCACACTACCGGGGTCCCCCGTTCTCATCTTATTGTTCCACTCTCCCTACAGGTGGCGGGAGAAGCTTTCCAGCTGGGAGCCATCCTTGATTCAGGGGCATGCAGTTGCTTCATGGACTTGACCCTGGCACGGCACCTGAACCTCCCTTTGGAAACCAAGAGGCAACCTCTCCAAGTCCAGTTGGCTGATGGCTCTCCACCCTGCTCAGGACCTGTGACCCAGGAGACCAGCCCCATCCTGACCTACACCAATTCTGGGCACCATGAACTTACGTTTCGATATAATTCATTCTCCAATGTTCCCTATCATCCTGGGGTATCCTTGGTTACAGGCCCACAACCCTCGGATTGACTGGAACAGCAGGGAAGTAGTGTTTTCTTCCCCTACTGTTTGCAGCACTGTTTTCCGGACGTTACCCCAAAACCTCCCACCTGTCTTGCTATGCAACCCAGTCTCAAGGACCTGCAACATGTTCCAGCACCCTATCAGGACTTTATGGACATTTTCGACGAGAAAAAGGCTGAAGTTCTTCCTCCTCATCGCTCATATGACTGCCCAATCGACCTCCTGCCAGGGGCTGAGATCCCCTTTGGAAGAATCTTTCCCTTATCAGAAACCGAACTAGAAGCCCTGCGGGTTTATATCGATGAGAACCTCGCTAAGGGGTTCATTCAGCCATCCTCTTCTCCAGCAGGGGCTGGGATCTTCTTTGTGGAGAAAAAAGACGGTTCTCTCAGACCCTGTGTGGACTACAGGGAACTAAACAAAATCACCGTCAAGAACAGGTATCCACTTCCACTCATCCCCGAACTTTTCCAGCGGCTCAGAACTGCCAAAATCTTCACCAAGCTTGATCTACGTGGGGCCTACAACTTGGTAAGAATACGTCCGGGGGATGAGTGGAAAACGGCTTTCCGATCAAGATTCGGTCATGTTGAGTACCTGGTCATGCCCTTCGGGCTCTGCAACGCCCCAGCTACCTTCCAGCATTTAGTTAACGACATTTTCCGTGAGTATCTGGAAGACTTCCTCATTGTTTACCTTGACGATATTTTGCTTTTCTCTGATTCACTAGAAACCCACCGTCAACATGTCCGGAAGGTCCTTCTCATCCTACGTAAGCATGGACTCTATGTCAAAGGGGAGAAATGCGAGTTCGAGACAGACACCATACAGTTCCTGGGCTTCATCATCACCACCGGAGGAGTTCTGATGGATCCACAAAAGGTGAAAGCCATCCAGGAATGGCCTGCCCCCACGGACAAAAGGTCAGTTCAACGTTTCATTTGGTTTGCAAACTTCTATAGACGGTTCATTCAGGGGTTTTCTGCAATTGTGTCCCCGATTACCCAACTGACTCGCCAGCAAACCAAATTTCAATGGACTCCCCAAGCGCAAGGCGCATTTGAAAGACTCAAGGAACTTTTTTCCTCTGCACCCATCCTGAAGCATCCTGACCCAGAACTCCCCTATGTGCTAGAAGTAGACGCCTCCGATTCTGCTACAGGAGCAATCCTGTCACAGAGAAGTGGCCCAAAGGCCTTGCTCCACCCGGTCGCCTTCGCCTCCCGGAAATTGAGTCCCCAGAAAAGAATTATGACGTAGGCGACCGGGAATTACTTGCGATCAAGTTCGCCCTAGAAGAATGGAGATATCTGCTGGAGGGAGCCTCTCAACCCATTCTCATCTTCACGGATCATCGCAATTTGGAGTACCTTAGGGCAGCTAAATGCCTAAGACCCCGACAGGCCCGCTGGGCCTTGTTCTTTTCCCGATTTAACTTCCACATCACTTACCGTCCCGGCTCCAAGAATGGCAAGGCTGACGCCCTATCCCGCATGTTTCTGAACACAGAGTCCTCAAAGGAACCTGCCACCATTCTGTCTGCACATAACTTCCTCCATGCCATCCAACCTGACCTAACCGCAGCCCTTAAACAAGCCTCCAATCAATTCACTGTCCCCTCCTTACCTTTCCTTGAAAAGAAACAGGAATTACTTTGGGCCCATGGCCGAATATTTGTTCCCCTCCGGTCAGGCTCCAAGTTCTGCAGGCCCTCCATGACCACAAGATGTTTGCCCACTTTGGGATGCAGAAGACGGCCGACTTGGTGAGTCGGTCCTACTGGTGGCCAGGCTGGAGAAAGGACTGCCAAAACTATGTACTTTCCTGTAACACTTGCCAGAGAAACAAGGGGTCCAACACCAAGTCCTGGGGTCTGTTGAGACCTCTACCCGTTCCCGAACGTCCATGGAAAGAGATTTCTATGGATTTTATTGTTGACTTGCCTCCCTCAGACTCCTTTACCACCATCCTGGTTGTGATAGACCGCCTCTTAAAGATGGCCCACTTTTTGCCCATGAAGGGTACCCCTTCTGCCGCCTCCACCTCAGACATTTTCATCAAGGAAATTGTAAGGCTACACGGGGTACCAGCCAATATCACTTCAGATCGGGGGGTACAGTTCACTTCTAAGTTTTGGAGAGACCTCTATAGGGCTCTAGAGATTAAATCCTCCATGTCTTCAGCGTACCACCCACAAACCAACGGCCAAACTGAGCGGACTAATCAGACCCTTGAGCAATATTTGAGATGTTTCTGTTCCTATTCCCAAGATGACTGGTCAGGCCTGTTACCCTACGCAGAGTTCGCTTACAATAACTCCCTACATTCTGCCATTAACCAAACGCCCTTTTGGATAAACTACGGATATCACCCCTCTTTTCTTCCAGATTCTATTCCAGACGTCTCTACCCCGGCAGCACAGGTACTGGTCAAGCGTATTCAGGACAACTTCCTCCAAATCCAACAGGCCATGAAGGAGGTGCAAAGAGGGTATGAGGTACAGTACAACTGGGGCAGGAAGGAGTGTCCGACGTTCAAGGTTGGTGAAAGTGTTTGGTTATCGACTGCTAATTTGAAACTTCCCTGTCCATCCCGGAAACTCGGCCCCAGGTTCATCGGTCCTTTTGAGGTCAAGAGGGTGATTAACCCAGTCGCCTTTGAACTAGATTTACCCAGCTCCTATAAGATCCATCCAGTATTTCATGCTTCTTTACTGAAACCTGTAATTGCCAATTCTTTCCCTGACAGACAGATGGCACTTCCTCCACCCATCACCATCCAAGGAGAGGAAGAATTCGAGGTCGAGAAGATCCTGGATTTCCGTAAAAGAAGAGGGCAGGCTCAGTACCTAGTCAAATGGAAGGGTTATCCCCCGGAAGACAGCTCCTGGGAACCATCTGAAAATATCCATGCCCCCGATTAATACGAGAATACCACCAAAGACACCCTGGATTGGGCATCCGGAGGCTGCCCTTAGGGGGGGGGGCACTGTCAGGGAAATACCGTACTTCGTCGCCTGGTTCCAAGAATGCGCACGCACGGTAGAGCAGCTCAGCAAACAGTACAGGTACGCCGGGTAGCGGGTGCGCATGCGCGGGTCCACGGCGCTCGGGTATCTGATGCAGCTCAGCCAGTGCGGCTCACCGCTGTGCGCGGCGCTGACAGAAGACGAGTGCGCATGCGCACTCATCCGGGTATCCCACCTGACCACTTACCTGGCCTATAAAAGGCCTTCCCTTTCCCTTCACAAATCGCTGGTTTGTTGTCTCTACTTCCTGAGTCTTGGCTCCAGTGCCTGTATCCAGTATCCTGTATCCAGTACCTTGTATCCAGTATCTTGTATCCTGTATCTGCCTGTCTACCTGTGCCTGACCTGGAACCCGCTTGACCACCGCTGCTGTTACCTGTGTTTGACCCCTGGCCTGCTTCTTGGATACCTCTTCTGCCTGATTACCTGTGCTTGACCCTCGGCCTGCTTGCTGGACATTCTCTGAGTTACTTACCTGTGTTTGACCCCTGGCCTGCTTCCTGGATACCTCTTCTGCCTGATTACCTGTGCTTGACCCTCGGCCTGCTTGCTGGACATTCTCTGAGTTACTTACCTGTGTTTGACCCCTGGCCTGCTTCCTGGATACCTCTTCTGCCTGATTACCTGTGCTTGACCCTCGGCCTGCTTGCTGGACATTCTCTGAGTTACTTACCTGTGTTTGACCCCTGGCCTGCTTCCTGGATACCTCTTCTGCCTGATTACCTGTGCTTGACCCTCGGCCTGCTTGCTGGACATTCTCTGAGTTACTTACCTGTGTTTGACCCCTGGCCTGCTTTCTGGATACCTCTTTTGCCTGATTACCTGTGCTTGACCCTCGGCTTGCTTGCTGGACATTCTCTGAGTTACTTACCTGTGTTTGACCCCTGGCCTGCCTCCTGGATACCTCCTCTGCCTGATTACCTGTGTTTGACCCTCGGCTTGCCTACTGGACATTCTCTGAGCTACCTACCTGTGTTTGACCCTTGGCCCGGTGTTCTGGATTTCCAGTTCTCACATGCACCTAAGGGTTCTCCTCCAGTACACGTTCTGGTACCTACATAGCCTCTGCCTCATCACGGTCCTGCCAGGTGTCTACTTCCAGTGCAGCATCAGCCTCTCCTGGTCAACGTCACTACTGCACACCACCTGCAACACACCTGCTGGCAACCCATGCATCTTTGTGCCCGGTGACCTCTGTACCCACTCCAGAGGCATCATGCACCTAGTCGCAAGGGGAGCAGCTCTCAGCATTTCGGCCCGGGTGAGTACCTCTGACAAGGTATGAGCAATATAGCCAACACTGCCACAATTTCTCCAACAGGTAGGAGGGTGACTAGGGTACATTTTCCAAAGTCGATATGGTGTTAAGTACCACCTATGAATGTTTTTTTGGTAAGATTCTCAATGATTGCTACAATGGGATGCCTCATGGGTTATTCTAAATGCTCGCTACCACATAGGCTGGGTGAGGTGCCTAACTCGTCTGCCCATTTGTTTAACATTGCAATTTGGGAAGAGGGTCTATCGTCATTAAGTTTAGAGTACAGTAAGGATATACCTATTTTAGGATAAGAGGCACAGGAGTAGAATTGATAGACAGGCTCAGGATGTATGTATCCTGATATAGAGGAAGGTTTGAGTTCATCAGACGTTTCCAAAAGGTGATAGAAGGGGCACTGCTTTATTACAATTCATAGTAATAGCTGTCCTGGCATAGAAAAGCAGTGGGCCTAGGAATGTCCTTTCAGCAGAAATAGGGGCCAATAGGGGGGTACAGACTTATACAGTCAGTAGTTTTGTGTTTTTTCATTGTAAATAATTTAAATCACCTTGCAGAGATGTGTTTTCACTTCAAAATAAGTCTGGTTCTGTTGATCAGAGTTAAAAGCACAAAAAATTAATGCACTGTGATTTAAAGTTCTATGACAATAAAACATGAAACCTTCCAGT
Source organism: Lithobates sylvaticus (assembly GCA_028564925.1). NCBI lineage: Eukaryota > Metazoa > Chordata > Amphibia > Anura > Ranidae > Lithobates > Lithobates sylvaticus. Next base: position 600,969,959 of record CM053026.1, read on the forward strand.
GAGTGAATAGGCGCTGTATATTATTATATGAACACTGTGACCTGGCAATAGACACATACCAATATCAAGACCATGGGGCTGATTTACAAAAACATCAGCCATCAGTAGAGGCGCAAGGCGAGACGCAATGCGCATTTTCACATCTACAAAACGGTACGCTGGGAGCAGAGCATGAATCCCCCATTTACTATAGTGATCTCAGCGCGCGGGAGAATGCAATCTGTGCGCCACTATGGACATGGTGTATGGCATATTCAATTCAATATTAACAGAAGATGGAGGTGCTAAAATTATGGGGTGATGTGGGGTGATGTCAGGAAGTTTAGTAACAACTGCCCAAGTAACAAATGTGCCCAAAATAGAATGAGAAAGTAACTTTTTCAGAAAAAGCCTGCTGTGCCCGCAAGTACGTTTAGAACTGTGTAAGATCAAGTAAGCAGTGCGCATGCGCAAGGGGCTCTTGTGCTCGTTCAAATGCGTTTGTTCACTACGTGGCCAAAATCTTAGTCAATGTTAAGCAACATACATGCAATTGCGTGAGTTGAACGGGCGCACCTCTAAACTTGACATTTTTTTTTTGTACGCTGGTTCACAAAAAAGGTGGGATTTGTCTAAAAGCTACTTTCTTGGTGCCTTCATGGTAGCATATGCATGGATTGTGCGTATGCTGCCATGGATAGGCACCAGGAAAAGAAAACTCCATTCTACAATGCTCCTGTCTCCCCCTCTAACCCCTTGGATTTCTTGGCTAACTTTTTCTTTTAATGGGGAAGTCCACACTCCACTCTATTCTCAAAAGGCTGTGAGCTGCCTTCACCAATCCAAACTACATCCTTTTTCAGAGCATACAACAGGGCCAGCTAGGAAAGAGGTGAGAAGAGCGAACCTGAACCATACAAGGCCACATGCACTCAACATAGCTGACTGCCTTTGGGGCATGTTGGGCTCTGCCCAATACCAACCACGAAGCACCTTGTACCCACTAGTTTAAAGGGGTTTTCCACATTCCGTAAAGCCCCCTGTCTGCAGCCCCCCACAACCCCAGCCTAGGGTTGTGTGGAAGAGGCCCTTGTCCTTATATGGGAACAAGGTGGTTGCCTCCAAGCATCCACCCCCCTAGGGTTTTTTTTTTTTTTAGTGTATGGGAGGGGCACAATATTTTTTAGTTTGGGGTGGTATTTTTCACGTGGGGTTCTGATTTTAAGCCTTAACAGACCCAAATGGACTTGTATGTATTGGGGGGGGGGGGGAGGCTGTTTTTTGTCTGGGTTAAAATCTTGCAGCTGCAATGTAGGTTTGTAAGTTTTCTCTAAAGTCACAGATGCACCACTTTACAGGCAGAGTAAGCCCCCCAAGTTACTAGCTTTTAAGCAATTTTGTTTTTTTAAAGGCACTTCTCCTTGTTTTGTTTTTAGAGTTGTCCAATTGATGTATTGATATATTTACCTAAGGGGGGACCTGGGCCCCCATACCCATTTTAAGGCCAATAGTTAGAATATAAGCCAGCTAAGTGGGGACTCTCAAAACTAACAAGTCAGTTCACATAGACTTCAATGGTATTTGTTGTATAACTTTTTCCCATGTTAGGCTCTTTGTAGCATACTGGATGATGTGCTTAATTTTGGACAGGTGGGTGGCTTTTTTTTGCTGTGGCTTTTGAGTGTGTAATGCATTTGTGTTGGTCTGGGCATGCTACAGGACTTTGTTTTTGTTTTTTTTTGTGCTTTTTGTGTGTGAACAGCACTTTGATTTTTCTGGGCATGCTCAGAGATTGTGTTTTTATAGCTTAGTAATTTAAGGACATCCTTAACAGTGTGTCCACTTTGAAGCTCTGTCTCGACATTGGTAAACTTGCATTTTGTGTGTTTCATGAACTGTGCATGTGTTTTCAACTGTCTCATTAGCACACAAACCTATGTTATATTAAGCTTGCAGATAGCATTCTTTAACTATTGTCACCATTTGAGGAGGCCACAAGGATGGTGAGCAGTGACAGTGCATGCATCAGTGACACAATCCCTGTTGTGTTCCTGCTGGAGCAGACTCTGCGTGGCATTATGGACAGGGCACTGGAGGCAGAGCAGCAGGAGGACGAGGAGGACTTTCTTTCCTCTCAAGGCCCACTTTATGCAGACATCATCATTCCTATGTCACAGAACACACAGGAGGAGAGAGGGGAGGAGGATGAGGAGAAGGATTATGGCACTTCCATAGGCTTTGAAGAAGAGGAAGACATGCATCAATCTGTAAGCGATGGCTTTCCAATCCCAGGACCCTTGGGAGTAGTATGTGGCTGGGAGGAGGAAGTTCCAGATGCTGTCATCCTGAGTGACCCGAGAAGTCTGCTTCTCAAGCCTCTGCAAATTTGAGGCGCATGGGCCACCTCATGCTTCAAAGCATGCAAAAGGACCCAAGAATACGTGGAATAAAGGAGAAGGATGATTACTAGTTGGTAACCCTCCTTGACCACCGTTATAAAGGGAAGGTCTCTGAACTCATCCCGTCCCCACAGAGAGTGCAGAGGATAAAATCTCTTGAGGACACATTAAAGAGGATTTTATTGAACATTTTTCCTAAATCTAGTAGGTTACAGTGTGGTGGAAAACTTAATTTTGAGTCTTCCGTTGGTCAAGAAAGGAGCGTTGGAGAAGAATTACGCCTAAGTGAGGCATTTCGTGAGGCATCCCATCAGCAGCGCCTGCATCACATGGTGGACGATTACCTCGGGGGCCAAAACAGAGATGGAGAGCTTTCCAGCTGACGATCCACTGGCTTACTGGGTCATGAGAATAGACCACTGGCCAGAACTTGACCAGTATTCTATTGAGCTGTTGGGCTGCCCTGCATCCGGTGTGCTTTCAGAACAGGCATTCAGTGCTGCAGGTGGTTTCATTACTGATCATAGAATGCGTCTGTCCACAGACTCTGTGGTCCATTTGACTTTTATAAAAATTAATCAGTCCTGGATTACCAGCTATGAAGCCCCTGATGCTGATGTCACTGATTAAGCCTTTTTGGGATGTGGAATCTCTGCAGGACTTCAAGGCTGCCTAGCTTTGATGGTGTTTAATCATTTCATCTGGAAGAATGTTTTTGGGCACAATTAACACCAAAAGACCAATTTTTCTGCACCTGTTTGACAGATGCATATCATTGGAATTTTTTACAGCAAGGCAAATTCTTGCTTTCATCAAGAGTACCTCTATAGGGTTATGGTGGGAAGGCACCACCGACACCCAAAGACCAATTTTTCTGCACCTGTTTGACAGATGCATATCATTGCAATTTTTTACAGCAAGGCAAATTCTTGCTTTCATTAAGAGTACCTCTATAGGGTTATGGTGGGAAGGCGCCACAACACCCAAAAACCAATTTTATCTCACCTGTTACTTCTAACCAAAGTCAAAGTGACACCAGAATGTATCCAAAAAATCTCTAATCTTGTTCCTAGTGCACTATTTTGTGGCCTTGTCATACACACTGGCTCCCCAGCTGTTGCTGAGCAAAATAAAGGCAGCTTGCAGGAAAAATTTCTTTTTTTTTGGCTTTATAAATTCAATTATTGCTGCAGCAGATTCTAGACATAGTACTGATCTGCCACTTTACAGTTAGACTAAGGGGACCCACCCAGGCACTATATTGGAAAGAATTTTTCATTTTTAGGCTTTCACTTTAAAAATCAAAAAAATCACTGCTCATTTAAAAATTACGTTTTTCACAAACTTTTTTTTTATTGATACATGTCCCCCAGGGCAGGACCCAGACCCCTATAACCATTGTATGCCTAATTACGTGCATTTAATCCTTTAAAATGGGCACTTTTGATATTTGAAGTTCGGGTCCCTTTGACTTTAATGGTGTTCGTTATTCGGGTCCGAACTTTCGCGGTGTTAGAAAGGTCTGTCCGGCCCATCCCTAATGACATCACGCCCCTCCAGGAAGTTGCTTGTACTGCTGCTAATTTCTTCCCACCACCATGCCCCGCTCACTGTTCTCTGAGGAAGAGATGATCCTTATTTGCAAATTGTGGTGGTGTTTGTGTGGGTCATGTGTGTATGTCTAAATGATTTGGCCTCAAAAACACACCTACTTCCTGTATACAGAATCACTTCTGGGCCAATGTATATTGCTTTATTCTTCAGTGTGTGTGTGTGTGTGTGTATTTATAGATATATATATATATAGATATATCTATAGATGTAGGTTATTTTGTCCACCAGCAGAGAGAAGTTGGGTAGATGCTACACTCCCAATTCTGGAGGCATAATAATGGTCTAGCACAGGAGTTTTCAAACTACGGCCCTCCAGTTGGTCAGGAACTACAATTCCCATCATGCCTAGTCATGTCTGTGAATGTCAGAGTTTTACAATGCCTCATGGGATGTGTAGTTCCACAACAGCTGGAGAGCCGTAGTTTTAAGATTCCTTATCACTCTAGCATGCCTTGTATAATAAGGTGGAAAAAAGGTGTATAATGCCCAAAAAATATCGTTAGGAAAATTCAAGTTGGTCATGGCACATCTACATTCCAAATTTGGCACTTAAAATGGTTATGCATTATGCAATCCGATTGGCCAATCTCTGTACAACTCGATATTTAGACAAAATAGGTAATAGGAAGACGCACTTGAACAATTAATTCAAATTATAGGAAATCGAACAGGCTCTGGCGCTAAATCTAATTTATTTAAGATCTGATTGCAGTGTATGGTCACTTATAAAAGATCAAGATCTGAAAATATTAATTTATTGGGTTTAGAAACACTTCTCTGTTCTTTGTAATGTATTAAAAGATTTGGGTAAAAAAAGAAAAAAAACACATTTCAAAGATATATTAGAAGTGATAGGAATGAGATTAGCATCAAAAGGATTATTTAACTGAGAACACCTACTAATTGCCTAACAAGACACATCCAATGAGATGAAATTAACCAATTGTATAGGGCGTGCGCTATTATCAATGAGAAAACCGCTGTTACCCTAGCGCCAGTTGCACTTTACATATTATTGTAAAGTGCGGGTATTTATTATTGTTATTTGCTCTTCAATGTGCGCCGGTTCGCACATTCAATTAATGACTTTTCCGGCGCACCATTTGATGTATGAACTGGTGCATTGCCTTTTTCTTAGTAAATCAGCCCATGTGTTTATATATATTCCTTCACCTTTAATGCTCTGAATAATAAAACCAGTCAATGTTTAAGATTAAACATTAAGATGTAGATGACCTTAGGGTTCTGCGATAGTCTTCTATTTATTGGCACACACCTCCACATTGTATCTGGAGACTGTCTTCTAGATTCTATTAAACCTGTAATTACATTTTCAGTCCTGGCAAATCATGTTTGTATTATCAATGAGTCACTCACAAATAACCAGCCTCTGAAGCAGGTTAATTGCTATTGATCAACACAGACATGAATGATATAGCAAGCCATTTTGTCAATAGTAGAAAGATTCTAAAAGAGAAGAGAAGAAAAATATTATTAGAGTAAATGTCATTGCGCTTACATATTCTGTATTTTTGCCTACAGAAAAATCATTAAATGGAGAAAGTTGATTACTACTGGAAAACACAATATAAATATAAGCTATATATGGTTTTACATGTATTCATTCATAGAACCTTATATTTCTTTCTAAAAACAATTGACTTGTGATATATTATAAAAATATAATTGTTTAAAACTGTACCCTTTTGTCATAAAGCACATATAAAAGTACAATCAACACAAGAATAAATCTCCAAAGTTGTCATTTAACTTTTTTGCAGCGTTTTTGTGTTGCTCTAAGTCAGGGGTCTCCAAACTTTGCAAACAAAGGGCCAGTATACTGCAACCTAGACTTTAGGGGTTTTTGGTCTGTGGCCAGTGGGAGTAGAAAATTGTATCAATTGAAAGAATAGTGCCCCATCAAAGGCGTTAGTGAGAAGAATAGTGTCCTATCTTTGGTGTCAGTGGAAGAATAGTGGCTGATCATTAGTGTCAGTGGGAGGAATACTATCTCCTGTCAGTAGGAGAACTAGTGTCCCAAGGGCTGGATAAAGACAAGCAAAGGGCAGCTTAAACGCATAGTATACCATTCAGACCATGTTTCATGTTACACCCATATGTAACACGAAACAAGGTAGTGCACACTATCGCCATAACCCACACTGCTCCCCTCTTTACCTGCATCATGGGGTTCATCCTCCAGGTGAATCTTTTTTTTTTTTTTTTAGCATGGCTGTGGGGGTTCTGCCAACACAGCCACATCATCCAAACTGGAGATTGGTCACAAACATTGACTTATAGTGAGCATGATGGTGATGATCCCTCATTCCTCACCGCTGTAATTCAACGTTGTGCCCAGACATGTGCCTAGAACTAAGATGCCAAACTGCGCCCCTTTCTCTTGGGTGGAACAGGGGGAGGGCTATAAGGGACACTATGCCAAAAGTTATGTAATGGCTGTGACAAGTGCTGAAATAGTGCTAATAGTTGTGGCACACCACAATGAATTGTCATACACAAACATGGGGCTTACAGCAGTGAAGGAAGAATTGCTCTACCACTGATGTGAGGAAAAATGCCCCTGCATTGGTGGTGTCAATGGAAGTAAACAATGCCCCTGCATCAGTGGTGTCAATTGAAGTAAACAATGCCCCTGCATCAGTGGTGTCAATGGAAGTAAACAATGCCCCTGCATCAGTGGTGTCACTGGAAGTAAAACGCGTCCCTGCATCAGAGGTGACACTGGAACTTGTCAAGTTGTCTTAGCCCTAGTTTAGCAGCATTTCCTTCAGGCAGGTCCTTACTTCAGTCTCTGTTTGCAATTTTCTGCAGGCCTGAATGCAAAACATGTATTAAATACATGTTTTTCTTATATCAATATGGGTGCATTTATTCATTTTTTCAAAGGTGGACTATGCTTTTAAATGTGTTTATCATTGCAAGGGGATCTGCTAATGAAATTAGCTTAGTTAGAGAAGACACATATAGTAGCTTTTTTTTTGGAAAATTATTTTTATTCACACATTTTATAATAGTAAAAACAATACAAAAAAACTCCCCCTCCTTTCCCTCTCTCCCCTTCCCCACAGTGCAATATTCCATAACGTGCAGGAGCACGAGTAGTATTAGTAACCCTGGCAGCAAAATCCAGTAAGCTAGACCAGTATTAACTGGACACCAACCTAGGATAGCAAGTGTTTGGTCACATCAGGTCATGTCAGTCTGCATGAAGAAAGCAATACCACAATAATAGGTTCTACAAACCTCTTAATTCAGAGGTAGAAAGCCAGCTTTGCAAGTACGTGACTTTATAGAATGGTAATATCTTATTGACCATGCCCTTCCAGAAAGCTAAAGAGGGAGCCTCAGGCTTCTTCCAGCATAACAAAATGGCCTTACGTGCATAGAACAAGGAAAGTGATATCAGGGTCCTCTGTGCCCTGCGCTGTGCTATCCCCTCCACCAAACCCAGCAAACATACTGAGATTGTCAGGGGGATAGGTAAATAGTCTTAAATAGTCCTAGTGATACCCGTCCAGAACTCCCGTATCGGCTGGCAATGCCAGAATATATGGTCAAAATCAACAGGACTAGTGGTAAAGCGCCAGCATTCCACGTCTCCCGTACCATATATACTTGTGATTCTCGCAGGGGTATAATAAACCCTATAGAGTATTTTGAATTGGATATAGTGGTCACAAGCCGACACCAGAGCACTGAACGAGTGGTCCCACATATCATCCCAATCACCCCCCTGGAAATCAGGTATCAATGTGCTCCATTTGTCCCTACATTTACTGAGTGATTTCGGCCTTTCGACAAACAGTGCTGGGTAAACCTCAGACAACGTCTCTTGTATGGATTCATCACCCAGTAACTGCTCCAGAGGTTAAAAATGAAGCTCCAATGTATCAGTACAAAACTGTGTCACAAATGCATGCCTCAATTGAAGATAATGAAAGAGGTACCAGTTTGGAAGGTCATATCTCTCCTTCAATTGATCAAATGTAAATCATTTCCCTCCCCTTACTATATTCTTCAATTGTTTGAAGCCCACAGTATTGGGTCCGCATTCACATCAAAATGAGGTAACCTAGGATTAAACCATAGGGGAGTGTCTGGTGACCAGTCCCACGCCAGTGCATCAACATCTTTGCCCTGTCCCATGCACGAATAGTAGTGCGCATCGACATAGTCAAAGGTGATAATACTTTCGAACCCCTATATACCAGGTAGTAAAGACTCTCGTATGATCACATAAGGGCAGACTCAAGCATCGTTGCTGCGTCTCCATCATCTCGCAGCAGCCAGTGCCTGGCAACGACCATTTGTCCTGCTAAAAAATACTTAAATAGGTCTGGCAATGCCAGCCCTCCCTGTCATAGGGGCTCCTGCAATGACTATTCTAGGACTTATTCTAGGATGATCTGAAAACTAAACAGACTATATGCCCATTTAAAGAACAAACAGGCAAACCAAATGGGAGCATTGCGCAAAAAAAAAAAATTTCATCTTAACAAGGTTTACCCTGCCAATCAAGGAAAACAATAAATGTTTTTTTTGTTTACAAACTTTTTTATTGGGTGCTAAAAATGGTACAAAAAGAGTTCAAAAATATGTTGAAACTTGACATGTGAAGGACCTAACCACAGTCGCTTAAGCTACCCGTTAAACCTAATATCCAACCCTCCAAATCCCCTCACAAATGACATGACAAGATCTTGGAGTAAATGGCCTTGACGGCCTTTTATTAACAATTACTTTCAATTAAACAAATAACCTTTTAAATAACTCTTAAACCCCGCTTTTATTTCCTATTGGGGTCTTCGAGGGTAACACAAACCACTGGTCACTGCGACAAACTTCTTTTAACTTTTTTGGCCTCCAGTCGCAAGCCCCCAGACCCGGAGACGGTACTCGATTTCGCAGTGACCTACCCTTTTACCCCTTCCGGGTCAACCCGTCGTTGCCCGGAAGGTACCTGATAACCCCATCCACAGATGGGTACCAACCATGTTACCCCCATACTACAAGATGGGTACCAACCATGTTACCCCCATACTACAAGATGGGTACCAACCATGTTAACCCCATACTACAAGATGGGTACCAACCATGTTAACCCCATACTACAAGATGGGTACCAACCGTGTTAACCCCATACTACAAGATGGGTACCAACCATGTTAACCCCATACCACCTATGGGTACCAACCATGTTAACCCCATACCACAGATGGGTACCAACCATGTTACCCCCATACCACAGATGGGTACCAACCATGTTACCCCCATACCACAGATGGGTACCAACCATGTTAACCCCATACCACAGATGGGTAACCACCATGTTATATATGCATATAACATCCATATTCTCCTCCTCCAAAGACCCAATCCCTGCCACGGGCTGTCCTTACCGCCCCCATTATAATTAACCATACTCGGGAGGGTGGGTGGGAATCTTCTCCACCGTCGCTCCCTAATGATGTCACTCCCCTCCTTTCTCCTATCTTTCTAACCCAAATGCCTCCCCTGCTCCAGCCACTCCCCTTTTCTTAAAGGGGACAAATCTTTCTTTTCCAATATGATGACTGTGCTGTCCACACCTGTCATGTAGTCCCTGCGCTAATCCTTTTCTCTCCTTCTGCTCCGGGACTCTCTTGACATGTGAAGGACCTAACCACAGTCGCTTAAGCTACCCGTTAAACCTAATATCCAACCCTCCAAATCCCCTCACAAATGACATGACAAGATCTTGGAGTAAATGGCCTTGACGGCCTTTTATTAACAATTACTTTCAATTAAACAAATAACCTTTTAAATAACTCTTAAACCCCGCTTTTATTTCCTATTGGGGTCTTCGAGGGTAACACAAACCACTGGTCACTGCGACAAACTTCTTTTAACTTTTTTGGCCTCCAGTCGCAAGCCCCCAGACCCGGAGACGGTACTCGATTTCGCAGTGACCTACCTTTTTACCCCTTCCGGGTCAACCCCTCGTTGCCCGGAAGGTACCTGATAACCCCATCCACAGATGGGTACCAACCATGTTACCCCCATACTACAAGATGGGTACCAACCATGTTACCCCCATACTACAAGATGGGTACCAACCATGTTAACCCCATACTACAAGATGGGTACCAACCATGTTAACCCCATACTACAAGATGGGTACCAACCGTGTTAACCCCATACTACAAGATGGGTACCAACCATGTTAACCCCATACCACCTATGGGTACCAACCATGTTAACCCCCATACCACAGATGGGTACCAACCATGTTACCCCCATACCACAGATGGGTACCAACCATGTTACCCCCATACCACAGATGGGTACCAACCATGTTACCCCCATACCACAGATGGGTACCAACCATGTTAACCCCATACCACAGATGGGTAACCACCATGTTATATATGCATATAACATCCATATTCTCCTCCTCCAAAGACCCAATCCCTGCCACAGCACGAAAGGGGTAAAACCTTACCCTTGCGTGCGCCTCCACACCCTCCTTGCTCGCTGTATGCCTTCCTGCAAACCTAGAGCCCAAAGATCGGTTCCATCTCTCCCAAGATACCTCCCTGTATCCACCTGCCGCTCCGTATGATGTATAATCCCACCCCTTTCCTAGTCACAAGCCAACTCCCTTCCATGGTTTCTGACACTCGGGTCACATAAACTTTTTTTTTTTTTTTTTTTTGCTGACTAAGGCGTACTGCCCCGCCATATCTGACCAAACAATAACCAACCCGGCTGAACTTCCTGACTGGGGATGCCCACAGCCTACCGTTCGTAAAACATAAGCTCTTCCGGCCCACCGCAAAACGCATGAGTGACCCAGGATGCACTTGGCCAACTTCTGCACTTATAAACCAAAATGACAGCCAAACCAGCGATTTCCCCCATGCTGGACCAAAATAAGGACCCGCCACCCATCATTTGACCAATTCTGCCACGACTGTGGGCGAATATAAACTAAAATCTGTCCGAGTCCCACCTGCCAATGAGCTTATCTATTTTATACTGATGCCGGCACTGGAAGCCTATGTGGCCGCCGCTGTCAACCATTTTCGAAACCCGGCTATGAATTGGAACCTTGGCAAGGACGACCCATTGCTATGTAACCGCACAGGGCCCGTGAACCCAGGCCGCATGTCCCAAAGATTATGCTCCTCGTACCGGACGACTGTGTGACTCCATAGTCCGGAAACCACCAATCGCACCACCAATCGCATGTACTTACCGGTCTGACCGGTTTTCTTGTAACCGCCATATCCACCTTCTGACCTAGTCTTGCAAATGACCTGCTGCCCACACAATGACCCACACGCCAGCCGTCCCCTAGAGACTGTTGTAAAGAAAGCCAGGGCAAAGGCCGAGCGGAATAGGGCAAACTTATACTTTGAGCTACAAATGTTGCTCAGCTGCGACATTAGGCCACGTAGCATGTCAATGGAAACTGGGTGTCTCGTACCTTGCAAAGAAAGGCCAAGCCTGCCAATTACCGATCACTGGCCGCTGCCGATGTACCTTTACCAAATCCCATGTGCAGAACAATTAGAGACCTGCGTAGGCTACCTCTAAACCCTCGGAGGCGGTACCGCGCCTGTACTAGCCTGCTACACATTACTGCCCTATCATGGAATAGCCCCCCCCAAGTTGTCGTAATCGCGGGGCGTTGAATCCCCTGTGCTGCGATCCCCAAGGCCAAGTTCCACCTAAGTCAGAACAGGTGACCCGTGTAGTTCCGCGTCTGGTGCCCGCTCCCAGCACCGGGCACACTGAAAAACAATACAAAGCATTCGCCCAGGTGTTATCAATACCTGGAAAATGTACAGCGTAATCAAAAACGTTCCATTGCCAGCCGCATAGTGCCCAATGTCACCAACTACTGGACCACCGGCCTGAACGCTGCCGGCCAGTCATTACCAACTGCTCCCCCCAGGTTGCCACAAATGAGATGCACCTTTAAGTTCAGGAAGGATACCCCTACGTTTCCAATACTATTACAATCAGAAACAGTTCCAGGAGAACAAAATTCCTCCAGAACAAGGCCCCACGCTGTGTGGCAAAAGCAGCGCTGCATTTTCCCTAAAGAAGGCCCGATAGCTTGTGGAGCCAGAAGCGTATGTGAACAATCTAAATCACAATCCATGAAGGGACCAGGCCTACGGAAAGCGTGCCCCTGAACTACTCCGGGAATTCCTGCCCCCTCGCAAGTGCCCTCTGTGCTCACTGTTGAGACCCAAAAGGTGCTCCAGAGCCTTGAAGATGCAAATTAAGGACTCTGAACGGCCGTACTCCAAGAAAAAATTCCAAAAGTAAAATATGGAATCACCCAAAAATAGGTCACAGCAAAGCAAGAAAATAGCTAATGTATTTCACACTGCCAAGAGTGCTTATTATAGCTGCTCCGGAGCCCTGACTACATCGGGTGCTGCCGGCAGTCAGTGGCCAAACTCTACCCTTGGGACGAATGCGGCAAGCCAAATTCTTTGCTTACCCCCCAACGATCGTAACTGACAAAGCTGGCACTTGCGCCTAGTAATGGTCCCATGACTTCCCAATCGAATACACTTCAATTCCCAGGAAAAACAATGGTAGATGTGAGGCCCCAAAATGCATCTGAAGTCATCCCGATAGTGATATTGACCAAGTTGAACGTGGGGACGTACCGTACTACCCATTCCCCAAAGGGGGGGGGGGGTGAAAGTTTTCGGAAAAGCGCGTGATATAGCGCCTCTCCTCGGGAGACAACAATACACATAGTATGACACCTTCCAGGTACAGCCTGGCAGACGGCAACTGTCTGGAGGAACTGGCAAAAGCCGGAAAGCTGATTCAATATCCGCTTTCGAACGTAGGGACCCCTGCCCAAACCTGTGATATCACTGCACGTCTACGTAGCCGCCCACCCCTATGGAGCAATCTGATCCTTAACCAACCTCCCTCCGGAAGGAAAGGTGCTGAACCGCTCCGAGCCTCTGAGTTTGACCTCAGTCGGATATAGTTGGGCCGAACGTAAAATCTATGCTAATGAGTCTTGTATTGAAACCGCTCGAGAAACCTGATTCCAGCAACTGAGCCGCTTTTTTGTCGGGGTATTTACGGAGAAAAAGGAAGCGTCCGATCCCTCTACCGACGTCATCCCTCTTAATCCGAACCACCTACCAGTGCATGGGAAACCCCGTGGCCATAACCTGTGTGTTTGAAACCCCAGCTTTCGGTTGCCCCGAGGATGAGGTACCCCCGCCCCCGCCTGAAGTTGAGTAGGAGCCCGCACCTCTGTCCTACGCTTCATACACAAGCTAATGTCCGTGTAATCCCCCTCAACTGTCTGGCAGCCATTTGCTGTCGAAAATTGTTTGCCGTGCAAAAGGTACGCGTAATAGCATATCTCTGCGTCTTCCTTACCCAGCTGGAATTCCCCTACCGGCACTAACGTGAAGCTCACCACATATACCCCTGTTTAACTTCCTGTCCCTGAAGAACTGCCTTAACTCGGGGACCCTGCATACCACCCTGATCTACCCCTTGTTTTTATAAAGAAGAAACAGATAAGGAAGAATCAATCTCACCGGGCTGCCCAGGACAGGGCCCACCAGCCGCCACTCTTCAATCCACCGATGCCTGGTTCTCGTCCCTCTCCGATCTGTCGTTGATATCCTTCGGACGAACGATTCATGGCTGCGCCCCCAGAGGGTCCTGCTCTGGTTTGCCAGGGGGGGGGGGTCCACGTTGTTGTTCCCGTCCTTCTCTCCATCCTGTCGCAGCAGACTAGCTCGGTGCCCGCATTGTTGGGCTCCCGGTCCTACTCCTGGTCTAGGCATTTGTTGTACGACTTCTGACCTCGCTCCCATCTTCACCCTGCTCCACCTGTCCTCCCTCCGGTCACGTGGAACAGCGGGCTGACCCTGCCGCCTGGCCCGCATCACGTCTCTCCCTCGCTGGGCCGACTGGTTGCTCTGACCCTCTCCTGCAACCCTGGCCACCTGTTCCTGGGGGGGGGGGCGAGCCATGTGTTGAGCTGCGTTCCCCCATTCCTGCGATCCTGTCCCCACGCTGTGTATGGCTGGAACCCCTTTCCTGGATCCCTGGGGGTTGCTGTTCGCTGAAGGTATGGATGTCCTCTCCCTCTCCTTAGCTGTGATTGCTGGCCACTGCTCCCCTGGTGGGGTGTCATGCTGAAGTGCTCCAGCGGTAATGACCGCCGAGCACGTGGAGTCACTGGTCCCCCCCTCTCTCGTTTTGGCGCCGCTTCCTCTCTATGCAGGCTGCCACAGTCAATCCCCCTGTGTTGCCGCTCTAAACTCTCTGTAGTGCCTCCTCCGCTGCCATTACTGCAGTGTATGGGTTGTGGAGAACGAGCGGTGAGAGTGTGTGTACCTCTCCACCGCCGCTCACCACTCTCCATACCGACCGGCCCCTTACCCGTGCTTGCCACTGGCAGTCCCCCAGTGCCGCTGACGCTGCTCTCGGGCGCTCCGGAATGCCTCCTCCACTTCCAGCCTCGTGATAGCCACAGGCTATCCCCCTGTGCCGCTGCTCTAGTTGCTCAGGAATGCCTCCTCCGCTGCCGTTCCTGTAGTGCATGGGATGGGGAGAACGAGCGGTGAGAGTCAGTGTAATCTTCTCCACCGTCGCTCCCTAATGATGTCACTCCCCTCCTTTCTCCTATCTTTCTAACCCAAATGCCTCCCCTGCTCCAGCCACTCCCCTTTTCTTAAAGGGGACAAATCTTTCTTTTCCAATATGATGACTGTGCTGTCCACACCTGTCATGTAGTCCCTGCGCTAATCCTTTTCTCTCCTTCTGCTCCGGGACTCTCTTTAACAGTAATAAAACGTTTTACATATGTAACATTGTATGATACAAATAATTAGGTATGAATATCTAGTTGTGGTACAAAAGTTTTGATTATGGTCTATAGTACAATATAAAGGGTAGACAGACGCTTTGTGTGTAGACATTCTCAGATTGGATTAAAAAATGATAAGGAGTGTTGAAACCAAGGATCCCATTTTTTATTATATACATGAATAGTGTTCTGAAGTGTGTGAAATATGTTTTAAGGCGTCTAGCTGAGTCTTAACTTTGGTGAGGAGCGGTAATAGGTTAAGTAACAGATAATCTCCTACCTTGGGGGATACACGAACCCCCAATTCAGATACCCAAGCTATAGGGACTAGTTGTAATGCCTGGACCTGAGCCCCGTCATCAATGACCATAACATTAGATTTTTCCAAATTAACGCGTATATCTGAAAAACATGCAAAAGTATCCAAGATCTCAAATACCACCTGTAGAGATGATCCGGGATCTTCCAAAAAGAGGAGCATATCATCAGCATATAGGGCAGTACATTCACCTTTACCTCCTACCTCTAGAGTCGCTACCACTACAGATGTTCGCAGAGCAATAGCTACAGGTTCAATTGCATGAGCAAATAGGGATGGGGAGAGTGGACACCCCTGACGTGTCCCCCTACCTACCTCAAACTGGGCATAAACCGACGTGCCAATTTTGATCATCGCCTTGGGTCTGCTATACAACAAAGAGATCCAGATAAGAAACACATCACCAAATCCCATGTACCGTATGGCTGGATTCACACCTATGCATTTTTAGTGCTTTTTGCATTTTGCAGATCTCCACTACAGTCCATTTAACATGGTTTCCTATTGAACACGTTCTGTAGTGCAAATCTGCAAAATGCAAAAAGCACTAAAAATGCATAGGTGTGAATCCAGCCTAAGACCATGGACATATGTGAAAATCTAGTGGGTAGTATTTTTGTTAAAATCTTAAGATCTTGTTTTAATAGAGCAATAGGCCTATAAGAAGAACAACTCAGAGGGTCCTTGCCCGGTTTGGGCACCAGAATTCAGACCAGCTCAGTAAAATTTGTAGGTAATAACACCAGGTAGTTGATCCAAGAAATACCCGATTGTCCTGTGGGCGATCACAAAGGTATTTTTTCCCTCCACTGGAGCAAATTGGATCATGCTTTTGCCTTCCTCTGACTCAACTGTGGATATAGGATTGTGTATATGGAGGTTCTATGTTTATTTATTTTTTCATTGGTTAAACTAGAGGGACTTTTTTCAACCAACTAACTATGTAACTACAGGGCCTGGTATACAAGTTCTTTGGATTACAATCATGCTTCTGTCATGTACTGTACCCGTATGAAATGTTTGTCCTTTTTTTCCACACAAATAGAGCTTTCTTTTGGTGGTATTTAATCACCGCTGGGGTTTTTAATTTTTTTGCGCTATAAATCAAAAAAGACTGAAAATTTGGTAAAAAAAATAAATAAATTCTTTGTTTCTGTTAAAATTTATTGCAGAGTATTGGCGAGTATTGGCGAGTATTGGCAGAGTATTGGCGAGTATTGGCAGAGTATTGCAGAGTATTGGCAGAATACTGCAGATTATTGGCAGAGTATGGGCAGAGTACTGCAGAGTATTGGCAGAGTACTGCAGAGTATTGCAGAGTATGGGCACTGAGCAGCGCTGTGAGCACCACAGATCCAGCCCACAGCGCTGCTGCAAACGATCTCTCCCCCTCTCCCCCTCTCAGTTGCATGACTGAGTAATTGTCATTCAAAGTGTGAGAGCACCAAAAGCTGAAAATTGGTCTGGTTAGGAAGGGGGTTTAAGTGCCCAGTGGTCAAGTGGTTAAAGAATAATATCCCTTTTAAAAAAATAAATAAATATGTGCACATTTTTTTTTTTTTTGCAGGTATTTTTTTTTGTAGGATACTGGAAAGCATTGCACCCTTGATCAGCAGATCATGGGTGCCATGAAGGACTCCTACAGACTATCAGTGTAAGTTTCAGTCTGATAGAAAAAATCTGTGAATTATCGGACCGCTCAACAGCAACCTGGTAGTTCTTCGAGAACTACAAGCCAACAGCTGTCAAGGCTGTCAGTACTTGTAGTTTTCCCATTCATAGGACTCTGTGAATGAATGACATGGCCAGGCTGTGTTTTTTTTTTTTAATTGTGACAGCGAGCTGGGAAAGAAGATCCACCGCTCCCTGTCACAATGGGGGATTAGGGGAAGGGGGGGTGCAGGGGCTTGTGTTACAGTAACATGCTACATATTACACCCTGAATATGGATGTAACATGTTACGAAAGGTGAACCTAATATTATGTAGGTTCACTAATCTTTTTTTATCCTACATGGAGTGTTTCTTGAAGCTAACAGATCTTCAATGAAAGCAGAAAAGACACAAGAACCAAACATTTAAAAACCCATGACCAACAGAGAAAAATCTATCCCTGATCATTAAGGATGGGCCCGGTGCTCGATGCGAACCCATGTTCGCATCGAGCACCGGGTGTTCGCTCGCTCGGCGAGCCCAGAACTATTTTGGCCACTCGCATCACATTCGTGTGATGCGAGCGGCCCCGCAATGCATTGCGGCTGGCGCAGCCGGCGCGGCCGGCGCAGTGCATTGCTGGCTGATGATTGGCCAAGCATGCACTGTGACCCCCCGCATGCTTGGCCAATCACAGCGCCGGAAACTCGGAGAGCCATAATTGGCTACAGGCAGGACGCCTGTAGCCAATTACAGCTCAGGGGCTTTAGTACACGCCCCCTCTTATAAAAGGCTGCCACGCCGTCGGCGCCGGTCACATGCGTTCCGGCGTTAGAGAGAGCAGGCTCATTCTGTGTCACTCTGCTAGATTCATTTAGAAAGATTCATTTAGAAAGATTCATTTAGAAAGATTCATTTAGAAAGATTTGCTTCTACTTTGCTAAACCATTGCTACCTGTCATTGATCGTCCATTGCTGCTGCTGGTTAGTGTGTTTTTAGCTGCTGCTTAGGGTTAGTCTGGTGCATGTCTTACTGTTAGTACAGTATTTCAGTAGTACCAACCGCAGTGCTGTTAGTACAGCACTGCACCCCAAAAGCACCCATAGGGCTTGTAGTGTGTTCGTGGCAGGCACTGGCAGCAAACAGAGCTCCTATATTTTGTTCCCAGAAGCACCTATAGGACTTGTAGTGTGTTCGTGGCAGGCACTGGCAGCAAACAGAGCTCCTATATTTTGTTCCCAACAGCACCTATAGGACTTGAAGTGTGTTAGTCCCATCACACAGAGCTATATTTTATTCCCAGAAGCACCTATAGGACTTGTAGTGTGTTAGTCCCATCACACAGAGATCCTATATTTTGTTCCCAGAAGCACCTATAGGACTTGAAAGTGTGTTAGTCCCATCACACAGACCTATATTTTCTTCCCAGAAGCACCTATAGGACTTGAAGTGTGTTAGTCCCATCACACAGAGATCCTATATTTTGTTCCCAGAAGCACCTATAGGACTTGAAGTGTGTTAGTCCCATCACACAGAGATCCTATATTTTGTTCCCAGAAGCACCTATAGGACTTGAAGTGTGTTAGTCCCATCACACAGACCTATATTTTCTTCCCAGAAGCACCTATAGGACTTGAAGTGTGTTAGTCCCATCACACAGAGCTCCTATATTTTGTTCCCAGAAGCACCTATAGGACTTGAAGTGTGTTAGTCCCATCACACAGAGCTATATTTTATTCCAGAAGCACCTATAGGACTTGTAGTGTGTTAGTCCATCACACAGAGATCCTATATTTTGTTCCCAGAAGCACCTATAGGACTTGAAGTGTGTTAGTCCCATCACACAGACCTATATTTTCTTCCAGAAGCACCTATAGGACTTGAAGTGTGTTAGTCCCATCACACAGAGATCCTATATTTTGTTCCAGAAGCACCTATAGGACTTGAAGTGTGTTAGTCCCATCACACAGAGATCCTATATTTTGTTCCCAGAAGCACCTATAGGACTTGAAGTGTGTTAGTCCCATCACACAGACCTATATTTTCTTCCCAGAAGCACCTATAGGACTTGAAGTGTGTTAGTCCCATCACACAGAGATCCTATATTTTGTTCCCAGAAGCACCTATAGGACTTGAAGTGTGTTAGTCCCATCACACAGAGATCCTATATTTTGTTCCCAGAAGCACCTATAGGACTTGAAGTGTGTTAGTCCCATCACACAGACCTATATTTTCTTCCCAGAAGCACCTATAGGACTTGAAGTGTGTTAGTCCCATCACACAGAGCTCCTATATTTTGTTCCCAGAAGCACCTATAGGACTTGAAGTGTGTTAGTCCCATCACACAGAGCTATATTTTATTCCCAGAAGCACCTATAGGACTTGTAGTGTGTTAGTCCCATCACACAGAGATCCTATATTTTGTTCCCAGAAGCACCTATAGGACTTGAAGTGTGTTAGTCCCATCACACAGACCTATATTTTCTTCCCAGAAGCACCTATAGGACTTGAAGTGTGTTAGTCCCATCACACAGAGATCCTATATTTTGTTCCCAGAAGCACCTATAGGACTTGAAGTGTGTTAGTCCCATCACACAGAGATCCTATATTTTGTTCCCAGAAGCACCTATAGGACTTGAAGTGTGTTAGTCCCATCACACAGACCTATATTTTCTTCCCAGAAGCACCTATAGGACTTGAAGTGTGTTAGTCCCATCACACAGAGATCCTATATTTTGTTCCCAGAAGCACCTATAGGACTTGAAGTGTGTTAGTCCCATCACACAGAGCTATATTTTCTTCCCAGAAGCACCTATAGGACTTGAAGTGTGTTAGTCCCATCACACAGAGATCCTATATTTTGTTCCCAGAAGCACCTATAGGACTTGAAGTGTGTTAGTCCCATCACACAGAGCTATATTTTCTTCCCAGAAGCACCTATAGGACTTGAAGTGTGTTAGTCCCATCACACAGACCTATATTTTCTTCCCAGAAGCACCTATAGGACTTGAAGTGTGTTAGTCCCATCACACAGGGATCCTATATTTTGTTCCCAGAAGCACCTATAGGACTTGAAGTGTGCTAGTCCCATCACACAGAGCTATATTTTCTTCCCAGAAGCACCCATAGGACTTGTAGTGTGTTAGTCCCATCACACAGAGATCCTATATTTTGTTCCCAGAAGCACCTATAGGACTTGAAGTGTGTTAGTCCCATCACACAGACCTATATTTTCTTCCCAGAAGCACCCATAGGACTTGTAGTGTGTTAGTCCCATCACACAGAGATCCTATATTTTGTTCCCAGAAGCACCTATAGGACTTGAAGTGTGTTAGTCCCATCACACAGAGCTATATTTTCTTCCCAGAAGCACCCATAGGACTTGTAGTGTGTTAGTCCCATCACACAGAGATCCTATATTTTGTTCCCAGAAGCACCTATAGGACTTGAAGTGTGTTGGTCCCATCACACAGACCTATATTTTCTTCCCAGAAGGACCTATAGGACTTGAAGTGTGTTAGTCCCATCACACAGAGATCCTATATTTTGTTCCCAGAAGCACCTATAGGACTTGAAGTGTGTTAGTCCCATCACACAGACCTATATTTTCTTCCCAGAAGCACCCATAGGACTTGTAGTGTGTTAGTCCCATCACACAGAGATCCTATATTTTGTTCCCAGAAGCACCTATAGGACTTGAAGTGTGTTAGTCCCATCACACAGACCTATATTTTCTTCCCAGAAGCACCTATAGGACTTGAAGTGTGTTAGTCCCATCACACAGAGATCCTATATTTTGTTCCCAGAAGCACCTATAGGACTTGAAGTGTGTTAGTCCCATCACACAGAGCTATATTTTCTTCCCAGAAGCAAATATAGGACTTGAAGTGTGTTAGTCCCATCACACAGACCTATATTTTCTTCCCAGAAGCACCTATAGGACTTGAAGTGTGTTAGTCCCATCACACAGAGATCCTATATTTTGTTCCCAGAAGCACCTATAGGACTTGAAGTGTGTTAGTCCCATCACACAGACCTATATTTTCTTCCCAGAAGCACCCATAGGACTTGTAGTGTGTTAGTCCCATCACACAGAGATCCTATATTTTGTTCCCAGAAGCACCTATAGGACTTGAAGTGTGTTAGTCCCATCACACAGACCTATATTTTCTTCCCAGAAGCACCTATAGGACTTGAAGTGTGTTAGTCCCATCACACAGAGATCCTATATTTTGTTCCCAGAAGCACCTATAGGACTTGAAGTGTGTTAGTCCCATCACACAGAGCTATATTTTCTTCCCAGAAGCAAATATAGGACTTGAAGTGTGTTAGTCCCATCACACAGACCTATATTTTCTTCCCAGAAGCACCTATAGGACTTGAAGTGTGTTAGTCCCATCACACAGAGATCCTATATTTTGTTCCCAGAAGCACCTATAGGACTTGAAGTGTGTTAGTCCCATCACACAGAGCTATATTTTCTTCCCAGAAGCACCCATAGGACTTGTAGTGTGTTAGTGCCATCACACAGAGATCCTATATTTTGTTCCCAGAAGCACCTATAGGACTTGAAGTGTGTTAGTCCCATCACACAGACCTATATTTTCTTCCCAGAAGCACCCATAGGACTTGTAGTGTGTTAGTCCCATCACACAGAGATCCTATATTTTGTTCCCAGAAGCACCTATAGGACTTGAAGTGTGTTAGTCCCATCACACAGACCTATATTTTCTTCCAGAAGCACCTATAGGACTTGAAGTGTGTTAGTCCCATCACACAGAGATCCTATATTTTGTTCCCAGAAGCACCTATAGGACTTGAAGTGTGTTAGTCCCATCACACAGAGCTATATTTTCTTCCCAGAAGCACCTATAGGACTTAAAGTGTGTTAGTCCCATCACACAGACCTATATTTTCTTCCCAGAAGCACCTATAGGACTTGAAGTATGTTAGTCCCATCACACAGAGATCATATATTTTGTTCCCAGAAGCACCTATAGGACTTGAAGTGTGTTAGTCCCATCACACAGAGCTATATTTTCTTCCCAGAAGCACCCATAGGACTTGTAGTGTGTTAGTCCCATCACACAGAGATCCTATATTTTGTTCCCAGAAGCACCTATAGGACTTGAAGTGTGTTAGTCCCATCACACAGACCTATATTTTCTTCCCAGAAGCACCCATAGGACTTGTAGTGTGTTAGTCCCATCACACATAGATCCTATATTTTGTTCCCAGAAGCACCTATAGGACTTGAAGTGTGTTAGTCCCATCACACAGAGCTATATTTTCTTCCCAGAAGCACCCATAGGACTTGTAGTGTGTTAGTCCCATCACACAGAGATCCTATATTTTGTTCCCAGAAGCACCTATAGGACTTGAAGTGTGTTAGTCCCATCACACAGACCTATATTTTCTTCCCAGAAGCACCCATAGGACTTGAAGTGTGTTAGTCCCATCACACAGAGATCCTATATTTTGTTCCCAGAAGCACCTATAGGACTTTAAGTGTGTTAGTCCCATCACACAGAGCTATATTTTCTTCCCAGAAGCACCCATAGGACTTGTAGTGTGTTAGTCCCATCACACAGAGATCCTATATTTTGTTCCCAGAAGCACCTATAGGACTTTAAGTGTGTTAGTCCCATCACACAGAGCTATATTTTCTTCCCAGAAGCACCTATAGGACTTGAAGTGTGTTAGTCCCATCACACAGACCTATATTTTCTTCCCAGAAGCACCTATAGGACTTGAAGTGTGTTAGTCCCATCACACAGAGCTATATTTTCTTCCCAGAAGCACCTATAGGACTTAAAGTGTGTTAGTCCCATCACACAGAGCTCCTATATTTTGTTCCCAGAAGCACCTATAGGACTTGTAGTGTGTTAGTCCCATCACACAGAGATCCTATATTTTGTTCCCAGAAGCACCTATAGGACTTGAAGTGTGTTAGTCCCATCACACAGACCTATATTTTCTTCCCAGAAGCACCCATAGGACTTGTAGTGTGTTAGTCCCATCACACAGAGATCCTATATTTTGTTCCCAGAAGCACCTATAGGACTTGAAGTGTGTTAGTCCCATCACACAGACCTATATTTCTTCCCAGAAGCACCTATAGGACTTGAAGTGTGTTAGTCCCATCACACAGAGATCCTATATTTTGTTCCCAGAAGCACCTATAGGACTTGAAGTGTGTTAGTCCCATCACACAGAGCTATATTTTCTTCCCAGAAGCACCTATAGGACTTGAAGTGTGTTAGTCCCATCACACAGACCTATATTTTCTTCCCAGAAGCACCAATAGGACTTGAAGTGTGTTAGTCCCATCACACAGAGATCATATATTTTGTTCCAGAAGCACCTATAGGACTTGAAGTGTGTTAGTCCCATCACACAGAGCTATATTTTCTTCCCAGAAGCACCCATAGGACTTGTAGTGTGTTAGTCCCATCACACAGAGATCCTATATTTTGTTCCCAGAAGCACCTATAGGACTTGAAGTGTGTTAGTCCCATCACACAGACCTATATTTTCTTCCCAGAAGCACCCATAGGACTTGTAGTGTGTTAGTCCCATCACACATAGATCCTATATTTTGTTCCCAGAAGCACCTATAGGACTTGAAGTGTGTTAGTCCCATCACACAGAGCTATATTTTCTCCCAGAAGCACCCATAGGACTTGTAGTGTGTTAGTCCCATCACACAGAGATCCTATATTTTGTTCCCAGAAGCACCTATAGGACTTGAAGTGTGTTAGTCCCATCACACAGACCTATATTTTCTTCCCAGAAGCACCCATAGGACTTGAAGTGTGTTAGTCCCCATCACACAGAGATCCTATATTTTGTTCCCAGAAGCACCTATAGGACTTTAAGTGTGTTAGTCCCATCACACAGAGCTATATTTTCTTCCCAGAAGCACCCATAGGACTTGTAGTGTGTTAGTCCCATCACACAGAGATCCTATATTTTGTTCCCAGAAGCACCTATAGGACTTTAAGTGTGTTAGTCCCATCACACAGAGCTATATTTTCTTCCCAGAAGCACCTATAGGACTTGAAGTGTGTTAGTCCCATCACACAGACCTATATTTTCTTCCCAGAAGCACCTATAGGACTTGAAGTGTGTTAGTCCCATCACACAGAGCTATATTTTCTTCCCAGAAGCACCTATAGGACTTAAAGTGTGTTAGTCCCATCACACAGAGCTCCTATATTTTGTTCCCAGAAGCACCTATAGGACTTGTAGTGTGTTAGTCCCATCACACAGAGATCCTATATTTTGTTCCCAGAAGCACCTATAGGACTTGAAGTGTGTTAGTCCCATCACACAGACCTATATTTTCTTCCCAGAAGCACCTATAGGACTTGAAGTGTGTTAGTCCCATCACACAGAGATCCTATATTTTGTTCCCAGAAGCACCTATAGGACTTGAAGTGTGTTAGTCCCATCACACAGAGATCCTATATTTTGTTCCCAGAAGCACCTATAGGACTTGAAGTGTGTTAGTCCCATCACACAGACCTATATTTTCTTCCCAGAAGCACCTATAGGACTTGAAGTGTGTTAGTCCCATCACACAGAGATCCTATATTTTGTTCCCAGAAGCACCTATAGGACTTGAAGTGTGTTAGTCCCATCACACAGAGCTATATTTTCTTCCCAGAAGCACCTATAGGACTTGAAGTGTGTTAGTCCCATCACACAGAGATCCTATATTTTGTTCCCAGAAGCACCTATAGGACTTGAAGTGTGTTAGTCCCATCACACAGAGCTATATTTTCTTCCCAGAAGCACCTATAGGACTTGAAGTGTGTTAGTCCCATCACACAGACCTATATTTTCTTCCCAGAAGCACCTATAGGACTTGAAGTGTGTTAGTCCCATCACACAGGGATCCTATATTTTGTTCCCAGAAGCACCTATAGGACTTGAAGTGTGCTAGTCCCATCACACAGAGCTATATTTTCTTCCCAGAAGCACCCATAGGACTTGTAGTGTGTTAGTCCCATCACACAGAGATCCTATATTTTGTTCCCAGAAGCACCTATAGGACTTGAAGTGTGTTAGTCCCATCACACAGACCTATATTTTCTTCCCAGAAGCACCCATAGGACTTGTAGTGTGTTAGTCCCATCACACAGAGATCCTATATTTTGTTCCCAGAAGCACCTATAGGACTTGAAGTGTGTTAGTCCCATCACACAGAGCTATATTTTCTTCCCAGAAGCACCCATAGGACTTGTAGTGTGTTAGTCCCATCACACAGAGATCCTATATTTTGTTCCCAGAAGCACCTATAGGACTTGAAGTGTGTTGGTCCCATCACACAGACCTATATTTTCTTCCCAGAAGGACCTATAGGACTTGAAGTGTGTTAGTCCCATCACACAGAGATCCTATATTTTGTTCCCAGAAGCACCTATAGGACTTGAAGTGTGTTTGTCCCATCACACAGACCTATATTTTCTTCCCAGAAGCACCCATAGGACTTGTAGTGTGTTAGTCCCATCACACAGAGATCCTATATTTTGTTCCCAGAAGCACCTATAGGACTTGAAGTGTGTTAGTCCCATCACACAGACCTATATTTTCTTCCCAGAAGCACCTATAGGACTTGAAGTGTGTTAGTCCCATCACACAGAGATCCTATATTTTGTTCCCAGAAGCACCTATAGGACTTGAAGTGTGTTAGTCCCATCACACAGAGCTATATTTTCTTCCTAGAAGCAAATATAGGACTTGAAGTGTGTTAGTCCCATCACACAGACCTATATTTTCTTCCCAGAAGCACCTATAGGACTTGAAGTGTGTTAGTCCCATCACACAGAGATCCTATATTTTGTTCCCAGAAGCACCTATAGGACTTGAAGTGTGTTAGTCCCATCACACAGACCTATATTTTCTTCCCAGAAGCACCCATAGGACTTGTAGTGTGTTAGTCCCATCACACAGAGATCCTATATTTTGTTCCCAGAAGCACCTATAGGACTTGAAGTGTGTTAGTCCCATCACACAGACCTATATTTTCTTCCCAGAAGCACCTATAGGACTTGAAGTGTGTTAGTCCCATCACACAGAGATCCTATATTTTGTTCCCAGAAGCACCTATAGGACTTGAAGTGTGTTAGTCCCATCACACAGAGCTATATTTTCTTCCCAGAAGCAAATATAGGACTTGAAGTGTGTTAGTCCCATCACACAGACCTATATTTTCTTCCCAGAAGCACCTATAGGACTTGAAGTGTGTTAGTCCCATCACACAGAGATCCTATATTTTGTTCCCAGAAGCACCTATAGGACTTGAAGTGTGTTAGTCCCATCACACAGAGCTATATTTTCTTCCCAGAAGCACCCATAGGACTTGTAGTGTGTTAGTGCCATCACACAGAGATCCTATATTTTGTTCCCAGAAGCACCTATAGGACTTGAAGTGTGTTAGTCCCATCACACAGACCTATATTTTCTTCCCAGAAGCACCCATAGGACTTGTAGTGTGTTAGTCCCATCACACAGAGATCCTATATTTTGTTCCCAGAAGCACCTATAGGACTTGAAGTGTGTTAGTCCCATCACACAGACCTATATTTTCTTCCCAGAAGCACCTATAGGACTTGAAGTGTGTTAGTCCCATCACACAGAGATCCTATATTTTGTTCCCAGAAGCACCTATAGGACTTGAAGTGTGTTAGTCCCATCACACAGAGCTATATTTTCTTCCCAGAAGCACCTATAGGACTTGAAGTGTGTTAGTCCCATCACACAGACCTATATTTTCTTCCCAGAAGCACCTATAGGACTTGAAGTGTGTTAGTCCCATCACACAGAGATCATATATTTTGTTCCCAGAAGCACCTATAGGACTTGAAGTGTGTTAGTCCCATCACACAGAGCTATATTTTCTTCCCAGAAGCACCCATAGGACTTGTAGTGTGTTAGTCCCATCACACAGAGATCCTATATTTTGTTCCCAGAAGCACCTATAGGACTTGAAGTGTGTTAGTCCCATCACACAGACCTATATTTTCTTCCCAGAAGCACCCATAGGACTTGTAGTGTGTTAGTCCCATCACACATAGATCCTATATTTTGTTCCCAGAAGCACCTATAGGACTTGAAGTGTGTTAGTCCCATCACACAGAGCTATATTTTCTTCCCAGAAGCACCCATAGGACTTGTAGTGTGTTAGTCCCATCACACAGAGATCCTATATTTTGTTCCCAGAAGCACCTATAGGACTTGAAGTGTGTTAGTCCCATCACACAGACCTATATTTTCTTCCCAGAAGCACCCATAGGACTTGAAGTGTGTTAGTCCCATCACACAGAGATCCTATATTTTGTTCCCAGAAGCACCTATAGGACTTTAAGTGTGTTAGTCCCATCACACAGAGCTATATTTTCTTCCCAGAAGCACCCATAGGACTTGTAGTGTGTTAGTCCCATCACACAGAGATCCTATATTTTGTTCCCAGAAGCACCTATAGGACTTTAAGTGTGTTAGTCCCATCACACAGAGCTATATTTTCTTCCCAGAAGCACCTATAGGACTTGAAGTGTGTTAGTCCCATCACACAGACCTATATTTTCTTCCCAGAAGCACCTATAGGACTTGAAGTGTGTTAGTCCCATCACACAGAGCTATATTTTCTTCCCAGAAGCACCTATAGGACTTAAAGTGTGTTAGTCCCATCACACAGAGCTCCTATATTTTGTTCCCAGAAGCACCTATAGGACTTGTAGTGTGTTAGTCCCACCACACAGAGCTCCTATATTTTCTTCTCAGCAGCACCCACAGGACTTCTAGTGTGTTAGTGGCATCACACAGAGCTCCTATATTTTCTTTGCAGAAGCACCCATAGGACTTCTAGTGGGTTAGTGGCATCACACAGAGCTCCTATATTTTCTTTGCAGAAGCACCCATAGGACTTCTAGTGTGTTAGTGGCATCACACAGAGCTCCTATATTTTCTTCTCAGCAGCACCCACAGGACTTCTAGTGTGTTAGTGGCATCACACAGAGCTCCTATATTTTCTTCTCAGCAGCACCCACAGGACTTCTAGTGTGTTAGTGGCATCACACAGAGCTCCTATATTTTCTTTGCAGAAGCACCCATAGGACTTCTAGTGTGTTAGTGGCATCACACAGAGCTCCTATATTTTCTTCTCAGCAGCACCCACAGGACTTCTAGTGTGTTAGTGGCATCACACAGAGCTCCTATATTTTCTTTGCAGAAGCACCCATAGGACTTCTAGTGTGTTAGTGGCATCACACAGAGCTCCTATATTTTCTTTGCAGAAGCACCCATAGGACTTCTAGTGTGTTAGTGGCATCACACAGAGCTTCTATATTTTCTTCTCAGCAGCACCCACAGGACTTCTAGTGTGTGTTAGTGGCATCACACAGAGCTCCTATATTTTCTTTGCAGAAGCACCCATAGGACTTCTAGTGTGTTAGTGGCATCACACAGAGCTCCTATATTTTCTTCTCAGCAGCACCCACAGGACTTCTAGTGTGTTAGTGGCATCACACAGAGCTCCTATTTTTTCTTTGCAGAAGCACCCATAGGACTTCTAGTGTGTTAGTGGCATCACACAGAGCTCCTATATTTTCTTCTCAGCAGCACCCACAGGACTTCTAGTGTGTTAGTGGCATCACACAGAGCTCCTATATTTTCTTTGCAGAAGCACCCATAGGACTTCTAGTGTGTTAGTGGCATCACACAGAGCTCCTATATTTTCTTCTCAGCAGCACCCACAGGACTACCGACTACAATGGCTGGAAGACCGCCAAGGGGAGGCAGAGCGTGCAGAGCCAAGAACACAGGGCAGGCAGGCTCTGTTTCTAGTGGACGTGGCCGTGGCCGTGGACGTGGTCGTGCATCGTCATCAGCACGTGGCCATGGGACACGCGCGTCTTTGTTTTCGGCAGCTGGACATGTGGAGCCGCATCATGCTGAAGGCTTGGTAGAATGGATGACCAAGCCCTCCTCATCCTCCTCATCCTCTCTCACCCAGGCTCAGGGTACTGGCAGAGCAGCTGCCAACGCGTACTCTATGGCATCATCAGCCACCCCTTCCCTAGACCCACCATGTCCTCCTGAGGAGTCCCCCGAACTCTTTGAGCACAGTGTTGGGTACATGCTCCAGGAGGATGCCCAACGATTCGAAGGCTCGGATGATGATACCCAGCTTGAGGAAGTCAGTAGTGTGCACGCAGAGAGAGGGGATGCTGAAGGACAGCAATCTGGCAGTACTGTTCCACCAGCTGCAGCTTACTGCCAGGTTTGCTCTAGTGGTGAAGAGGGAGGGGATGATGAGGTCACTGACGCCACGTGGGTGCCTGGAGGGAGAGAGGATGAGGAGGAGGACGAGGAGGAGGAGGATGCGGCGTCACATGTCCAACGAGGCAGGATGCCCCCTGGAGGCCAGGTAGAGGCCAGCACAGCAACTGTACAACACCGCAGAGCTCCGCCTGTGCAGGGCGCTGCCTCTGCACGTTATCAGAAAAGTTCTTTGGTGTGGGCCTTTTTTGAGACGAGTGCATCAGATCGCACCACTGCTATTTGCAATATTTGTCTCAAGCGTATCTCGCGTGGCCAAAACATCAGCAGCTTGGGCACCACAAGCATGAGCAGACATATGTCGACCTGCCATGCAGCTCGTTGGCAGGCACACATAAAAGACCCACACCAAAGAACTAAGCGGACCTCTTCTTGCTCCTCATTAGCTGGGATCTCCATCCCCAGTACACCTTCAGTCCTCTCTGAAAGCTGCTGTGAGAGGACTGAAGGTGTAGAATTAGGTGTGTCACAACCAAGTACTTGCAGTACACCGACGTCCGATTCTACCAGGCAAATTTCCCTGCCCCAGCTGCTGGACCGTCGAAAGAAGTACACTCCCAGCCATCCACATGCCCAGCGGTTGAATGCTAGCTTGGCTAAATTGCTAGCACTTCAACTGCTGCCTTTTCAGTTGGTAGACTCGGCCCCCTTCCGTGAGTTTGTTCAATGTGCGGTTCCTCAGTGGCAGGTTCCCAAACGCCACTTTTTCTCACGGAAGGCGATTCCGTCTCTCTACCGGCATGTGGAAGGCAATGTCCATGCCTCGCTGGACAGGGCGGTCAGCGGTAAGGTGCATATTACCGCTGACTCATGGTCCAGCAGGCATGGACAGGGACGTTACCTTTCTTTCACGGCCCATTGGGTCACTCTATTGGCAGCTGGGAGGGATGCAGGACAAGGTGCAGTAGTGTTGGAGGTTGTTCCGCCACCACGCCTCCAAAACGCTACTACTGCTACTGGTTGTGACACACCTCTTTCCTCCACCCCCTCATCTTCTTCTTCCTCCAGTGCTCTGTCCTCGGAACCAGCGGTGCTCCGTAGGCGTACAAGGGGCTACGCAAGTACGCAGGCAAAAAGATGCCATGCCGTGCTTGCGCTGGTGTGTTTGGGGGACAGGAGCCACACTGGGCCAGAGGTTCTGGCAGCTCTGCAGGGGCAGGCCGAGAGGTGGTTGACGCCACGTCAGCTTAAGCCAGGAATGGTCGTTTCTGACAATGGCACCAACCTCCTCTCCGCCCTGCGACAGGGGCAGCTCACCCATGTGCCCTGTATGGCTCACGTCCTCAACCTGGTGGTGCAGCGGTTCTTGGGCAGGTTCCTAGGCTTACAGGATGTCCTGAGGCAGGCCAGGAAAGTCTGTGTGCATTTCCGCCGATCTTATAATGCCAGTGCTCGGCTGACTGAGCTGCAAAAGGAGCTGAACCTGCCCAAGAACCGCCTAATATGTGACATGCCCACCAGGTGGAACTCAACGTTGGCCATGCTGCAGCGACTGCACACACAGCAGAGGGCCATCAATGAGTACCTTTGCGACTACGGCACCAGGACAGGGTCAGGGGAGCTTGGTTTTTTTCCCCACGTCAGTGGAGCATGATCAGGGATGCATGCACTGTCCTCTCACCATTTGAGGAGGCCACGAGGATGGTGAGCAGTGACAGTGCATGCATCAGTGACACTGTACCTCTTGTCCACCTGTTGGAGCATACGCTGCGTGGGATAATGGACAGGGCACTTGAGGCAGAACAGAGGCAGGAAGAGGAGGACTTCCTTGCCTCTCAAGGCCCCCTTTATCCGGACAGTGTTCCTTCTGTCCCACCCATCACACAGGAAGAGGATGAGGAGGAGGAGGAGGAGGATTGTGTGAGCATGGAGGTGGAGCCTGGCACTCAGCATCAGCAGCAGCAGTCTTTTAGGGATGATGTACAGTCCCAACAAACCAGTGAACTTGTACGTGGCTGGGAGGAGGTGGCTGGCGATCATGTCATCCTCAGTGACCCAGAAGACTCCGGACCGAATGCCTCAGCTAACCTACGCTGCATGGCCTCCCTGATCCTGCAAAGCCTGCAGAAGGATCCTCGTGTTCTTCGGATCAAGGAGAGGGACCATTACTGGCTGGCCACTCTCCTTGATCCACGGTACAAGGGTAAGGTTGCGGACCTTATCTTGCCGTCGCAGAGGGAGCAGAGGATGAGACATCTCAGGGAGGCCTTGCAGAAAGGTCTGTGCAACGCCTTCCCAGAAACTGGGAGGTTACAAACTCCTGGTCCTGGGCGACGAGTTGCTGAGGCTTCGGTCAGTAGCAGAAGGAGCGGTGGGGAAGGTGGACGTCTGACCGATGCGTTCAGACAATTTTTTAGTCCGCAGCCCCAAGGTATGATCGGTTCCAGCAACCATCGCCAGCGTCTGATATACATGGTGCAGGAATACCTTGGGGCAAGGTCAGACTTGGACACCTTTCCCACTGAAAATCTTCTGGCTTACTGGGTCCTGAGGATGGATCACTGGCCAGAGCTTGCACAGTATGCAATTGAGCTACTGGCCTGTCCTGCCTCCAGCGTTCTTTCCGAACGCACATTCAGTGCTGCTGGAGGATTTGTCACCGATCATAGGGTGCGCCTGTCCACCGACTCGGTTGATCGACTGACCTTCATCAAAATGAATCAGTCTTGGATCACCACCAGCTACCAGGCACCTGAAGCGGATATAACGGAATAATTTATAATGTCACATCCCTTCAAGACTGCCTATGCTGATGCTGAGTGACTGTCCTCTTATGTTCACTGACTATCCTCTTCCTCCTCCTCAATGATCCATGCCACCACACCAGTGCCTAAGGCACAATTTTTCAGCCCCTGTTTAACAGGGGCGTGTACTTACAATTTTTTAAAAAAATGCTTCGCAACACGTGTGACTGCTGTGCTCCAAGTACAGTATCTGTGAGGGGTTGCAGTGTTGTGGCACCAGCACCAGTGCCTAAGGCACAATTTTTCAGCCCCTGTTTAACAGGGGCGTGTACTTACAATTTTTAAAAAAAAATGCTTCGCAACACGTGTGACTGCTGTGCTCCAAGTACAGTATCTGTGAGGGGTTGCAGTGTTGTGGCACCAGCACCAGTGCCTAAGGCACAATTTTTCAGCCCCTGTTTAACAGGGGCGTGTACTTACAATTTTTTTAAAAAAATGCTTCGCAACACGTGTGACTTCTGTGCTCCAAGTACAGTATCTGTGAGGGGTTGCAGTGTTGTGGCACCAGCACCAGTGCCTAAGGCACAATTTTTCAGCCCCTGTTTAACAGGGGCGTGTACTTCCAATTTTTAAAAAAAATGCTTTGCAACACGTGTGACTGCTGTGCTCCAAGTACAGTATCTGTGAGGGGTTGCAGTGTTGTGGCACCAGCACCAGTGCCTAAGGCACAATTTTTCAGCCCCTGTTTAACAGGGGCGTGTACTTACAATTTTTTTAAAAAATGCTTTGCAACACGTGTGACTGCTGTGCTCCAAGTACAGTATCTGTGAGGGGTTGCAGTGTTGTGGCACCAGCACCAGTGCCTAAGGCACAATTTTTCAGCCCCTGTTTAACAGGGGCGGGTAATTACAAATCTTGATCTAATAGTTCACAGCAGGGCCCATTCCTGCGCCCACCAAGAGTAACTATGAGGGCCTACAGTCTTGTGGCAAACACCGTCCACCACCACCGCCAAAGGCCCAATTTTTCTGCCCTGTTCATCAGGTGCTTGCAATTACAAATCTTGATCTAATAACTCACAGCAGGGCCCATTCCTGCGCCCACCAAGAGTAACTGTGAGAGCTTACAGTCTTGTGGCAACACCGTCCACCACCACCACCACCACCACCACCGCCAAAGGCCCAATTTTTCTGCCCTGTTCAACAGGTGCATGTAATTACAAATCTTGATCTAATAACTCACAGCAGGGCCCATTCCTGCGCCCACCAAGAGTAACTGTGAGAGCTTACAGTCTTGTGGCAACACCGTCCACCACCACCACCACCGCCAATTTTTCTGCCCAGTTCAACAGGTGCATGCAAGTACAAATCTTGATCTATTAACTCACAGCAGGGCCCATTCCTGTGCCCACCAGTCTTGTGGCTACACCAACATCTAATAGGGCAAATTTCTGCAGAGTATATACGCCAGGCCCCTACTTTCAAACATCCAACTTACAAACGACTCCTACTTGCAAATGGAAAGAGAAAACAGGAAGTGAGAGGAAATCTACCCCTAGGAAGGGAAATTCTATCCTGTTAGATTTAATTTGGGAAAAAGGTATCTCCTCTCTACTGATTCTTTATGGGGTAGCCATGCCAGTTTTCTCAAGGATTTTCAGCCATATGGCGGCCAGGACAAGACATGACATTAAAGCCGCAAGTAGTTTTAAATGGCTTCTTTTTTTCCTTTACAAATGTCATTTTGTGCAAGGACAGTTCTAAACACGGGAAACACATGCCACTTCACAGGCATACTTTAGACACCCCCCATGTACCATATTTAAAGGAAAATTTCACTTTTTTTTTCTTCACTTTATGCATCATTAAAATGACTGCTCCCGAAAAAACGTTAGTTTTTAAAAGTTCTTTTTGCATTGATATATGTCCCCTGGGGCTGAACCCGGGTCCCCAAACCTGTTTTATGACATTAACATGCATATTGGCCGTTGTAATTAGCACTTTTGATTTCGAACGTTCGCGTCCATTATAACGTATAGGGTTCGAAAATTTGCGCGAACTTTCGGTCGGTTCGAAGGTTCTGGTGCGAACCGAACCCGGGGGTGTTCGGCTCATCCCTACTGATCATATTTGTGAAATGCTTTTATAAATATTTTCCAGCATGCTAGCACAGTAGTGTAAAGAACATCACAGATGTTTTCTTTTATTACAACTTGTTAATTAAACCATGAAAGATGCTGAATTGGTTACTGCACTTTGTAGCACACAATTTTTATTTATTTTTTATTCATTATTTATATAAAGGATGGTAGAGAATACATAATTGCATCACATTTCAACAATCACAAATACATTCTTTTTATACTTCATTACATTTTATGTTGGCTTAGAATACCTCAATCTTTACACAGACATTCGCAAGCTTATACCCTTGTAGTTTACCTAAGTTGAAACCTAAGTACAGCAGAGCTTGTTCCCGGGTTTTCCTTCCTTACCCAAGTATCTAATCCTCCCTTTAATTCCTTTTGCTAAATACCCCAAACTCCACAAAACAAAACAAAAAAAACAACCCCCCCCCCCATTCCCCCCATTCACAGCGAGATGTAGGGGTTCTGTGTGTTTATAAACTCCCCATACAAGCGAACCTCACTCCTCCATTCTATCTTCCATCTTTCTCTTCCCTTCCTCTGAATATACAAATCGGTCCCATACTGACCATGTTTGGACATATTGTTCTTTTCTATTTTGGACTGAATGGACCAGATCTTCCATGGCTCCAATCTCTCTTACCTTATTAAGCCACCTTGCTATAGCCGGTGGTCTAGAGTCTCTCCAACACAAGGTGACACAGGCCTTGGCAGCATTTACCAAGTGGCACAGCACAGACCTTTTATATGTCTGCACCGGAATCTGTGAGCAGTGAAGCGAAAAAAAAAAAAGCGGGGTCATCTGGTATTTTGAAAAATCTGGGATTTCTTGGGACACACAAAAGCACTTTTTAAGCATTCTGATTTTGGCAAAACATATCAAAGATTATATGCAAAATATGTAAAGAAAAAAAAAAAAAAAAGAAGAAGACTATTAAATTATTTTGCTTATCTTCATACATTAAATAGAATTGTAAACATGAGTATTAAGTCTGTATCATTAACATAACATCATCTAATCAAATAACTAAGAGTTTTTTTTTCTTGTCTTATTATTTGTCACTTCTAGGTGACAACTACAGAAAAGAGTAACTAAAACTAAAAAATGTTTGTATTATGTTGTGATAGCAACCATTTATTCCGCAGTGCTCTCCTCCAGAACTGTCAGTTTTCTACTACATTGATGACATTTATACAAAAATAAGGATAGTTTAAACAAAGAAATGAATGCATGGTAACTAATTACAGAAACACATTTCAAGCCTTGAACAATAAATCTCATTATTTTTGCTCTGTGTGTAACCACAGTTAGCAGATTGTTAACCAAAGATACATATCTCCATGGAGCTCAATTTGTTTTTGTAGGAAGTTCTCTAGTCATGCTTCTTGCCCACATCCCCTAGGACCAGTGTTGATGTTCCTTTAGAGCCCTTTCACACTGCCAGCGCCCGGGCGTCGGTGGTAAAGCGCTATTATTTTTAGCAGACCTTAACCCCCACTAGCGACCGATTAAAGGGTTAAAAGCGCCCGCAAAGCCGAGAAGCTTTGCAGGCACTTTGGCTGTGCTGCCCATTGATTTCAATGGGCAGGGGCGCATTAGGAGCAGTGTATACACTGCTCCTAAAGCACCTCAGAAAAGCTGCTTGCAGGGCTTTTTTGTTGTCCTGCCAACGCAGCGCCCCAGTGTGAAAGCACTCAGGCTTTGACACTGGGATTACAGATGAGGCTTTTTTCAGGCGCTTTACAGGCACTATTTTTAGCGCTAAAGTGCCTGAAAAACTCCTCCAGTGTGAAAGTAGTCTTATTCAGAACTAATTCTCTCCTCATATATCTAGGTGAAGGCAAAGGCATCTTGAA
Organism: Lithobates sylvaticus; assembly: GCA_028564925.1. Taxonomy (NCBI): domain Eukaryota; kingdom Metazoa; phylum Chordata; class Amphibia; order Anura; family Ranidae; genus Lithobates; species Lithobates sylvaticus. Next base: position 601,005,828 of record CM053026.1, read on the forward strand.
GCAGGTCAAATGCAGGTCAGAGGTCAACTGTAGTTTAAATGCACCTGTAAATAAATTCTTAATAATCTCAAAAGCGCCTCACGCAAATTTCAAAAGCAGGCTGAATCTGCCTATCAACACAAACCCAAAATCTGTCCACACAGACCTTATAGTTTTACCTGGGATCTCCCACCCCTTTGTTTACATGCAGGGCCGGGGATTGTCATTTGGGATGAAAGTCCACTGGCAGTGCATTGTGATGGCCTCTTAGATTAGCAGGTATTGTTCTTTGCAGTTGATATGGATCTATGTTGTTGTATGACATGAGTGAAAATAGATTTTTACCATGGGACATATATATATTTTTATTTTATTAACCACTTACCCACTGGGCACTTAAACCCCCTTCCTAACCAGACCAATTTTCAGCTTTCGGTGCTCTCACATTTTGAATAACAATTACTCAGTCATGCAACACTGTATCCATCTGAAATTGTTGTCCTTTTTTTCACACAAATAGAGTTTTCTTTTGGTAGTATTTAATCACTGCTGGGTTTTACATTTTTTGTGCTACAAATGAAAAAAGACCAAAAATTTGGTAAAAAAAATTAATTTTTATTTGTCTTAAAGTCTTGCATGAGCAATACAATAGCCCATGGGCTAGCACAAAGGTACTCCGTAATAACAACAAACACACCATATATCATTCAAAATATTTATTTATTGGAAATAATTGGCCACGGTGTTATCCAAAAAGGGGGGTTAATATTTTGAGATTATAAATTTAATAAATATAAATATAAAAAAGGCCATCTCGGCTAAAATATATTTAAAACAAAATTAAGTGATGTCCATCCAGCCAATGCTGGACGACTATTCCCCCACTAGGATAACAACATGACTTGCTGAAAAACGGGAGGGTGGGTGGGCGCTGGGGTCCGGTCTAAATGGTCTGAGGAGACACAGCTTCAGGCCCTTTTATAGGCTCTTCAGTTCAGGTTACAGTAAACCGCCAAATTACACCAATCAGCTGCTCCATTAACCTAGCCAATCCCCTGGCTGTTGCTGCCCAGGGAAACTGCAGTGACCAATAGCAACCTGTGAATAGATAAAGCACAGCAGACTGCGGATCCCCCTTTGACCTATCCCATGTTGGTCCAGCATATTGCTAAGACCTTTCATTGTACTCACTTCTGTACTCAAGGACCCGCTCTGTTTTGAAGACTGTGGATTTACCCATATAACTTTCAGCCCAGTTCTTTTTGTTCTTTTCCCAGACCCTATAGTGCACATGATGCAAAAAATCCAGTTCTAACATATAAAGTACTACCTTAGATCACTTCTTTTCATCTCAAGATATACACCAAACGAGAAACTTCATTCCTTCAGCAAGCTTCTTTTTTTTTTTTTTTGGTGCTAGCGTGTTAACTACTTTAATGATTTAATGCTGAGAGGCCGCATATGTATATGCGGCCTTATGTAAACAGTTTTCTGTGCTTAAAGCGCGCGCCCCGCATGCTCCCAGCACAGTCACCAGCGGGTACAGGAGAACTCCAGATACATACTTGCAATTGGGAGCTTTCCATTCATGTGACCGCTGTCACAGCGGTCACATAACCCGAACACCTCCACCTCCTGGCTTTAAGAAGCTCTTGAGGGGCTTGGAGGCGGTGGCGGAAATGGGTTAACTGTGGGCAACTAGCTGTGAAGCTAGCCGCACTGTGCTTTGTGAATGGTTTGCAGTCTTCTGGTACCTGTGACGTGTCCCAGAAGGTTGGGGGCAGGGAGGGGAGGAGGAGACCTTCTGATTGGATTGTTTGGGTGATCTGAGCAGATGTAGGACCTGCAAAAACTAAAGACCTGCTCCCCCCTAAAAATGTATTCTAAATATGGCGGAGGGGCGGGAGGGTGACGTTTCCATTTTAATGTATTGCTATAGGTTTTGTTATTATGATGACCACATTATGTCCTCATTTTATACAGACTCACAAAAGATGCTGTTAATAATATTAATAGTAATGATTAAGGGCTGGATTTATTCAAGTTGAACTGATGATATATCAGCAGTGTCTGCAGTTTCCAAAACAACAACTTATCAGTTATTTTTGGTTCTTTACTCAGCAGTTTTGTTCTATCTTTTTGTCCTAGTTTCCTGAGTATTCTCCTTCTACTTACTTTTAACTTAGTGAGTCATACAGCACAGTTCTTATTCTGCTGAGCCTGATACACATCAGCGACCTGTCAAGTACATAATATTTAATGACATATTTAACGCACACTTTGCTATACATTCAATTATCTAATTGACATTACTTAAACCAGAGCCTTGATTGGAACCAAGGTTTACAGTATATTCACGCTATTCTTTTGGCACACTAAAGTACTCTTAAACCAAACATTATCACCCCTTTTACGGTAATGAAGATTACCTACTTCATAGTTTAATTATTATGATGGGGCTGGATTAAAATGAACTATGAATACGGCTGACTCTCTGAATTTGGTGCCAGGGGATTTTTGTCTGCGAATACAATTGTGTCAGTTCTCTTTAAAAAAACTTTGCTTCTTTTAAGGAATGTCTCTTTTGTTTAATAACTTAAAAGGTCAGGCTTTTCCATTTAAAAAAAAAGCAAAATATTTACTTTTGTCTGTCCATTGAAAGTGCAAGTCTTTTAAAATCACATACATGTACTTATTAGCAGGCTGATAGATAAACATTAACTGTTGACACAGTATAAATATCACACAATTAAGACATAATGTAATCATTATTGTAAACTGTGTTACTACAAATTGTTAGACAAGCAATTATTCGGCCATAATGGTCCCCATGTTTATTTTCTGTTAATTATGGGGTTTTTTTGTCCAGAATTATCCTTTACAGTTGGAACATTATGTAATTATGTACATTTATGTAAATACAAATACAATAAAAATAAAGAAAGCCTTTTACAGTTTCTTTGTACTAGAGTCACTTTTTCAGGCTTGTTTAACCCTTTTTACTGCTGGTGTGGTTTGTATTTGAGGTACGGGAGTATCAGGATGTAAACAAACTCCTGCTACTGCAATCATGGGTTTGTTTAAATTTTAAAGAGACAGCTTCTCTCTTATAGGGCCTCCCGGTTACATCTACCTCCACCTACTCCATCCCACGCCTGTCCTGGGCCCAGCTGGGCCTTGTGATAGCCTGAGAGACCCACTGAAGCCTTTAGGATGGAGATCACAGGGGAGACCATAAACCTGCATTTTTGTGAGGCATGAACCTGGAAGCACTTAGCTCTGAGCACTTTTGGGTTAAGAACTGTCACATTCCTGTTGGTTCGGCTGGGATGGCTACAGACTGAGTACAGTCTGTACTCAGTCTGTTTAGCCAGAGTAAAAAAAGGCATTAAAGAGGAAGTAAACCCTCTGGGACAACTTTGGCCTACAGGTAAGCCTAGATTAAGGCTTACCTGTAGGTCCAATAAATATCTCCTAAACCTACATGGTTTAGGAGATATTTAGAAAAGAAAGGGCACCGCTATCTACGGTGCATGCGCCGCAGACATCGGCGCGCCTGCGCACTGCGCATGCCGAGATCACGGCGATATGCTGCTCTCCTGCGCATGCGCGGGAGTGACGTCATCGCCGCTCCAGTGAATCACAGTGCTGGAGTGGCGAGACCCGGAAATCACTCCCGTAGTGATGCCGGCGGAGAAGGACGAGGATGAGGACCGCTCGGGGGCTTCGTTCTCAGGTAAGTTATTCATAATGAGCTAGTATGTAGCTCATTATGCCTTTGCCTTGCAGGTTACGTTTTTTTAAAAGAGGCTTTACTTCTTCTTTAAGAGTCTAATAGACCCCACTGTCTCCATAAAGAGAACCTGCCACCAAAAAGATTACTCTCACATACTGTAGGGGGTTTACACATATGTAAACTATCACTGCGCAACATATATCAGGTATCGCCATGTCATGGCAATAATTCTAGGGCCAGTATTTATAGTTAACTCAAAATTGATGAGCTGTAAAAAAGTTACAGTTTTTTCTGGGTGACATACTTTGCCTCCATTTTGTAGTCACACGCAACTTAAGTTTTCACCTAATTGGTATCCATTTATTCGACTCAGTCTCATCTTTTATATTTTACAGAAAATCAGGGATTTTTATTGGGTTTGTGTGCATTGAAACTAATTCCAATGTATTTCTAATGAAAATATATGTTTAATAAACAATTGTACTGATATTGTTGGACATAAAAACTGGCAACTACAATCCTAAAAACATTATTAGTGCCCCTCTAAACCTTATTCACATCCTTAATATATCTAAAGGTTTCACTCCTTTCTCCCCTTTCCCTTCTTTTCTCAAGACTGTACATGTTACCTTCCTTCTGGTATGTTTTATTCCTCCTTTCACAATTTTTGTTACCTGTCTCTGGACTTGTTCTATCTCATCAGTTTCTTTTGTAAGTGAGGTCTCCAGAAGTGGACATCATATTCTAAAAAAAGGCCTAACTATTCACCTGTATAATGGAATCAGGACCTCTTCCCTTCTGCTCTTTGTTCCTCTAGGGATGTACCCCATAATCATATTTGCTTGCCATACTCTCAGGCCACACTGTTTGCTCATTTTACAATCATCTGAAATAAGCACCATTTGATTCTGTGGATCCTGTGCTGTATTCACAAAATATATATTTTGGGCTTTTAAGTGGGGTTTCATGTACAGAATGACCACTTAAGCATGTGTACAAAAATGGGGGGAGGGGGGGGGGCATCTGGCAATGTAGGTTAATAGTGTATACTGAAATATACACATTGCAACTTCCTATTGGAAGCAATTCGATTTTTAACAACTATTAATATTTATACTGCAGTTACACTGATTAATGATGGCCACATGAACATCTTTCTCTGTATGTGCTTTCAGACACTAGTACAGATGTACCTATATGCTGTAGAGTGGTTGCTGCTATACTGTGTCGAATTTTCAGATACCTTAAATAAAGTTTGCAAAATTCTGAACAGGTATGTTCCATCATATCAAACTTTTCAAGTGCCTCCAGCAATAGTGCTAGCTACAGCTAATATTGGGATCTTTTCAGGCTGTTTTTAGCATTTACTTATACTTTGCCAATTATACTTATGCTGTTACCTATATTTTTACGCAGTTTTTATTTCTGCCTCCCCGTGCCTCTCATCTATATATTGCCACTATATCTCATAGTGTTTTACAGCATACACAGTACACGATTAAAAAAAAACACAATTTAAAATAGTTTTGGATTCACTAAACATCATTAGAATTTTTTGCTATTCACATATGGCGTACTTGATTCCAGCCTCCTGTAATCCCTACACATCAGCATTCAGACTGTGAGAATGTGGGGAAGCATTGTTACCCAGTCATTTGCTACTGCATTGCACAGTGCCATGCATCTAACACTGAGAGGAAACAGCAGGGTGATGATCTCATCAGAGTTTTCTTTCATTGTCCAATTAAAGGCTAGGGAGGTCCTAGACCAGATCATATTGCTCATTAACAGTATGGTCTCCAGGGATGTTTTAGAAAGTGCAGCACCTGGCTTTGCTATCTGGCTTCTATCACTAGATTGGTTGAACAGAATAACAAATCTGAAACAGTTTCTATGTATGTATCTCATTGAGATTTTGGCTGCTTGCCTGTATTTGAGTGTTTCTCTGCATCAAAAAAAAAAAAAAAAACTATATGCAGTATATCTTTATAACACATTTTTGCATGTTTTATCTCTTAAAAAATGTGGGTTTTTGAAGTAATCCCCAAATTTGTGACAACAGAAGCTTCCAATATGAGTAGCTCTAAAGGTGATGGAGAAAAGCAACCCAGTCTGCACAGATAACCTATCATGGCTTTATCCCACTGATAGACCAAAGGTATCCAACCCTATATTGTAGGAACACTATGCAGGTTTGAGATGTCCATACATTTTCCAGAAGATCACAATTACCTTGAAAGCTTCTTATGACTTTTACTAACAGCCCAGTTTTTCCTCCAACATGAATGAATGACTTGTATAGCGCGACAAATGCAAACTGAATCGCCTCAAGGCGCTTGATCCGTCCTGTGGTGTCCTGCTTCTTAGAAGAGGTGTGTCTTGAGTTTTTTTCTGAAGGCCAGATGGTTTCCTTCCATGCGGATGTTAGTGGGTAGAGTGTTCCATAGCCGTGGTCCTTGGACTGTGAATCTCCATTCTCCCTTTATTTCAAGTTTGGAAAATCCAACCCAAGTTTTTCAGCTGATCACAGCCAAAGGTGTCAAATTTTTCCCATTGTTACAATAGACTTTACATTTACCAACTATGGAACTTTTTAGACACCTTCAGATAAAACATATCATAGAGCGTAACATTAAATTTCCGGAAAGCCCCTCGCACCTAAGCAACGATGCCGAGATGACCCGTACTCTCCAGGCCTGATATCACTCATATATAAGCTACATCATCCCTGTTAATATTCCAGCTTCCAGCATACACTCAACAATGGATTACTGATTTAGAGACAGCTATAGATGATGGAGAATAGAACCAAATTTGGGACACAGTGAAATCTATTTTACAGAATGTGTTGGTTGTAGAAACTAATTACAAGGTTACGAGGAGTTGGTATCTGGTATCAGTTTGAATTCCCTGTTAGTTACCTGGTTATTCTTCTTTATGTTTTTATTGATGTGGGCAATTGGGAACCTTTTAATATATCTGCTGGACATCCCTGGTGGCCCAGCAATACTAAACCAATATCTCTTTGCTTTTTCTTACCACAATTATGGGACATGAGATCCAAAGTTCACTCTTCTATGTGTCAGACCGACTTTTTCAATTCAAACTTATGGTCCATGTCCTCACTGCTGCTAAGCAGGTGATTGGTAAAGCCTGAAAAGCCTCTACTATTTCAGTAGCTGAAACCAAGTCAAGAATCACACAGATTATACTACATTAGAAATCAGAAAGCAGGATATCGGACATGAAGGAGAAGTACTCAGCTATCTGGTACCCTTGCTGTACACATTTCCTCCCCTTGGAATAGATGCTGGCCTACTAGGCTTTTGAATATGGTCCAACCACGGCCCTATCCACCAATCATTCTGCCCGCTTGCCCACTTGCTGTATTCTCCATTGTATGTTCTCCATTTTCACCCCCAACACCTTTTTTGCCACTATGCACCTCCATGATCATCCCAAAGGGAACATGATCGGGAACATGATCTGATTATACAACAAAGTCTGCTCTTCTTTTGTCATGTTATGTTCAACATGACATTAATTACTTATGTATTTCTGTCTACCCTTGACCAGCCAGTTGGTAGATCATTTTCTGCTACTGTTTTTTTAATGGATATGGTTTCATTAAACCCAGACTATTAAACTCTTATTACATGCTATACTCACAAAGCCGCTAAAGCATTAATTTTGTGTAGCGTGAAATATATCTGGTTGATTCTGCCTTCAGGTGTCCCTCCCATCTTTTCTGTGTCCCCACTGCAGCCTGAGATTGTATAGACTAGCTGTTGTCATCAATTGAGCATGCTCCAGTTTAATTTCTCTTCTTTTCATTTCCTTTCTCTTATCTGTGCAGCCCATATAACTATAAAGTCACACATGTGGGCATATACACAGTGGTAAATTACACCTCCCTCCCTCCAACCCCCTTCAATTGCTAAATGCTATGAGGGTGGGATATAGTATGCTGATTGATTACATTCACTAAGAAACTCATAAAAAGCTTTGTTTTAATATAAATCAGTAATAAATACAGTATATCAAGTGTAATTAATAATACCTGTAAAGTAAAAAAAGAGCCTTGTATGCAGGTTCCGTCTGAACAAAATAAAAAAGCTAACATCAATCATCTTTGACACCGCCTACACTAAAATGTTCAATAAAGATTTATTGGGAACTGTAAAACAGTTTTTGATATTTATAATTTACTTTGAATTACTTATCTGAAACTTTTGTTTTAGTCATGTGATCTGCACAGCAGAAATCAGAACAGGGAAAGATTGTGTGACTACACAGAAGCACTGAAAGAATAGGGTACTTAGAGGTTAAAAAAAAAAAAAAAAAACAGTACAGTGGCATGACATATATGATTTATGTGAATGTATTATGGCAATTAACACTTCTCTGTTTAGTTTTACTTTTAGGTTGTTTGTCTGTATAATTTACTGTTTGTAACAAAATCTTAAACAAAAACCCCCAAAAAAATGAATGAAAAATAAAACAATTATTTTTTTTATATACTGAAAATACAAACGAATTGTGCTGCAAGAAGAATTACTAAAAATATTGAAAAATAAAAGCTTAATCGCAATTTATCAAAAAAGGACATATGCTCTTTTCAACCTCTAGCAAGGTGTTGACTTAGTATTGATCCATGCAGTGAATCTTTAACACCCTTTAGGGACACCCATTCCAGCTTGTATTACTTTCGTGCCCTTTGCTGCTAGAGACTGCATTAGTTTCCCAGGGAAACAAGCTATTAGTGCAAGGTTTTCAAGGCCATAAAATCACATTTGAAATTGTTGACTTTATTTGACTTGGCTGCGGATAGCTGTAGCAGTTCTTTTTCCCACAGAACTAGTTAGGAAAATAAGTTCAGGGTCAATAGATGATGGAGACTGTGTTAAAACAACATTCTAATTTTGATTCCTAAATGCTGCTCTTTGATTTTTTAATTAAAAAACAACAAACACACAATAGCATGTTTGCTCTTTTTTAATAATATGCTTGGAAATAATATTTAAAATTCTATGTTTACAATTTGGATAAAGTCAGAACATGGGGAAATGGGCAGAATCAGATTGAAATAAAAGTATATAGGTCTGTCAGGGCTGGCTCAGCCCTTCATTCTCTGAGCTGGCCGCTCAGCTGTTGGCTAATTGCCAGCTTCTATCTCTCCAGTCACTCACCTGTTGATGATATCCTGCTCGTCAGTCCTGCCTACTTAAGCCGTCCAGTCCAGATGATCTCTGCCTTCGCCTTGGTCACATCTCTAGAGACGCTCTCCTGTGTTCCTGTTAAAGACTTACTTGGCTGACATTCCTTCTGGCTCCAGATCCTGCTTGCTGTTCTACTACACTGTTTTCTGGCTCCCTGACATTTTGGCTTGTCTGACTATCCGTTCCCGTTCCTGAACTCTGGCTATGTTTTGACTACGTTTACTCTGTTTACCTTTTTTTATTATTATTAAACAAGTGGATTTAACTGTACTTCTGTCTCAGTCTGATTCATGGTTTCTGACAAGGTCTTGTTTTTTTTTCCTCATGTTCCATGTACAATATTTGCTTCTTACTTTTCACTTTTTTTTTAACTTCATATTTTATATACAAGCAGGGCGCATATTAGCATTACAAAATCACATTGTTATTTTCAGAAAGAACAATCTTGCAATAAATAAAAAAAACTGTTGTTTCCCAGTTCCCCAGTGTTTGGCTACTAGCTATTACTGCAAATACTACAAAGGGGGCATACCCAAGATAAGTAATGAATGATTGTGGAGGAGAATGTGCTGAGAAGTGCTGTAAATTGGGTAATGGGAGGGAGGGTATCGCGCACTGGAACTGACAAAGAGCAAGGGTGAGTGGGGAAGACAGGAATGCTGAAAGCCGGCTAGGTATAGCCTGATAGTGTTATGAGCAAAAGCCAGCTGCGTGTGGCAATACAATATAAAGGCTAGGATGTGTCTAATGTCGTCTGCCGTGGTTTCTGGGACAAGCAGCTAGAAACCTGCAGTAGGTGATACAGGCCGTGCGATAAGTCTTTAGTGTGTTGCAGGACGAGTAGTTGATGAGCTGGGTAGCGTTGCCAAGGTGTAGCTTCAATCCATAGTTTGTTGTGACCAAGTTGGGATAGGAGTAGTCATTGGGTCACCTTCTAGAAGAGTACGGATGAGTCAAACACCCCCCTGTTCGGTTTTTGGCAGAAGAAGCGAACAGACCAAACATTTTTGCAAAAACCCACAAACCCCGTTAAAGTCTATGGGACTCGAATGTGAAAAACCAAAAGTGCTAATTTTAAAGGCTAATATGCAAGTTATTGTCATAAAAAGTGTCATAAAAAGTGTTTGGGGACCGGGTCCTGCCCCAGGGGACATGTATCAATGCAAAAAAAAGTTTTTTCAGGAGCAGTGATTTTAATAATGCTTAAAGTGAAACAAAGAAGTGTAATATTCCTTTAAATATCGTGCCTGGGGGGTGTCTATAGTATGCCAGTAAAGTGGCACATTTTTCCTGTGTTTAGAACAGTCCCTGCACAAAAGGAAATTTCTAAAGGAAAAAACTTAATTTAAAACTGCTTGCGGCTGTAATGTAATGTTGCTCCCCCCAGCCCATTACCGGGCCCTTTGGGTCCGGTAATGGCTATTAAGGGGAACCCCGCACCCAAATAAAAAAAAGCGTGGGGCCCTATATACTCTAAACAGCAGTATACAGGCGGTCCCCGGGTTACAAACAAGATAGGGACTGTAGGTTTGTTTTTAAGTTGAATCTGTTTGTAATTTGGAACAAGTAAATTTTTTAAGTGTTGCTCCAGCCCAAAAATCTATTTTTAAGCTTTTTGGATAATATAGGGCAGGGTTATCCCCCCCCTGTAACATTTTTTTTGCTGTCTGTGCCCCTGTTCAGAAGATTTCACCTCACTTTCTGTCCCAATGACAATTGCATTTTGAAAATTTTGGGTTATTAGGGAAACAAGGATTGGTGATAAAGCATCAGTGGAGACACCTTTTTCCCATATTAACTCTTACAGGAGAGAATTTCCCTTACTAGGGGTAGATTTCCTCTCACTTCCTGTTGTCTCCCTCCGTTTATAAGTAGGAGTCGTTTGTAAGTCGGATGTTTGAAAATAGGGAACCGCCTATATATACTATACGGCCTATACAGATATTATATCAAGAATTGTAATAACATGCCCCTGTTAAATAGGGGCAGAAATATTTGGCCTTAGGCGGTGGTGGTGGTACAACACTGTAAAGCCTCACAGATACTCTTGTTGAGCGCAGGAACGGGCCCTGCTGTGAAATATTAGATCAAACATTGTAATTACAATACAGTGCAACCGTAGTGCAGTTGCTACTACTTTTCTGGTGGTGTACACAGTACACAATACAGTGTTGCAAAACAAAATATACATCATGTCCAGAAGGCCACCAAGGAGAGGCAGATGCTCACAGGCCACTAAAAGAGGGCAAGCAGGCTCAGTGTCTACAGTCAACAGTGTTGGTCATGGACATGGTGCATCCTCTGCCGGTGGCCGTGGGGCACACTTGTACTTTTTTTCTGCTGCTGGCCGTGTTATTGAGCCAGAACATGCAGAACAGTTGGTGGAGTGGATAACAAAGCCGTCCTCATCCTCCTCATCCTCTGTCACCCAGGCTCAGAGTAGTTTTCCTTCCTATGCAGCTACCTATTCCACCGGCTCCTTGTCCACAGTCACTCCTTCCGTAGCCCCACCATCATGCACAGAGGAGTCCCCGAACTATTCGACCACAGTGTCGGGTACATGCTGCTGGAGTATGCACAGCGATTTGAAGGCTCTGATGTTGGTTCCCAGGTTGAGGAAGGGAGTAATGTGAGCCTAGAGAGAGGGGGTGCCCAAGAAGGACAATAAACTGGCAGTCATGTTCCCCCAGCTGCAGCATAGTGTCAAGATTGCTCCAGTGATGAGGAGGGAGGGGATTATGAGGTCACTGACTCTACTTGGGTGCCTGATAGAATAGAGGAGGAGGCACAACTCCAACAAGGCAGGATGTCCTCTAGGGGGCAGCTTAACGGCAGCCACCCTACTGCATCACACCGCAGAGCTCCGCAGGTGCAGGGCGCTGCTGACTCCCTGCTGATTTTCAAAAGTTCCTTGGTGTGGGCCGTTTTGGACACATGTGCAGCAGATTGCACCATTGCTGTTTGCAACCTATGTCTGAAGCGGATCAAGCGTGGCCACAACAGCAGCCGCTTGGGCACCACATGCTTGACCAGACATATAGATTGTGTGACAGGGGCGCTATTTTTTAGTGAATTATCACCTACCATATAACAACCAATAATAGAAATCGGTACGATACTAATTATATTTATAGCGATAATTAAAGTGCTTGTGCTTTATTTCTTACTAATGATGAATAAACTGGATTTCTCTGTGTAAAGATAATATACCTATATGTATCCCACTCTTAGGTATAGATAAGTGCACAAATAAATGTGAAAACTTCATACATATGCAGGTTAATCAATAACTTTTAACATATGTCCACACAATTTTCCTGTAAGAGTTCACTAAAAACAACAGTCCAATAGTGTCATAAATAAAGTCCATTCAGTGAATAAATCTCTCTGTAACGAAAAATCTTCTATATTGTGTGATATAATCAGGGAGAGGAACCGCAATGACACACTCTCATCTGCAGATTGTGAATTGCCCTTCACCAACAAAACTTCTTCTAATCACCCAAGGTGGAGAATCAGCTGGCTGCTTACCAGATTCAATTGACTCCTTTACCCAAAAAGAGAGTCAATAAGGCCTTTACAGGTTTGTGCCTGTACACATATGGTTTATCACGAGATGGTAGTAGGTATTCTTCCTCTCAGGAAACTCAGGCAGGATGTATGAAAAGGAGCAAAAGACAACTACATAGCGTAATTCTGCTAGTTTATTAAAATTCTTTAAAAAGCATAGCCAAATGGCTACTTACATATTTCAGTGCCCACCCGGCACTGGGGCTGCTCGCGTTGCAAATGGTGGATGATGTTTGTGGAGATCTCTCCCGTCCTGTGTTTGAAAAGCGCGGCGTGTGTTTCAGCTGGCGCCGCCAACAACCACCAGGAAACCGGAAGTGTGTAGATTTAGAAAAGCGTGACCAGGCATGCGCCGCCGACGTACGTTTCGAGAGAATCGTCTTCAGGGGGGCGTGCCTGGTCACTGGTGTCAATCTTATATAAGATAAGATTGACACCAGTGACCAGGCACGCCCCCCTGAAGACGATTCTCTCGAAACGTACGTCGGCGGCGCATGCCTGTCTGCCTGCTCAATCTAAATGACACTCTCTCTCTGTCCACGCCAACAACACACCACACGAGGACGACGTTCAAGCAGCCTTATACAGTGTGGGGCGTGGACTTAGTCCCCCTGAGCCATGATTGGCAAAAGGCACCCTGCCTTTGGCCAATTATGGCTCTCTTAGCTGAGGGCTCTGTGATTGGCTAAAGCATGCAGGTCATGGTGCATGCTCTGGCCAATCATCATACAGCAATGCACTGTGCTCCCGCAGTGCATTATGGGCCGTTACGCGCCGCTTGAATTTGGCCAATGTTCGAGTCGAACTCATGTTCGACCCGAACAGAAAGCTAATCCCTAGTGAAGAGCACTGTTAGACCTGTTACGATGGGCTATAGCTCGAACAATGATGAAGATTGAGTGAGACCAGGAATTTAGGCAGATTTCTGGTGGCCAGGGTCTGGTGAACCAGTGATGCCCAAAAATTGCAGCAAAGCCTGTGGAGGCTGCAGCATCTGTGACTACCTGTGGCGACTGAGTTGGCACTGATGGAACAAACATCAACATTCCGCTCCAGTTGGTTGAGGAACTCATCCCATATTGCTAAGTCCGCTATCGCTGCTGGGTCTAACCTCAGAACTTGGTCAGAGTCCTGTACTTGAGCGACAAAAGACCCAGAGCCGTGAGATGAACAACCGCCCCTGAGGAATAATCCTCATGACAAATTGAGCATCCTTAACAAGGACTGCAGCGGCCTCTTAGTACACCCCCTAACAAGGTAAAGTCATGGATGACTGTCCTGATACGGGCTAGTTTGCCAGAAGGCAGGCTGGCCTGCATGGTAAGCGTGTCCAGAGTGATGCCTAGGAAGGTGATGGAGTGTGCCAGGCCCTTCACTATATGTTCGGCTATGGCACGTTGAGTTTTTAAAATACCACTCTTGACCTGTCTAGGTCTTCGGGGTATGCCCGGCTGTTGGATGAGTAGAAAATCATTGAGGTAATGGATGACCATCTGAGCCTGGGCCTGGTGTGATAAGATCCATGTAAGGGACTGGATGGACACATCAAACAGCTACAGGGTGCTTATGGACAACAGTGTGGCAAGGTAACAGAAATCCCTCCATTCAGTGCTGTGCCACCTCCAGAGGGATGTCTCGATAGGCAGGAGTTTGAATGCATCTGAGATGTGCTCTAGACAGCCAGGCGCCGGTACCTATATTAATGGTGGCTTGGATGGCTTGGATGGCTAGATCAACTGATGCTTATATAAAGAATTCCTCGCTAGGGGTCGGAGTAGGGAAGTGGACCCGAATCGGGCTGTGAAATTAGTGAAATGGATCTGATACGAATCGTTGTGCTGCTGCTGCGACTGGACTCGAATTGGAGTGTGGAGTGTGTGGCATGAAATTAGATAAATGAAAGGAAAACTACACAAATCGCTGTGCCGCTGCTGTGACTGGACTCAAATTGACTGTAGAGTGTGTGGCATGAAATAAATGAAATTAAACTGACACGAATTGTTGTGCTGTTGCTGCGACTGACTCGCACTGGACTGTAGAGTGTGTGAAATAAAATAAAATAAATGTATGAAATGAACAGGTAAGAATCATTGAGCCGCTGATGCGATTGGATTAGAATCGGGCTGTGGTAGTATGTTGGGAGCGCCGCCTTACCCCACTAACTGAGGGGGTGCATGTGTTAAAAGGAGGCATAGCAGTAGGATAGTGAGCAAAGTGGGATACAGAACACTCAGGTAAGAAGAAAAAGGGGAGAAGTACAGGGAAAGAAATGACAGGCGCAGGGAGGAGCGGCTGGGTTCTATTGTGTAGAACCCTGTAGAGTTAAAATTTTGAAAACGCAAAAGAGTGCGTGGCAACTGAGGTGAGCCAGGAGGTGACTGGCCAGGTAACCGATGCTCAGTGCCTGTCTGTGCTGAGCACAAACCTGTGGACCAGAGCCCCTGGGCGTACTGGTGCAAGCGGCTGAAGTCTGGTATGGTCTACGTAGGAATGTTGCTGTCTGTAGACGGTGACGTATGCTCAGCCTGCTAACACAAAACGCTCTCAAACCAAGTTACTTTCAAACCAAGGTTTTACTGTATACATCAGGCACAGTGGCAGGGCTGATCCTCGGGTCACAGACGCCTGGGTTCAGAAATATTTCTGGCAACCCCACATGGGCGTGGTCATCTTACCAACTCCTCCCCTTTACAAATGTTTCTATGGCAACAAACACAGAGATACTCCCCTAAAAAGTATTTGTTACCCTGGGATCTTCCCATGATCTTTTAACAATAAAGAAAATACAGGAAGAGCATACACTAATGAGACCTGGAGGGGAGTCTCTCTAATGCACACAGAGAGGGCTTTTGTTAGAAAGTCTGTTAGAAAGAGACCCCAGACATACAGTGGTGTGAAAAAGTGTTTGCCCCCTTCCTCATTTCCTGTTCCTTTGCATGTTTGTCACACTTAAGTGTTTCGGAACATCAAACCAATTTAAACAATAGTCAAGGACAACACAAGTAAACACAAAATGCAATTTGTAAATGAAGGTGTTTATTATTAAAGGTGAAAAAAAATCCAAACCATCATGGCCCTGTGTGAAAAAAGTGATTGCCCCCCTTGTTAAAACATACTATAACTGTGGTTGTCCCCACCTGAGTTCAATTTCTCTAGCCACACCCAGGCCTGATTATTGCCACACCTGTTCACAATCAAGGCATCACTTAAATAGGAGCTGCTTGACACAGTAAGGTCCACCAGAAGATCCTTAAAAGCTACACATCATGCCGAGACCCAAAGAAATTCAGGAACAATTGAGAAAGAAAGTAATTGAGATCTATCAGTCTGGAAAGGGTTATAAAGCCATTTCGAAAGCTTTGGGAATCCAGCGAACCACAGTGAGAGCCATTATCCACAAATGGCGAAGACATGGAACAGTGGTGAACCTTCCCAGGAGTGGCCGGCCGCCCAAAATTACCCCAAGAGCGCAGCGACGACTCATCCAAGAGGTCACAAAAGACCCCACAACAACGTCCAAGGAACTGCAGGCCTCACTTGCCTCAGTTAAGGTCAGCGTTCATGCCTCCACCATCAAGAAAAGACTGGGCAAAAATGGCCTGCATGGCAGAGTTCCAAGGAGAAAACCACTGCTGAGCAAAAAGAACATCAAAGCTCGTCTCAATTTCTCCACAACACATCTTGATGATCCCCAAGACTTTTGGGACAACATTCTGTGGACCGATGAGACAAAAGTGGAACTCTTTGGAAGGTGTGTGTCCAAGTATATCTGGTGTAGAAGGAACACTGCATTTCAGAAAAAGAACATTATACCAACAGTAAAATATGGTGGTGGTAGTGTGATGGTCTGGGGCTGTTTTGCTGCTTCAGGACCTGGAAGACTTGCTGTGATAAAAGGAACTATGAATTCTGCTGTCTACCAAGAGATCCTGAAGGAGAATGTCCGACCATCTGTTCGTGTACTCAAGCTGAAACGAACTTGGGTTCTGCAGCAGGACAATGATCCTAAACACACCAGCAAGTCCACCACCGAATGGCTGAAGAAAAACAAAATGAAGACTTTGGAGTGGCCTAGCCAAAGTCCTGACCTGAATCCTATTGAGATGTTGTGGTATGACCTTAAAAAGGCTGTTCATGCTCGAAAACCCTCTAATGTAACTGAATTAGGACAATTCTGCAAAGATGAGTGGGCCAAAATTCCTCCAGGACGCTGTAAAAGCCTCATTGCACGTTATCGCAAACGCTTGGTTGCAGTTGTTGCTGCTAAGGGTGGCCCAACCAGTTATTAGGTTTAGGGGGCAATCACTTTTTTCACACAGGGCCATGATGGTTTGGATTTTTTTTCACCTTTAATAATAAACACCTTCATTTACAAATTGCATTTTGTGTTTACTTGTGTTGTCCTTGACTATTGTTTAAATTGGTTTGATGTTCCGAAACACTTAAGTGTGACAAACATGCAAAGGAACAGGAAATGAGGAAGGGGGCAAACACTTTTTCACACCACTGTAGTACAGGAGACGGTCAGAGACTGAAGACATAGTACAGGAGACGGTCAGAAACTGCAGACATGGTACAGGAGATGATTAGAGACTGCAGACATACAACAGGAGACAGTCAGCGATCGGCCCTCTCACCTGACCCAGCCATGCAGCAACAGTTCCTCTGATCAGGAGTTAGCTCACACTGAATTGCCCGTGGCGACTCCGCTGGGTAGCACCCAGATCTGTATTCCTGCAATGACTCCATTCCTTTCTCCACCAGGGATGACGCTAGGCTGTGTGGCTTTCCCTCTGGTGGCGCAGGGCAGCGAGGTTCTCTCTCTGATGGTGTTCCCTCAGCACTGTCCTCTCCCTCTGGAGTCCTGCGTGTCCTTCCCTGAAAGTTTTCCCGGCTCCTGTCTCTCTCTCTCTCTCCCATTCAGCTGAGCATGCTGTGTGGGCTGCAGTTTCCGTATTACAGTGGGGCTGCTAGTCCTCGGGACTATATGTCCCACAATCCTCTTCTCTGCTCCTATTTCTATTCTATTTCTTCCCTGGCTGATATGAAGGCGGGGGAAGAAACATAGTGGGCAGCTGTGCTGGCCAGCGCCGCTCACTAGTACAGCAGTGCACACGAGGAGGAGAGGGAGATGGAGTGGGAGAGGGGAGAGAAGAGCTGCATTGGCGTCACTAGGGTTGGGGTCACCCCCCTTCCACCAACTATGGTCGCCCCTCAGTACAGACCCCCCTCCAATAAGTATAGACCCCCCTCCATCAGTGCAGAACCTGCACTAAGTATAACCCCTCCCTCAGTACAGACCTTCCTCAGTACAGACCCCCCAGGACAAACCACCCCCTCCATTAGTACAGACCCCCCAGGACAGATCTCCCCCTCCATTAGTACAGACCCCCCTCCATTAGTACAGACCCCCCCCAGGACAGACCTCCCCCTCCATTAGTACAGACCCCCAGGAAAGACCCCCCTCCATTAGTACAGACCCCCAGGACAGACCTCCCCCTCCATTAGTACAGACCCCCCCCTCCATTAGTACAGACCCCCCAGGACAGACCTCCCCCTCCATTAGTAAAGACCCCCCAGGACAGACCTCCCCTCCATTAGTACAGACCCCCCAGGACACCCCCCCTCCATTAGTACAGACCCCCCCAGGACAGACCCCCGCTCCATTAGTACAGACCCCCCAGGACAAACCACCCCCCTCCATTAGTACAGACCCCCAGGACAGACCTCCCCCTCCATTAGTACAGACTCCCTCTCCATTAGTACAGACCCCCCAGGACAGATCCCCCCTCCATTAGTACAGACCCCCCAGGACAAACCACCCCTTTCCATTAGTACAGAACCCCAGGACAGACCCCCCCCTCCATTAGTACAGACCCCTCTCCATTAGTACAGACCCCCCAGGACAGACCTCCCCCTCCATTAGTACAGACCCCCCCCCCCCAGGACAGACCCCCCTCCATTAGTACAGACCCCCCCCTCCATTAGTACAGACCCCCAGGACAGATCTCCTGTGGGGAGGAGCTTGAGCATGAAACACAGCGGCGGTGACCGGCGGAGAGAGCCACCTCTGGAAACGAACAAGAGGAGGAGGAGGAGGGAAGGGAGCACTCTGGCACTTCAGCGCCCCCACATCTCTGGCGCCCGGGTGCACTGCACTCAGAGCACCCGCCTGGGATTGGCCTTGCACAGTGGTGTAGTGGGTAGCATCCTCGCCTAGCAGTAAAAAGGGTCGCTGGTTCGAATCCCAACCATGACACTACCTGCCTGGAGTTTGCATGTTCTGTGCCTGCGTGGGTTTCCTCCGGGTACTCCGGCTTCCTCCCGCACTCCAAAGACATGCTGGCAGGTTAATTGGTTTCTGACCAAAATTGGCCCTAGTCCCTAGTATATGAATGTGAGTTGGGGACCTTGGATTGTGGGCTCCTTGAGAGTAGGGACCAATCCTTCTTAGGAAATCGTTCTCAGACAGTGAAACTAGGGGCATTCACCTCTGAAACCCGGGCAATCTCTTGTGGAGTCCCTCAAGGATCACCCTTGTCGCCAGTACTCGTCAACATATACATCCGCCCACTCCTCAAAATATTTAGAAGATCAGACCTCTGCTTCCACTCATACACTAACGACACCCAATTATATTTTCGGATCACCGGACAAAAAGACCATCATCAGCAATTAGAAAAATGCTGCACCCTGATAGACGACTGGATGACCATTAGCTCGCTTAAACTCAACGAATCGAAAACAGAACTTCTTATTCTACACGAAAACCAAAACTCCCGAACCGAGATCCCTTGGACACCACCTACCATCTTTGGACAGACCATCTCCCCAAGGACCAACGTCAAGAGTCTCGGAGTCATTTTTGACAAATGTCAATGGATGGACAAATAGGAGCAGTAGTCAGTGGTTCTCACCATCTGCTCCGCCTGCTACGCAGACTCATCCCCTTCATTCCAAAGGAGGACAAAGCAGTGGTGGTTGGAACAGTCATTAATTCACAACTTGACTACACAAACTCCCTTTTACATAGGATTACCCCAATATCAACCTGCGCGCTTACAACTTATCCAAAACACGGCAAGGCTGATAACAGGAAAAAAAAACTGGAAATCCATCTCCCCTTCCCTGAGGAGCCTACATTGGCTAACCATAAAGAATCGGGTCATATTTAAGACCCTCTGCCTCACCCACAAATGCACCTATGGAGAAGCTCCTCAATACCTTCTCGAGAAAATAAAACACTACACACCCAATCGCAGTCTTCGATCGTCTAACCAAAACCTCCTCCTCATTCCCAAATCCCGCTACAAATCAAAGGGGGAACGGAGATTCACTGTCCAAGGACCACGGCTATGGAACGCTCTACCAACAGACATTCGCATGGAAGAAAACCATCAGGCCTTCAGGAAAAAACTCAAGACCTACCTCTTCTTCTAAGAAGGTTGACAACAAAGCACCAATACAGTGCCTTGAGGCGATTCAGTTCGCATTGTAGCGCTATACAAATCATTCATTCATTCATTCAATGTGTAACTATATCTATATCTATATCTATATATGTAACTATATCTTTAAAGTGTTTCATTAACCACTTGCCGGCCGGGCCATAGCCGAATCACAGCTACAGCGCGGCTGGCTAGTTCTGGGAGGGCGTACTATGACGTTGTCCCAAACTCGCGCTTCCCGTGTGCCCCAGGGGGAGTGCTCCCATAAGTTTCCATGATCACGGATCAAGGAGCTCTCTCCTCTCCTCACAGCATTTGGTACAGCGTGTAAGGAGAGGAGGGAGCCAGCACATGCATGGACTGGATCTGAAGTGCCCACAGTGCTGAGCTGTGCTCATCCATGCCTCACCCGTGCCTTATCCATGCCACATCAGTGCTCATCCGTGATTGTTGGCATTAGCACCAACAAGGGTTCAATAAACCAGGGGAATAAGCACTAACAAATACAAAATTATTTAGTTTACTGTTATTTGTTATAATTGCATTTATTGTTTGCTAGATGCTTGTACATTTAATTATCACAAATAAAATGAAAAATGAGTGATTATATATATATATTGGTATTATGAATAAACCTTTTAAAGCAAATATGAACTTTCACATGAACTGTGACATGAACAAACTGACTGAAAGTTATTATTCTTATTATACAGGATTTATATAGCGCCAACCGTTTACGCAGTGTTTTACAATACAAAAGGGAGAAAATACAGTTACAATACAGTAGGATACAAGAGGATTAAGAGGGCCCTGCTCAGAAGAGCTTACAATCTAATAGGGTGGGGCAGGCGGTACAAAAGGTTGTTGATGTAGCTCGGGGCTGAGTTGCAAATGGCTTTGTATGTGGTGGTTAGTATTTTGAATTTAATTCACTGGGCGAGTTGCAATAGTCAAGGCAAGAGATAGCAAGGGAGTGAATGAGTAGCTTGGTGGTTCCATTTGTTAAAAAGGGGCATATTTTAGAGATGTTCCGGAGGTGAAGTCTACAAGCCTTTGACAACAATTGGATTTGGGGCTGAAAAGACAGGTCAGAGTCTAGGATTACACCTGGTACTCTGGCATGAGGGGAGGGATTGATGGTCGCATTATTGATTTTTCATGGAAAAGTCATGGAGGGGGGCACGGGAATATTGCCAGCTCAGTTTTAGGGAGATTTTGTTTAAGGAAGTGGTGCGACATCCATGCTGATATGTCAGTTAGTAAGTTAGTAATGCAAGAGGAGACTGAAGGAGTAAGGCATTGGAAGGCATGGGCAGTTATTAAGTGACCAAGGGATGAGGTGTAGATAGAGAAGGGATCCAAGAACAGAGACTTGGGGGAACCCGACAGAAAGGGGCAATGGAGAGGAGGAGACAGAGTTGTAGGTAACACTGAAGGAGCGCTGTGATAGGTAGGAGGAAAACCAGGATAGAGCAGAATCTTGGAGGCCAAGGTAAGAGTTTATCGAGAATGAGTGGGTGGTCAACAGTATCAAAGGCTGCAGAGAGGTCAAGTAGTAGGAGTATGGAGTAGTGGCCATTGGCTTTAGCAGTTAGTAAATTGTTAGTGAATTTTAGTAAGGCAGTTTCTGTGGAGTGCTGTGAGCCAGACTGTAATGCCGAGTACACAGGACCTGACTTTCCGGCAGACTAGGTCCGACGGAATTAGTCTGTCGGACAATCCGATCGTGTGTGGGCTAATCCGATCATTTTGCAGTAAAAAAAATCAGACGGACCCAGAAATAGAACATGTTTCAAATCTATCCGACGGACTCAATTCCTATCGGGAAAACCGTTCGTCTGTGTGCTGGTCCAACAGACCAAATAGGACGCAAGGGCAGCTATTGGCTACTGGCTATTGAACTTCCTCTTTTAGTCCCGTTTACATCATCCCGTTAAAAAACAAACGGACTTTTGAATGGACTTAGTCCGTTTGTACGTGCCCAAGTCGGTCCGTCCGTCGGAACTCCACCTAAAGTCTGTCGAGAAGACCGTCGGACCTAGTCTGCCGGAAAGTCCGGTCGTGTGTACATGGCATAAGGGGTCAAGAAGGTTGTTTTCACTGAGGTAGGAGCTAAGACGGTTGTAGAATAAGCGTTCTAGAAGTTTAGAGGTGAATAGGAGCAACAATGAGATGGGTCTTAAGTTGTTCAGGTTGGTGGGGTCCAATGAGGGCTTTTTTTTTTTCTTTTTTTTTTATTCTTTATTTAGAATACAAAGGCAACCAACAGGGGGCTTTTTAAGTATGGGAGTGAGCTGTGCATGTTTTAGAGGGGAGGGGAAGGTGCCACTAGAGAGTAGGGATGAGCCCGATGTTTGAGTCGAAGGTAAGTCACGGAAGCCGCGGAACACCCTTTAAATGTCTATGGGAGAAATCAAAAGTGCTAATTTTAAAGGCTTATATGCATGGTATTGTGATAAAAAATGTTTGGGGACCTGGGTCCTGCCCCAGGGGACATGTATCAATGCAAAAAAAACGTTTTAAAAAATGGCAGTTTTTTCGGGAGCAGTGATTTTAATAACGCTTAAAGTGAAACTATAAAAGTGAAATATTCCTTTAAATTTCGTACCTGGGGGGTGTCTATAGTATGCCTGTAAAGTGACGCATGTTTCCCGTGTTTACAACAGTCCCTGCACTAGACATGTGCGATTCGTTTCGTACGAATTCGTAATTCGTACGAATTTTTCGAAATTCGTACGAATTTACGAATCTGTAGTACGAATTTTTTTTTTTTACGAATTCCGTACAGAATACGAAATTCCGTTTACGAATTTCGTCGCCGAATGATTCGAATGAATTCGAATGGATTCGAATGAATTCGAATGACAAAGTGTCATTTTTGCAAGAAAAATTCCGTTTACGAATTTCAGCTCCAAATTATTCGAATCCAACTACCAATATCAAATTTCAACTAATTCAAACAAAATTATTATAGCAGATATAACGAATGAATTCGAATGCATTCGAATGAATTCGAATGCATTCAAATGAATTCGAATGACAAAGTGTCATTTTTGCAGAAAAAAAAGCTATTTAAAAAACAGTCATTCATTGATATAAAAAAAAAAAAGCGTAGGGGTCCCCCCAAATTCAATAACCAGGTCCTTCAGGTCTGGTATGGATATTAAGGGGGACCCCAGCCAAAAAAAAAAAAATGGCGTGGGGTCCCCCCAAATATCCATACCAGACCCTTCAGGTCTGGGATGGATTTTAAGGGGAACCCCGGCCAAAAAAAAAAAAAAAAATGGCGTGGGGGTCCCCCTCAAAATCCATACCAGACCCTTTATCCGAGCACGCAACCTGGCAGGCCGGAGGAAAGGAGGGGGGGACGAGAGCGGCCCCCCCTCCCGCCTGAACCGTACCAGGCCACATGCCATCAACATTGGGAGGGTGCTTTGGGGTCCCCCCAAAGCACCTTGTCCCCATGTTGATGAGGACAAGGGCCTCATCCCCACAACCGTGCCCGGTGGTTGTGGGGGTCTGCGGGCGGGGGGCTTATCGGAATCTACCCCTACCATTTCACCAAAAAAGTGGCAAAAATTGTAAAAATGACAGGAGACGGTCTTTGACAATTCCTTTATTAAAATCTTCTTTCTTCTTTCTTCTGGTCTTCCTTTCTTCATCTTCTCCTTCCGTCATCTTCTTCCATCTTCTTCTTCCTTCGATTCGCTTCTTCTTCCTCCGGTCTTCTCGTCCTTCTCGTCCGGCGTCGTCCTTCTCGTCCGGCATCGTCGTCTCTTCTCGCAGGCCGCTCCTCGCAATGGGAGGCTCCCGCTCTGTGAGGCTCCGCTCCGGGTGACAGGTCTTGTATAACGAAGGCACCTGGTGACCCCGCCCCCTCTGACGCACGGGGACGTCATGTGGAATTCCCTATGGCTTTCCCCATGACGTCAGAGGGGGGCGGGGTCACCAGGTGCCTTCGTTATACAAGACCTGTCACCCGGAGCGGAGCCTCACAGAGCGGGAGCCTCCCATTGCGAGGAGCGGCCTGCGAGAAGAGACGACGATGCCGGACGAGAAGGACGACGCCGGACGAGAAGGACGAGAAGACCGGAGGAAGAAGAAGCGAATCGAAGGAAGAAGACGATGGAAGAAGATGACGGAAGGAGAAGATGAAGAAAGGAAGACCAGAAGAAAGAAGAAAGAAGATTTTAATAAAGGAATTGTCAAAGACCGTCTCCTGTCATTTTTACCATTTTGTCACCTTTTTTGGTGAAATGGTAGGGGTACTTTTGTACCCCCTTACCAATTCACACAGGGGGGGGGGCGGGATCTGGGGGTCCCCTTGTTAAAGGGGGCTTCCAGATTCCGATAAGCCCCCCGCCCGCAGACCCCCACAACCACCGGCCAGGGTTGTGGGGATGAGGCCCTTGTCCTCATCAACATGGGGACAAGGTGCTTTGGGGGGGACCCCAAAGCACCCTCCCAATGTTGAGGGCATGTGGCCTGGTACGGTTCAGGCGGGAGGGGGGGCCGCTCTCGTCCCCCCCTCCTTTCCTGCGGCCTGCCAGGTTGCGTGCTCGGATAAAGGGTCTGGTATGGATTTTGAGGGGGACCCCACGCCATTTTTTTTTTTTTTGGCCGGGGTTCCCCTTAAAATCCATCCCAGACCTGAAGGGTCTGGTATGGATATTTGGGGGGGACCCCACGCCATTTTTTTTTTTTTTTGGCTGGGGTCCCCCTTAATATCCATACCAGACCTGAAGGGCCTGGTTATTGAATTTGGGGGGACCCCTACGCTTTTTTTTTTTTCTGCAAAAATGACACTTTGTCATTCGAATTCATTCGATTATCTCTGATATAATAATTTCGTTCAAATTAGTTGAAATTCGATATTGGTAGTTGGATTTACTAACGATTCGTAACTATTCATAACGATTCGTAACTATTCATAACGATTCGTAACGATTCGTAACTTGAAATTGAAATTCGATATTTGTAGTTGGATTCGAATTGTTCTCTGTGTTTCGAGAACCAACAATTCATTAGCCGCGTTAACGATTCGTAACGATTCGTAACGATTCGTAACTTTACTAACGATTCGTAAAAAAAATTACGATTCGTCCGAATTTCGTATTTCGTACGAATTCGAACGGAATTTCGTACACGAATTACGAATTACGAATTTTTTTATATACGAAACGGGACGAAACGAAACAAATTTTTTGACAGTTCCCATGTCTACCCTGCACAAAATGACATTTCTAAAGGAAAAAAAGTCATTTAAAAGTACTATACTATACTATATAATGAATTGTCGGTCCCGGCAATACACATAAAAGTCACTGAAAAAAACGGCATGGGATTCCCCACACTCTATAACAGGCCCTTTGGGTCTGGTATGAATATTAAGGGGAAACCCGATTTGATTTGGGATTCGATCACCGTGGAACCGTTTCATTTATACAGAGGCTTGACTCGACCTAGGGGTCTCTGACCAAGGTGAGAGGCTGGGGCAAAGCACTGGCACACATCGGATGGTGGAAGCATTTTGGATAGATTGGATCCTCCTGCTGTTTTGCACAAGCACTTTATTTATATGAACTTTATGTTTAGGCACGTTCACATTGATTTACTGTACTGTCACTTTGGAATTATTGCACTTTATTATCGAAGGAAAAGTTTATCACATTTTATTATTGCTATTTGCATTGTAATAAAGGAAAAGTTTATCACATTGTATCATTGTTATTTGCACCGTATTGTCTTCAAGTGTCGTTTTTAGATTATTACACAGTATAACTTATGAAGGATTATTGATATTTTGTTTGTTTGTTCACCTGCAGTATCTTAGGTGATACTATTTGTAGATTTATCAAATTTTTTGAGTAA
Organism: Lithobates sylvaticus; assembly: GCA_028564925.1. Taxonomy (NCBI): domain Eukaryota; kingdom Metazoa; phylum Chordata; class Amphibia; order Anura; family Ranidae; genus Lithobates; species Lithobates sylvaticus. The sequence goes on from CM053026.1 coordinate 601,031,651, forward strand.
GCGCCACATTATTCATGTTACTATTAGCACTGTGTGGGAACACCATTTATATTGGCAGCTATTTCGTTTTTTCATTTTTTATTTTTTGGTTTGCGCATTAGTACCTTCACTTTATAAAAGAGTCCTATGATATCATTTGGTAGGCATGTTCTGTTTTCACCAGCTAATAATACAAGCGTAGAGTCACATTCCACTGGAAATATCAATGTCAACATTCACAAATCAAAGCACAAAGATGTTCCCTGGGCAGACAATGGCATTTAAATGTTTGGGTAATAAAATGAAAGTCTAGAGCACAACGTGTTGGAATAAGTACTCAATTTCCACAATCTTATTGCAAGTGTCCAGACACTGTACTAAACATTTAACTTTGTTAACATGATAAATTATGGAAATTTTATCATTTAGAAACCACTGTGGCTATAATCTTCAAAAATGCCCTTCAAAGATCAGAAAGGACTAAAAATAGTTACACACACTAATCCTTCTCTGCACAGCCTGGTGCAGTCATCATATGTAACCCCTTAATTACTACAGGCAGTAGATCTATGGTTAAATGCAGGGATCGCCAAACTACGGCCCTCCAGCTGTTGCGGAACTACATGTCCCATGAGGCATGGTAAAACTCTGACATTCACAGACATGACTAGGCATGTTGGGAATTGTAGTTCCTGAACAACTGGATGGCCATAGTTTGGAGACCTCTGGTCTAATGTGTGGAGCATTCATACAAAAGTTAGCAGTAGATCTATTATCTGGCTCTGCTACAGTTCTCGCCAGCTCAGGGCTGGCTGTTATCAACAGCCTCAGCCCTAGAGACATAGCCTGGAGCCAAACAGATTGATCCCCGTGACAGGCCAGAGATATCATGTGACAAAGCAGTATAACATATAAACTGTTTTATTCCTGATGTCTGACCGCTTCTGGGCTCTCTGAAAAATAAAGAGGGAGATAACAAAATAAAGACTGAAGAGGGGGTAGACTATGGAGAGGCAGGCCAATGAGAAGGGAGTTGCAATAGTCAAGGCAAGAGATAACAAGGGAGTGAATGAGGAGCTTGTGGTTTTATTTGTTAAAAAGGGGCACATTTTAGAGATGTTAAGGAGGTGAATTCTACAAACTTTTGACAACGATTGGACTTGGGGCTGAAATGACAAGACAGAGTCTAGGATTACATCTAGTACCCTGGCATGAGGGGAGGGACTGATAGTTGCATTGTTGATTTTGATGGAAAAGTCATAGAGGGGGGCACGGGCAGGGGGGAATATTAATAGCACAGCTTTAGAGAGATTTAGTTTAAGGAAGTGGTGCGACATCCATGCTGATATGTCAGTTAGTAAGTTAGTAATGCGAGAGGAGACTGAAGGAGTGAGGGGAGGAGTAGACAGATAGATTTGGGTGTCATCTGCGTATAAGTGGTATTGGAAGCTGTGGGCGGTTATCAAGTGACCAAGGGAGGAGGTGTAGATAGAGAAGAGAAGGGGTCCAAGAACAGAGCCTTGGGGGACCCCCACAGAAAGTGGCAATGGAGAGGAGGAGACAGAGTTGTAGGCGACACTGAAGGAGCGCTGTGATAGATAGGCAGAGAACCAGGATAGAGCAGAATCTCGGAGGCCAAGGGAATGTAGTTTATTGAGAAGGAGCGGGTGGTCAACAGTATCAAAGGCCGCAGAAAGGTCAAGTAGTAGGAGTATGCAGTACTGGCTGTTGGTTTTAGCAGTTAGTAAATCGTTAGTGAGTTTTAGTAAGGCAGTTTTCGTGGAATGCTGCGAGCGAAAGCCAGACAGTATTTTCACTGAGGTAGGAGCTAAGATGGTTGTAGACTAAGCGTTCTAGAAGTTTAGAGGTGAATGGGAGCAATGAGATGGGTCTTAAGTTGTTCAGGTTGGTGGGGTCCAGTGAGGTCTTTTTAAGTATGGGAATGATCTGCACATGTTTTAGAGGGGAAGGGGCATATCCATGTTGTGTGCAGTATGTGACAGGGCACACAGGTCTGAAGGGTGCTAACTGCACACAATGGGATTGAATTTGTGGCCACCATGCCAACTTTTCAGCTGTAGCCACACCGTCACTTATGGCTGCATTGGACATGGATCCATTCCACATATGCCGGCAATGCAGCCATCCTCTAAAGTGGGACTTGTGATGGACTAAAGCAGGCTAGAATGTCACAACCCAAACAGTGGCTCACCTTGCAGCCAGCACTATGCATACACCAATGCAAAAGGCTGTCTTAATCCACATGGGATGCAGTCGCACAGCTATCAAATTGACTCTGCAGTAAAGAAGATTGAAGACTTGGGACCCAACATGTCCACACGTTTTGGTAAATATTTTGGGCATTTAGATTAGGTTTTTGCTTTAAAATGAAACTAAACCCATTGATTTAACAGGTTCATAAAACAGTTACATTCCCAGCTCATGCTGGGAATGTACCTGTCACATTGGTTGTGTTCTCAACCAAACTGTCAAACCATCAAATGGCTGGTGCCATACCTGATCACATGTGCAGCATCATGGCTGTTGAAGATCAAGCAGAGGCCAAGATGGCAGCTTCCTTGGCTGGAAACGATAGAAAGAGTTTAGTTCCGCTTTGAACCAGTGGTGGCTGGTGCTTTTTTTTGTGGGACCCCCCCGGTCTGTCGGGTCGTGGACGGCACCCATCACCCACCCCAGTCAGTCAGTAAGTCAAGGCCCCCACTTACCAAATCTAGCGGACATCGCTCAGGGTGGCGGGTGGTGTCGGCTTCTCTCCTGCTGCTTCCTCGCTTCCCCTGCGTCTCCCCCCTCCTCCTTTTGGCGGCCGATCCAAGGCTTGGAGCACAGTGCTCTGTGCCCTGAGGCCATCCTTTTTTGAAGCCTATTAGAGCCCCTGGCTCTAATCATGTGCTTAATGGAATGCTTAATGTGCATTGGAATCCATGCGTCCGGTGCCCTGTATGTAGATCAGGAGGCCAAACACATGGATGGGGGGGGCGGCTCCCGTGTGCCCCTAATGGACGGGCTGCCGCTGCTTTAAACGAACTGTGTGACTAGTTAGGGAGGCCGTGCCTGGAAATTAGGTTTAAGTCAAATTATTTGTTTCTAAAGTAAGCTATATAAGAAAGCAAATCTGAAAAACGGAAACATGTATGCCCTCGCTATGAAGGGGTTAAATGAGCCCTATGGGGTATCTGTTTTAGGAATAAAGATAATATTATGGTAAGGATGTTATTTTAAACTTGCTGCATAATTGTTTACATACAGTTCTAAGCCTCTCAAATCCACTCTGGCAAAACTACTGTTGTTTGAGGTCATAACTGTTTTTCCATCACACTTATCAGCACAATCTAAATAAAAACACTGCTTTTAATTTGTACTGGGTAATGTATTGTTGATTTCCTGAGCTAACTGGACTGATTTCTGTACACTTTGAGCTTGTCAGGCATTGAAATGACCATAAAAAAATTGTTTTGTACAAACTTGAGCTAAACTAACCTTAGTCTACTGATCATAGACTGTGGAGAAAACAGAACACGTTTTATAGCTTTTATAAATATAGAACATATATTTATATTCTTTGATCATTACACTTTATTTGATAGCAAGATGACCTAATCCGCATGAATGTTCTGAAACCCCCTTATTATTGTCAGTCTGGAAGCAGAGAGATTGTAAACTGTTTACTCATCTCTAATAAATGCAACCACATTTCTGAACTACAAAGAACATCAGCTAAAGAATATTTAAAGTGCATCTAAACCCAAAACCAAAATGCAATCTGTTGCAGCCTACTAGTTCATTTTTTTTTTTTTTTTTTCAAGCTTCTATTACTTTATTTTCTCCTGATGATCCTGCAAGTAATACACTTTCTGTCCCTGGGTGGCTACGCCACTCCACTGTATCTATGGAGGGAGCCACTAACAGATGTGCTTGCTTGTACAAACTGCCTGTTGCATAAGCTACATAAAGTATACAGCAGTGATTCTCAAACAGTGTGCCGTGTGAGATTAGCAGGTGTGCCGTGGGAGTTTTGAAAAATATTTCAAATTGCTAGTGTTTTGAAACCTTGTACATATCGAAAAATTAAATGGTAAATCAACGTTGCAAAAGTTAAAAAAGTAACATAAATAAAAACGCAATCTCTGTCATCTCTGTCATTCATTGGTTCCTTTTGTTACGCGAGACTTGTGCGAGATCTCAGGAGAACTCGATTGCTCCAATTATATTATGATAGTAGAGACCGTTCCATTCCAACTTTGATGCTTAGAAATAAGGTTTGTTCATTGTTTAGGAATATTAAATACTTAATCAAGTCTGGAACTGAAACTGTTAAATGAAAAGCAAGGAAGCAAGCAAAAGTACAAAGAAGATTACATAGAGTAGGGTTTCATTGCTTGGGATCTGAAGATGCTCAATTGCCATTCTGTCTGATCTGCAATGCAGTTTTGTCTAACAAGCAGTGGTGGACTGTCCATAGGGGGCGCTCGGGCGCCACATCCCCCAACCCCCCCCCCCCCCCACCCCAAGCTGTTAAAAAAAAAATTGTCACTTTAAGAGTGACCAGGCGCCAGACATGTGGCGGACTATGGGAAGCTTCCCAGCCTGCAATCAGCTTATTTGATTGCAGTTCCTATACTGTTGAATACAGTGGTTTATCGTTTGATTTGTGATGTACACCTACTTTATAGAGACTGTACCGCTTACTAGTATTCTGTCTATTTCTCACTCACCCTGTACTTTGTCATACTGTGAGGTGAGCTGTACTGTTTGATTTTACTGTACCTATTTTTGGTTTGCAATAAAAATGTATTAAACAAACAAAAAAAAGATCTTGGGAAACTATGGGTAACCCACACGAAAACCACGGGTACACTGTGCTGCACCCAGGCTGGGGCCAAACCATAGCCCAGTAGTGTGAAAGCAGTTTTAGGCTTTAACTTTGTGTTAATACATAGTGTGGCCCACAGAATCCTGCTGCTGACTATGGCAGGCAGTATTATTGCATGAAGGTGAGACTGACAACAACTGTACAACACTGGGATCTGAACCAAGATAGATAGGTGAGGTATCATTGATATGCAGCAGGGAATAAGTGAATCACTGAAACAGTATAAGGAGTGCAGCGCCGGGACAAGATCATCCAGTGCCCAGGGCAGAGATGCCAAATTGAGCCCCCCTTTCATTATGTGGGTGCTTATGAGGAGGAGGGGGAGGAGAGAGAGCACAGCCTGCACCTTCTTTCAACTCTTTCCTCCTCCGCTTGTTGCTTCCGGCTCTGGGCTGACAGAAGTAGTGATGCCGCTGTCACTACTCCTGTCCGCCTTACAGTAGAAGAAACTTGCAGTGCCCCCATCCCTACAATACACACTGTGCCCAGGGCAGTCATCCCATCTGCCCATCCATGTGTCCCCGGAGGGAGTATTCAATATTTCTGTATAAATTAGCTGTCAACTTTGGTCTTCTGCTCCAAGGTTATGTAAGATGCAAAGTGCAAAATATTATTTTACTTTAATGACTTACCCAGGCAGAAAAACTAAGAAATCTTTTGCTAACATAGTAGTATGTTAATCCAGCGATTTATCCAACTGACTTTTCACATTTATTCTTTTTTTTTAGTCTAGTTTTGATTCATTTTCAATAAAATATCATACAAACAGAAGACTGCAGTATTTTCTTTACATTTCATTATTCTAAAGCAGAATTAACAAATCATCACATAAAGTATGTTAAATAGAGTTATGTTCCAACCAGCGAGCCTTATATTTAAGGGTATCATACAGTCACATAAAAAATAAGCAAAATAGAACTGATAATCAAACTGTCTATCATGGCAATGACAATTTTACAGGGTCAGAACTCATCTGCCATGAATTATGAGGCACTGAGGTTGATTTACAAAAAGCAAATAGGCTGCTCACTTTGCAAGGGAAGTTGCACTTTGCATGCCAATTTTCCCCAGAGCTTAGTCAATGGGCCCGAAATGTCATAATTCAGATAAAAACCCAATCATGTTTAACTTCTTCCCACCCGGCCACTGCAAATAAATGGCCGGGTGGTGCGCTTCCTCCTTCTGAGTGGACGTTCGCGATCATGTGCCCACGCATCCGCACGATCCCGATGCGCTCGTGTCATCTCGGATCGGCAGGGTGGGCTCTGTGATTGGCCCTTCTGATCACATGATGGCTGTGTCCAATCACAGCCATCATGTCATGAAAATAGAGATCCGGTTGCTAGGTGATCGGCTCTCCTTCTCCTCACACGGAGCTTGTCAGTGAGGAGAAGGAGAGTGGATCTCTGCAACCGGCCATGATCAGTGTGTATGAGCTGTTTTTTACAGCTTTTCACACACTGATCACTGGGCTAGTGTCCACAAAACAGTGTACCCACACAATGTCCCCAAAACAGTGTCACCACACAGTAAAAACACCTGCCCCACATATGTGCCAGTAAAATCATTTGTCCCAGTGATCATCTGCGCACATTTGTCCGTGATCGCACAAACCAATTATTATACGCTTATCAGGATTTTTTTTACCAAAGACATGTAGCAATATCATTTTGGCCTAAATTTATGACGAAATTTGATTTTATTGGATTTATTTTAAAACCGAAGTAGAAAATCTTGTTTTTATTTTTTAATTTTCGCTATTTTTTCGCTTACATTGCAAAAAAAAGTGGTGAATAAATCCTACCAAAAGAAAGCTCTATTTGTGTGAACAAAATTATAAAAATTTAATTTAGGTACAGTGTAGCATGGCCGCGCAATTGTCATTCAAAGTGCAAGAGTACTGAAAGCTGGAAATTGGTCTGGGAAGGAAGGGGGTGAAAGTGCCCAGTATTGAAGTGGTTAAAGTATTACAAAACCCACTACAATAAAATTAGTCTGTATATACAGTAAAGCATGCTTTTTAAACTCACTTTTGAACCTAAGGGGTTAATCTTCTGCATTGTGCAAAACGGCTGTTTTATCCTGCCTTCGCTGATCCTCCCCTTCTTCCACTGTCCCCAATCAATCTCCTGATAAGACAGAGTATTTGGAGTCACTCTTCACATGCTCAGTTCGGTGTGTATTGCTAAAGAGGTTTTTTGTTTTTGGGAGGGTGCATGTGATTAGCACAGGGCCAATCAGCACTGCCCAGACAGAGGGTCAGGGGTCCTGCAGCCTCATAGGACAGTCAGAGTATAATGAACACTCCTCCTACATGCTTTAACCAGACACTAATGATTCACAAGACTGCTATATACTGCTGATAAGAAGAGGTATTTAGCAGTTTATATTTAATAAAATAATTGCATTTCCATGTTCTGTGTACTGTAGAAGACCAGACCAGATGAATGCAGGGTCCTGGGTTTAATGACACTTTAAGAAGAAATAAAAACAGCATTTTGTTTGAACATGATTGGATGATGAATGTCAGCAGGGCTTAACCTTATTCGTTAGGCTCTGAGGAAAATTCCCTTGCAAAGTGAACGGTCTGTTTGCAATGAGTAAATCAACCCAAAGGCACCAACTACAGCAATTTCCCTGTTTGCAAAATGTAGTGTGAGTGCCGGTTCACACTGGGGCAACACGACTTACAGCGTGACTTAGCAAGGCAACTTGGAAGCAACTTGGACGTGACTTGGACGTGACTTGGATGTGACTTGGACGTGACTTTGAGTTATTTACAACACAACTTCAAGTCGTCCCCAGGCCAGGCGACTTTGGCAGTGGCCAATCACATAATAATCAGCTATGTGGGAGGGAGGGGTTTGCCTAGAAAACTATTTATACTTCCTGGAAAGTTTCTTCAGTTAAGACAGGGGATCCGACTTGGAGGCAACTTCCATTGAAATCAATGGGTACAAGTCGCCTAGAAGTCGGATTGAAGTAGTACAGGAACCTTTTCTTAAGTCGGAGCGACTTCAGTAGCGTTCATTAAGACGGCTCTCATTCACTTGCATGTAATTTCTAATGTCAAGCGACTTGGGGCGACTTGCGTTCTGACAAGTCGCCCCCCAAGTCGCGGTAGTGTGAACGGGCTCTTAAGAACAACAAATCAAATGTAGACTGAGAGTGAGAAAAGAAAAGAAAAGCTTATTTGCTATTTTCTCATTAACCATGAGCCAAGTAATCTTGTGTTTTATAGAAGCAATATTGACCACAGTAGACCTCTAGTGATTGATATTTTCACAATCAGAAACACGTAGAAGGCAAGATTTTTTATTTTATTTTTTAAGTGTATGTGAAAAAAAAAGGATAAAATGTAAAAAATATAAATTTTGTGCAGAAAAGCAGTAACCTTCAGTGTAGCTCACCTTTTTACATACGTATAAAATATTGTGGAGGACATTTATCAACTGAAGTAGTGACAGTGTCACACACAAATCTGGCTCCTCTCATAAAGCATATAAGTAAAGGTGACAGCTTTTTCTGTGTATTTGTACTTGAAATTCTGGGCAGTCAAATGAGACAGATTTGTACTGGTCTGCAACAGATTTACTGATGAAGATGGGACAGATATATACTCCAAACAAAAGCACAATTAAGAAGTGGTCAGTGGCAGGTTTTATTCTGTTGCGGTTGTATGTTAGAGCAGCTTTGGGAGGAATTTCGGAATAAAGCTGAACTTTTATAACACATTTTTCTCATAATCTTTTACTGTTCCTGCTTAGCACTGCTTTGCTGTGACAGATTTGGAAAAAAAAAATGTTCCCCTGTTTGGTAGAATAACAAAATATAATGGAGATTTTAAAATGTCTATGATATAAACCAGGGGTGCCCAACCTTTTGAAGAGTAAGGGCCACTTAAGCGACTTGGTAACTGGTCGCGGGCCACAATGAGCGGAGTGGGCGGATGACAAGTCCGTATACACTCTGCATATGCAGAGCGGACACAGACACATCCCTCTCTACTCTATGGGCCCTTTGATCCCCCCAGATGGAAGGAGACAGATCCCCTTCTGTTTTTTTTTTCTTTTAGTGGATCGGATTGAAGGTAGGCAGGTGTAAACGGACACAAGTCTGTTTACATTTGCCGCTCCATAGGGGTGAATGGAGGGTCTGATTGGGTTGGACCGATCATGTGAAAGGGGCCTAAGGCTGCTTTCACACTGATGTGCTGTGGTTTACCCAGAGCAGTGCACCTCTGGCTTCCCTATGGGTTAGCTGCAGTTTGCCATAGAATTCTATTATATCCTGCAGGTGTGGTGCGCTTTCTGAAAGAGCACCAAACCCATAGGTAATAACAGAGGTCTATGGCTCAGTGCAGTTTGAAAGCAGCCCGGTAACCACTGAAGAACAGATATGCCCATATATACACTGTGATTATAGTATTAAACATACCTTTAATAACAGTCTTCAATTCGGGTATCGCCAGCTGTTGCTGTTCCAGGCAGAGTGCATTTGGTATCACTCCACCTGTGACAGGAGGTGGCGCTATACAGGAAGCATCGTCTTATGTGGCTCTGCTACGCAGCCGCTTGCTTCCTCTTCCGCCAGCTTCATTTACAACACTGATGCTCTGGGATGCCGGGTCAGGAACCTATGATCTGGGCTTGCCAACCAGCCATCCCAGAGCAGGAGGTTGTGGGCCACATCAGAGGGCTCCGCGGGCCACATGTGGCCCCCGGGCCACTGGTTGGGCACCCCTGATATAAACAATCAAATAACAAATTATATACAGTAGTCATGGAGTATAACAAAATTAAATGGAGGGGCATTTTTATGGTCTATTCTTGAAGGTATGGTATTTGTATGGCTAAAGTGGAATTGAAGTCAAATTCTAACAAAGCTAAATCTACACCCACTCCCATTCTAAGACTATTCTATAAACTGTAATGCCGTGTACACACAATCGGACATTCCGACAACAAAATCCATGTTTTTTTTCCGACGGATGTTGGCTCAAACTTGTCTTGCATACACACGGTCACACAAAGTTGGTCGGAAATTCTGAACGTCAAGAACGCAGTGACGTACAACACGTACGACGAGCCGAGAAAAATGAAGTTCAATAGCCAGTGCTGCTCTTCTGCTTGATTCTGAGCATGCGTGGCACTTTGTGCATCGGAATTGTCTACACAGGATCGGAATTTACAATCTTGTTTTGTTGTCGGAAAATTTGAGAACCAGATCTCAAATTTTGTGCGACGGAAATTCCGTTGGAAACTGTCTGATGGAGCCAACACATGGTCGGAATTTCCGACAACAAGCTCCGATCGCATATTTGCCATCGGAGAGTCCGACTGTGTGTACGCGACATAAGACTATCCTATATACTGTAAAAGGAAACATGTGTACGCTTACCTATTCTGAAGCCGCTCTGGTCTGGTCACATGATCGGGTTCCAGCGTCGGCTTCAGTGTAGTGTTTCCCTGACACACCACTTTATTGAGGACCAGTTGCAGTTTATTGAAGTTGAACACGTAATTACTAATCTGGCTTTCCTGTTTTTGTGACGTTATTGAGGCTAATCCACTCCACATTATGACACCAATCTCAAATATTTACTTTATCACAAGGTGCAAAATACCATATTGAAAACTGTTTCTGAAATACTAACGTAAAGCCACTCGGCTAATGGGCACTAATGTGGAAAGTAGTCATCATAGGAAGCTGATTCATCAGAGTTTGTCCATAGAAAGATGATCTTACAGTCCATGACTCTAATCTGAACGGTCAGCTCCAGCACTGATTTTTCCACAGCACAGATAACTATTTCATAGTGACATTTCTATTATGAAGGACACAAAAGACTGGAAATAGGAAACAGACAGTCATATAAAACTGTATTAGGGTCCTTTGTTACCTAAAGATATAGTGGGTTATTACATTAAACACCTTGGATATATCATCTTTTTCTCATACAAAGATCTTTCTTCAAATGCTTATTGATGTCTAATACAATACAACTAGTGCTATTTTAAGACACATACTGGCCTGTAATACCTACAATTTAGTGGCCACATATGTCATTTATGAGAAAACCTTATCACAATATAAGCATGTATTTCTTTCAGCAAGAAAACATAAAATATCACTTCATCGTGGCCTTTGCAGGAACCTCATACAATCAATGTATATTTTTCCACTTTCATTAGAAAACAAAAATAATAAAATTATTTATAGTTAGAGTGTGATGGTGCTAATTCATTGTCAAATAAACAGAAAGAGAATACAGGAAACTACAACGCTGAAGCAGAAAAGAGAGGTGTCACCCCCTTGTCTATGCATTGGGAAGTAGGTGTATATATCACAAGGTTCACTAACTTTAGCTAAAAGATTATTTGGGGTAAACAGGATCCAGTGTCGTATGCCTGAAGTACCTCATTAGGATAACTACAGAAGCCATAGGAAACAATATAACATTACCACGTTTGCCAGTCAGTCCATTCAGACATCTATTCAATCCTTTCATCCACCTATCAACTTATCCATCTCAATGCATAATGTGGTCGCTATTTTGTAATATAAATGCATATGATTTTTTGAACTGTATATAAAAAACAAAAACAAAAAAAATATATATATATATATATATATATATATATATTTTTTTTTTTAACAAAACATGTATATATTTCTGTCTACTTTATATACAAAGCTTGTAAGGGGTGCTTACACAATGTTGACCCTATACACCTACTACAGTATAGTAAGCCCCCCGTACACACGGTCGGACATTCCGACCACAAAATCCGTCAGATATTTTCCGACGGATTTTGTCCGAAACTGGTGTTGCCCACACACAGTCGGACAAAGTTGTCGGAAAATCCGATCGTTCTGAATGCGGGGACATACAAAACGTACAACGGGACTACGTAGAGGCCAGTAGCCAATAGCTTTCATCTCCAAATGTGCTTCGGAATTCTCTACACACGATCGTAAAAAGTTCGATCGGATTTTGTTGTCGGAAAATTTAAGGTCCTGCTCTCAAATTTTTTCCGGCAGAAATTCCGACCGAAAAAGCCCGCTAGAGCCCACACATGATCGGATTTTCCGACAACATAATCCGATCTGACTTTTTCTATCGGAATATCCGACCATGTGTACGGGACATAACATAGTTTCTGTTCTATGTTTGAAGTAAATCATTGGAGTAACAAGGTAACAGGTCTACCCTGTTCCCCGTGTGGTGTCAAAATACAGTGGACTCCCAAAGGTGGAGGAAAGTGGCCTAATAAGATGAGTAGTGGACCAGTGGGTGAAATCCAGATTATACCTGCATAGCCTCAGGTTGAGATAGGGTTGAGATCAAACAGAATAGAATAAGTCCTATCTCTGCTCCCCATTGTATTGTCTGATCACTTCCACCAATGCAAGCAGTGTCAGTCAGAAAAACTTCCTGGAAATGATTAAATTGACTTTTCAATCTCTTTGTTCAAACACTTCATACTAAGAAAAGATGTCTGGAGCACTCAACAAACTGCACATTAGTACTAATTAAAAGATGAGTAAGCCAAACTAAGTTCTTTCCACGTCCAGTTCATACAGATCGTAGGTAAGAAAATAGTTGTAAACCTCAGTCATGGATTCTGAGCAAAGCACATATATATGTAGTGTTTACTTATCCCTTTCCAAGGCTCTAAGTATCATTTCTCTCTGGTGCTTCCCTCCTCTGTTATCAGCATGAGTCACTTCTGAGAAGTTTTCCTGACACGTGAGATTTGTGTTGGGAGAGAAGGGGGAGGAGAGCTAAGTTCTTCTGCTTTGTGTGTTTCTTTCCTCCAATCAGCTCTCACACACTGTAACTATAGTTTCTCTGCCCCCTCCTCTGTGCTCCTGACAGATGAAGAAAGATTTTTAACATGATCTACCCTTTTGAAGGGGTGTAGAGATGAGAAGACTGCAGATAAACATGTAAAACCTATGTAGGAGGATTTGTTTCCTCTCTGTATATCATCTGAGGCTGTTCACTTCACTGGATATATGCAAAGGGTTTACATCCACTTTAAAGCCCCATACACACGGTCGGATTTTCCCATGGATTCTGTCCTATCGGACAATGTTGTCGTAAAATCCGACCGTGTGTAGGCACCATCAGACAGTGTACGTCGGGTTGTCCGACGGACAAAGTCCTATCTCCTGCTGGATAGATTTTTTGACAACAAAGTCCGATCACACCAAATCCGATCGTGTGTAGTGTAGTCCGACGGACAAAGTGCTACGCATGCTCAGATCACATTACAAGACCAAAGCTATTGTCTACTAGCCTCTACGTAGTCCCGTCGTAGGCAACAAACGTCACCACGTTCAGAATGATCGGATTTTCCGACAACTTTGTCCGACCGTGTGTATGCAACACCAACATCGGACAAAGTACGACGGACATGATCCGACGGACCTGGTCCTCGGATAATCCGCGCGTGTGTATGGGGCTTAAGGGTAACATTCTTCACCCTTTCTGTACATTTAAGGTGCTGAGAAAAGGGTGAAGATTGAAAATAATGCAGACAGAAAGGAAACGTGATTTTCTTAAGTATTGTTCACATGGAAAGCTTTGTCTAAGTATATTTTTGTCTGAAGACCTTTCCAGATGTTTTGCTCCAATCAGGTCACAATGTATAGCACCAAAAAGGAAGGATATTTGTTCTTTTTTTACACATATTTTAGTTTAGCTCCTTTAAAGACCATAGTGGGAAAAGTAAGCAGTAAATAACTACATGGTAAACCAGGTTGCATAATAAAAGCAGGAGGATTGGCGCTAGATTTGAATTCTTGAAATGTACTCTTCTCTGCTAACCAAGGGAAAAATATCCACAGAATTAACCATCAATGATGTGCTATTCCTCTGTCGGTCAATGTACAAGTGTACACTACAGTTTCCATTTTATTTATTACAAGACCTCCAGCAATTTCTAGCACAGTGTTAATTCCCTGTTATCCCAGATCTATTTCTTTTAGCACAGAATGACCTTTAGTGCAAGTGAAGTACATGCAATGCTTTCTAAGTGGGTCACAGCATGTTTAGATGTATTTTAACTCAAAATCATTACTAGCCACAGTGCTAGATAGAGTGCATAGCCATGTATTATTCACAGATGACAGAATATCTGGGCAGTAGAACTTACAATTAGGATAATGCAAATTACAACATAGGATTGTTGTTTTCTAAATCAGAGAGAAGCTCAGTAACCCATAGTAACCAGTCAGAAATCATCTCTGTCATTTTTCTGATTGGTCTGAATGAAAGAAAGTTGATTTGGATTTTATTTATTGCAGTTTATCTAGCTACCATTTATGACTTAAGATGCACATTGAAAAATAACACTGGTGGATATGAAATAGTTACACCCAAAATATTATTTGGTTAATTATGTATTTGGTTATTACTTTAGCACCCTTGGTAGAATTTTGAGAAGTGATGCTTGATGAATTATGTTATTATGCAGTTAATGTCATTATGTAATTAAATTGTTTTCAGTGCACTTTATCCTCCAGGGCAAAGTCACTGGTTCACCTAAGGCCTCATGCACACGAGACGCTGTTAAACGCGCGTTCAGAGGCAGTTGGACGCTTTTTTCAACTGCCCCTGAACGCATGCAATGTTATCCTATGTGTCCATGTACACAGTTTTGTTTTTTCCAGTTTTTATGCAGTTGCGTTTAACCTCGTTTTTCCAGAAGCAAAAAAATGGGTTCAGACACTTTGCTTTTCCACGTTTCAGACGCAAAACGTGGCTAAATGCAGCACACGTGTTTAGCCGCATTTGCGTTTATAAGCGCTTTTAAAGGAACCCAATTTTTTGGACCAGAAAACTCAGAAATATGATGGTAAACCATAAAAAATACAAAAAAAAATTGGTTTAAAATGTCGTAATTACTTTAGATAGTCCATAGAGCATATATACTCACTGATGAAATGCCATAAAAACTCTAGTTTTTTAGGTAGCTTAGACAATGAGGAATGCCTCCACTTCTTTGCCCCAATCCTTCATCCAATTTCTAATCTAATCAGTGACTCCACCTAGTCTGACCAAAGCATAGCAATGTATTTTTTTCACAAAGAAAAACCTGCATACCAATGTCTAGTCAGCCCCAACCCCCCACTATGTTCGTGAAATATCCAACGTACATTCGCTGTGCCATCAACGGATGGGTCCAATATCGACGAGCTCTGACTCTGGACCTCTCACACAATTTGCAACGACGTTGCTGCCTCATCAAGAGCAACATCAGGAGCATTTCCTGACATATATTCAATATGGGATCCATTTCCAAAAAAAAAAAAACACAGAAAGAGAGGCAAATGCAAGTGTACAACTGCTCTCTCTGCTGCTGCTGCTCTCTCTGATCAAAATGGCAGAAATAGTTAATAATACATGCTTTCTGAGCTTGGGGAGGGTCTATATGGTGTTATCGTTACAAATGCTTATAGACGCAAACGCAGTAAAATGCGGCTAAACGCGGCATGAAAACGTGGCATGAAAACGTGGCATGAAAACGCGGCAAAACGTGCATTTTTAAACGCAGGTTTCGGCTTTTTAAAACATGCGTTCAGCAGAGTTTGCATCTGCATCTCTTGTGCATGGGGCCTTAGCGTAGAGACGATAAGAAGCATATACTCTATGGTAGGTGTTCCCTCAGTACCCTGCTTGTCTACTGAATGTTCCCATAAAACTCTATGTAAGCTCCAATAAACATTGTGTTAGAGCTTGCACAGGGTCAGCCATATGTCATTAAGTGCTGCATAGAGTAGAGAGGGGATCAAAAAAAAAAATATGAGTAGTGGAGGTGAGTGAAAAGGTATATAGCAGTTATGGTAAACCTTGGCACTCCAGATGTTTTCGAACTACATTTCCTATGATGCTCAACTACACTGCAGAGTGCATGAGCATCATGGGAAATGTAGTTTCAAAACATCTGGGGTGCCAAGGTTCGCCATCACTGGTATATAGGGACTCCTTGTTCTCTTGGCTCTAAAGTAAACTTATTTTGCAAATAATACTGTAGGCAACGGACATGGCAGGCCAATTTTGCTCCTACAATTGAAACTTTAAAATGAATTCTTCAATTCTAATTTTTGCTGTACAAGCACTCTGAGAATCTCATCATTTGATTTAATTTAATTATACAGCAAACCACCTGATTAGCCGCAAATATAGTACAGTGCAAAAGTTTTAGGCAGGTGTGAAAAAATCCTGTAAATTAAGAATGCTTTCAGAAATAAAAAAAGAAGAATAGTTTATTTTTATCAATTAACAAAATGGAAAGTACGAGACGAGAAAGACGAAACATTCAAATCAAATCAATATTTGGTGTGACCACCCTTTGCCTTTAAAACAGAATCAATTCTTCCATTTTTCTAGGTATACTTGCACACAGTTTTTTAAGAAACTCGACAGGCAAGTTGTTCCAAACATCTTGGAGAACTAACCACAGATCTTCTGTGGATGTAGGCTGCCTCGAATCCTTCTGACTATTCATGTAATCCCAGACAGACTCAATGATATTGAGATCAGGGCTCTGCGGGAGCCAAACCATTACTTCCAGGACTCCTTGTTCTTCTTTACGCTGAAGGTAGTTCTTAATGACGTTGCCTGTATGTTGGGGGTCAATGTTCTGCTGCAGAATAAATTTGGGGCCAATCAAGTGCCTCGCTAATGGTATGGCATAGTGGATAAAAATCTGCCCGTATTTCTCAGCATTGAGGACGCCATTGATCCTTACTAAATCTCCAACTCCATTTGCAGAAATGCAGCCCCAGACTTTCAAGGAATCTCCACCATGCTTCACTGTTTCCTGCAGACACTCATTATTGTACTTTCCAGGCCTTCGGCAAACAAATTGTCTCCTGCTACAGCTGAATATTTAAAATTTTGACTCATCAGTCCAGAGCGCCAGCTGACATTCTTCTGCACCCCAGTGCCTATGTTTTTGTTCATAGGACCTGGAAACGAGGCTGAGCGACTCAATT
Source organism: Lithobates sylvaticus (assembly GCA_028564925.1). NCBI lineage: Eukaryota > Metazoa > Chordata > Amphibia > Anura > Ranidae > Lithobates > Lithobates sylvaticus. Next base: position 601,048,530 of record CM053026.1, read on the forward strand.
ATGCACAAAAACATAGTATTTCTTTAAGCAAAAAAATGCATATTTTTACATATATTTTTTGTGAGAAATTTCAAAATTGTCCTGGTAGACAAGCAAATAAAAAATCTAAGTTCAGCTTTAGAAACATGTTACATGTTCCACCCAATTATTTAGGGTGGAATATGTAGCATGTTCCAGTACCCGCTGTCACTTTTTAAAAAGAGTGCGGCTGTGCGGGGCTCCGCCCACACAGCCACATCATTCAGTCACAGTTTCCTGTGAATGAGCGAACTACAAATACAGACTCCCACTGCGGCTGATGGCTTGGAGTTGAATGAATGGCAAGGGCCCTGATGAGCGCTCTCGTAGTTCATTCGCAAGCCCTGCAGTTTTTAACAGAAGGTATTGGCAGAAAGCTTCAGGGTTTCTCTGCAGAAGCCTGAAATTGCACCCCTGATCCACTGATCAGGGGTGCAATGCTTTCCAGGCTCCTGCAGGAAAAAATAATAAATTCACGTTTTTTTTCTGCAAAAATATTTGCATTTATAATTTTTTCAGGAAAGATGAATTTTTTCTTTAAAGCTGAACACCATGATAAAGAGTTATTTCCTAATTGCAAGGGACATCTGCATTCTTACTTACTGCGCAGGTTTCCTGTAATAAACATTCCGCCATTCCTGCTCTTTCCTTGTGCAGGGTGATAGGTCTTGTGTCTGCCCCTTCCTGTCGTTTTCTGCCTGTTATGGGCAGACTTCCTGGGTCCCACCCACAGCTCTGCTCTTAACACAGGCTATATGCAGCCCATTTCTAATGTAACAGCTTTTTTTACAAGGAAATATTTGGGTGTACAAAGATAATTGTTATATATAACTTTATATACTGTACATCATTTGTGGCTAGGAATATATTTCATTTACAATTTATCCGGAGTTTAGCTTTAAGATTACACTGTTTCTCTAGGAAGCGTCCAAAAAAAGTTTAGTACTAGGATAATTATGAAATTTTACTTTTTAGCTTTAGCAGTGGTAAATATACCATATGCCTTTTTGTTACTCCCCTCTTAATTTTAGTTTATGCAAACATGAATAGAAATCAAGATGCTGGCCATCACACACTGACCGGCACTGAGTGGAGCCTTATGGTCAATGAAACTTCATAATCCAGCTGGCTACATTACATAGACATTCACAAATAAAGCATCCTGCTATTTTTAGTCAACTGTGACAGAACTTGGTTAACTTCTGGGTTCAGTCTGTGGTTCAGTAGACAGCAGAGAAGGATCAGGAGAGAAATACAAATAATCCTTTAAAAATATCTTAGACTTAAACACTGTTTAACTTAAGCTACTTAATCTACTGCTATTGTAGTATAGATAGCAATACAAAATTCCAGGTCTAAGCTACAGAGTTTCTTGTGGAGCCACACTTTTCGAACAGTATTGAGAATGCTAAATTATTTATGACTGCATATGCCAGCCCAATTTTCTGACAAATAAATCACATATTGACTTGGAACGCGAACAAGACATAACCAGCTGGATGAAAGCAGCATTTATGTAGCTACTGAGTCTTTCAGCCTGGACTTTCAGGCAAAGGGTTTTAGCAGCTATGGACACACACTCTAAGGGCTAGTTTACACTTGCTTCAAAACATGGCTTTGGACACACTTTGTTAAAGCTCTCTGAATGCCAGTCAAAGCTCCTGGCACTAAATAAAATGGTTAGCTTACAGTCCTGTTTACACCTTGCTTTTGCTTGGTGCTTCAATGAGGCTTCGTTGGGGGCTGCAGTGGGGCTTCAAGCGAGCTTTGCCATAGACTTCTATGGAGGCTTTGAAGATGCTTTGAAGCAACGCTGAAACTCCATGGGTTATCATTTTTGAAGCGAAGCCGAAGCAAAGCAAAAGCAAGGTGTAAACAGAACTGCAAGCTAACCATTTTATTTAGTGACAGGAGCTTTGACTAGCATTCAGAGAGCTTTAACAAAGCCTGTACGAAGCCTTGTTTTGAATAAAGTGTAAACTAGCCATTAAAGAGGAAGTAAACCCTCTGAAAAAAAAAAAAAAAAATACACCCTGGAAGACAAAGGCATAATGAGCTAGTATGCATAGCATACTAGCTCATTATGAATTACTTACCTGAGATCGAAGCCCCCGCAGCAGTCCTCGTTCCCCTCCTCCATCGCTGACATGTCTCTCGGAGTGACTTCCGTGTTCGCGGACTCCGGCTGTGTGACTGGCCCGAGCCGCGATGACATCAATCACGCGCATGTGCGCAGGAGCCGCCAGTGATGGCACGATCGCCCTCAGAAATGACACGCTCAGTGCGCCTGCGCCGTTATCTACGGCGTACATGTGCCGTAGACATCGGTACAGTCTTTTTTGCAATTATCTCCTAAACCGTGTAGGTTAAGGAGATATTGCAAGCACCTACAGGTAAGCCTTAATCTAGGCATACCTGTAGGTGAAAGTTGTCCCTGAGGATTTACAACCACTATAATATGTGTTGAAGCCGAAGCAAGTATAAATGAGCCCTAACTGAGCAAAGCTGTACCCGAAGACACATGTAACCAACTCTGTTCACTTTTGCCATATCACCAACAGAATTAAAGGTGAACTCTCTCAAAAAATATTAACATTTTTATTTATTCCCCAGGCAACCAGGCGTGCAGCACTTGCTACTATTATAATTGGTAGTCCTGTTGTAGATTAAAAGCCTATATTTATTTATGTTAATTCTGGCTGTAGCTCCATTTCAATCTGAAGTCTGATTTATAGGTGTTATTGTGGAGGCAGGTAAGGCCAGTATTAAGGGTCCCACCCCATCTCTAACCTAAACTACACTATTCATACCTAAATGAAAGAACAATTAGCACTGTTGGGGCTGTGTGTTAGATCTGTTGGCTGCTAGTAAACTTACATAGCATCGGCAGCTCTGTCACACAGCCCCAGCCATGCTGATTGTTCTGTCATAATAGTAAAATATAATTTATTGCTGTAAACATACACAGTTCAAGCGACTAGATCACACAGCTCTGCAGCACTTTGTGATCTTTTACTATTATGAATGAGCAATCCGTGCAGTCAGGGCCAGTGCCATGTATAACACAGCCCGGCAGCACAGCACTGTGGGGTTATGTGATCTGTCTGCTGGGGCTGTGAATGTTTAGATGCAGCCACAGATAAACAAACAGTACCGCAGAGTGGACCGTACTGTTGTGCATGGCAACTCTGGTCTCCAGAGTAGCTCCTGATACCAGAGACCAGCACTGTCAGTTCTCTTTGTGATAAGCCTTACCTCTTAATGATAAGTTATATCCCTTATTATAGCCACCTCAGTGTCATTTCAGATATTAAGAGAAAATGTATGAACTGTTTAAACGTATACACAAAATGACAGCTATTTGTCTAGTTAGCAAGCTAGAAGAGAAAATTGAAAAGAAATATTGCAATTGTAAAATGTAATTTCTGGGTGCACTTCTTGTTGGGTTATTCAAACCCTGACTTGAAGGGCCTTTGGGAATGCAGCATATTCCAAATATAATGACAAGTACAAATTTACCATGGTGTATACCCACAGGAAAGAATTCTGTTACACATGCTGCCAGCTTTAGTATAAAGTGACATTAAACATAGAACAGTTAGGAGTAATGCTTCTAGCTTATTTATGATTGTTTACTATAGTTTGCTGCCCAGTACACCGTTGTTTGCAGCCTCTGAAACATGGTAATATTGTAATCATCTGCATTTTGCAAGATGCCTGATGGTTTAAAGTGATATTAAAGCAGATTTATTTATTTTTTTATTACAAACATGGCATACTTACTGTGGTTTTGCACAGAGCAGCACCAATCCTCCTCTTCTCAGGTCCCCACCGACACTCCTGTTGAGTGCCCCCACAGCAAGCAGCTTGCTATATGGGCACCTGAGCAGGCTCACTCCCCAGCTGCTGCTCTGTGTGCCCATTCACAAATGGAGCAAGACTCGGCCCCGCCCCACTATCTCCTCATTGGCTCACTAGCTGTGATTGACAGTAGCAGGGGCCAATAGCTCATACTGCTATCTTAGCCAATGAGGAGAAAGAGACCCAGGAAAGCCACTGCTCTCATGCGCATCTCTGGATTGAGATTGGGCTCAGGTAAGTATTAGGGGGGCTGGGGAAGCTGCTGCACACATAAAGTTTTTTGCCTTCATGCATAGAATGCGTGAAGTTAAAAACAGTGAGCCTTTACAACTACTTTAGCATCGCCTTTTTGCAGGATTCAAGTGTGTCCTCTAGAAACACGTCTTTATAGCGTCATGAATCTGCAGTAATGTTTTATGCCCTGTCTGTTTGCTTACCCCTCTGGTCTGTGTATCAGCTTAGGGACAACTTTCTCACACCTGCGTGTTTAAGTAATCTTCTCTCAGCATGGCTTCACCCCAGCCTCTAACAGGAAACACTATTTAACTCTGTGCACTGCAAGCCAGCCTTGCCCGAGCAACAGTTGTGTTTAGGCTTCTGGTGTGACATCCTGCTGTATGTTATCTCTGACTTCTGTTTACCGACCGTGGACTTCTGACCAGTCCTGTCTGCTAGTAACCCTGAACTTGGTGTGCCTTTCTGACCATCCCTGTCTGCTAGTCGCCCCGACCTTGGCTTGTTCTACTGACTATCCTGTGCTTAACCCTGAACTGCTGCTTCCGCTCTGTCCATCAGAGCCAGTCCGTGAGCATTAGCTGAGAGACCCCGGGAGGCTGTGACCTGGAGTCAGCTGCAGCCAATTTCATCCTCACCACTAGATGCTCTGCTATCTCTTAGACTCCATGCCCTGGGAATCTTACAATCCAGATTCCTGCTTGGTCCGTGTCAGTGTTCAGGTGGAGCTGCTTTCCTGAACCACCCAGAGCTCCATCCGCAACAACTAGCTGAAGGGTCCACAACCTTAGTGGTGCGCTCCTAATACCAGCGGTGTGCATAAGTCACCTAGCCTCAGGTGAACTGACATATATCAGTATTTACTGACATTTCTCAACCTGCTAAAACACATCAAAAAGGTGCATCAGCACCCACAGTGAAGTGGTAGTAAATACTATCTGTAAAAACGTTTTGGAGGAACTTTATCTATATTAGGTCATAATATATAGTTAAAGGGAATGAATACATCTGTACGCATTTTTTCCTTTAGTATGGTCACATCTAAAGCAATAAAAAAATCAAGTATTCTTTTTTGTCAGGTAAATGTAAAACTATTGCAGATGAATAATGTGAATGTTAAGTAGATTTGTCCAGTCATTCTTTTTCTCTTCTAATCTCAAATCGTGACCGCATGTCCTCTTCAGAGACTTTAGAGTAAACCGTTTATTGCAGTTACTGGAGTCATCTTTGATGTATTTGTACATAGTAATTATATCTCCTCTTAAGCGCCTCTTCTTAGGAGTGAACAACTGTAATCTCTATAATCGTTCCATGTAGCTGAAGTCCCCCAACCCCCTTATTAATTTTGTTGCTCTGCCCTGAACTCTAATTCAGCAACATCTTTCCTGATGATTGGTGATTAAAACTGAACTGTATATTCAAGATGAGGCAGAACCAATGTTTTATAAAGGGATAGAATTATTAATTTATCTTTGAATATATGCCCTTTATATTTAATAATAATAATTTTTTGTGGATTTATAGGGTATTTGAATGCAGCAGCTGTATGGTATTACTTATTACTGTTTTTCTTTTTTTGTATTATTATATGTATTATTAGGACAGTATCTATAGCTCGAAGTGGGGATTTACAAATATCTTAGAAGTAAGGTGCTATGAAATCAAGAGGATCATAAATGCTGTTTACAGCAGACAAAACAAATTTTGTGAAAGGCTTGCCACAAGTTGATACTTGAAATATGGTCATGTATTGTTTAATATATCAAAGCAATCTGAGGCTACGTTTCATAAAGGGGAGATTTGTTCCTAGCTCAAATCCCTTTACACTAACAGCATAGTCTTCAAAGTCAAAAGCTTTCATTACTAGTTACTGTTAAACCTTGTACGCACGATCGGATTGTTGCCCAACAGAGCGTCAGACTTTTGTCTGCCTGGATTTTGTCTTGCATACTAACGGCCCACAATTGTCGACCAACAAACACGAACGTAGTGACGTACTACGTGGACTTCCACCTCTTGAGCGCCACCATTTGGGCGTCTTCTGCTAATGTCATGTTTGGTGAGCATTAATTCCGAGCATGTGTGTTTGTACTTTGGACTTTTGTGTAAAGGATTTGTGTACACACGATATAAAAATCTGACAACAGACCATTGTCCGCCAAACATTTACAAGCCTGCCATCCAACATTTGTTGGCCGAAAGTTGGACAACAATTGTCTGAAGGAGCATACTAATGGTCGGATTTTAGGCAAACAGTCTGTCATCACACAATTCCCTGCCGAAAATCCGATCAGGTGTACAAGGCTTTAGAGAGAGTAAAACTGGATGTTGGCAGTGGCAAGCATATCTTGAGTTCTTTTGAGAAGACCGAATTCTTCTTCTGTGGGCAGAGATTTAAGTCCATCATCTACATAAAAATTATTTTCAATAAATTCATGTGCATCAGATCGTAATACTTTTTCATCTTCTTGAGCTGTCCTTCTCAGCCCATAACCTCACTTCAGCTGGAGAAGGGATGTTACCAAAAACATGCACCTTCATTCAGTAGTCTATGACTTCATTGCTGACATCGTTGTTGGAATAACATCGGAACCTGGGAAGTTTCTGTTGAACAATGAAACAGTGGAACAAACAAAATATTTTTTGACGTTAAATAGGTTTATACTGAAGAACATTTGTCAAACCCTATGTTTGGGTGTTATGTAGATGTGCACAATATTTGTCACAATACAGAGTTTGCAATCTGCAGACCAGAATCAATGCTCAGACTGTACGGAATGCTAGAAATAAGAGTCTTCTTCTAGTATATTTTAGCTGTGTCCGGTGACTTTCAAATTGTCTGTGAAGATGGGGTTCTGTGATAATTCCCTACCAGTATAAGTTTGGACTGAATGTTTGAATTAATGCCAGAATTGCTAGTTGTGTATATTATATTCTTATATTTTATCCCAAGGGTAACAGTTTGAGAATACACAACACTGCAAGAATGTAGGATTAGTAAATGTACAACGGATTCTTTTAACTTTAGTTTACAAAGTCGACACCCAAAAGACAGAAAAAAAAGTTGATTTGTTTTGTCATCTGGAAGCACTGCTTACCCCAGATAAACAAATTATAACACCAACGTACTGAGCCAGGAAAGAATCCTGTCCAAAAAAAGAACTCTACGAAAAAGAATTACAATGTGTGAGCTCAATTGATATCTATGTACTAGTATGTGAGAATTCCACAAGAGATCCAAGGGAGGAACAATCTAGAATTCTTTGAATGGGTCATTTGGAATGGTGGTGTTATTATAAACATGCACACACTATAAATTGGGGTGGTCTTGTATAGAGGCCATATACACAACATTGGGGGGTTGCTGCAATTTTCATAAGGGAAATGCTAAATGGTATTTTTTGTGTTAGTTTAGAAGAGTGTATTGTCCCTATTTCAGATTGTGTGCTGTTTTGAACAGATGTATTGTACAGGCTGCAACCGTATAGAGGAGAGGATTGCACATCAAATGAGAGGGCTGCAGGTACCAGGTTTAGGCTATGTTTCCACTATTGCATCCCCAAATTCGCGTGATTTTACAGCGTTTTTTTTGCCACGACTTGAAGTAATGCCTGTGTATTCTTGAGGTCTATGGACCTCAAGTTGCATCAAAGTCGGACCAAAGTAGTGCAGGGACTACTTTGAAGTCGCTGCGTCTTGAAGTCGCACAGATATGAATGGTACTCATTGGAAATCATGGGGTACGACTTCTCATGCGACTTTTCAGTCCCAAATCGCATGAGAAGTCGCACTAGTGGAAACCTAGCCTTAAGGTATCAGTACTAAAGCCCACAGAGACAGTTTTATAGGTGAACAAAATGTAGCATTGGTTGTGCAAAGTAAGTCATTTGTTTATTATACAGCACATAGGCATGTGCTAAAGTATACATTTCTATATAAAAGAATGACTGCTTATCCTGTCTTCTACTGCACGTGACATTGTTTTTTGTCAAGCAAAATTGACAACCTCCTGAGATTGAGGTGGATGTTCCAGCAGTGGAGGACCTTAGGTCTCAGACATCTTGAAGCTAGGCAAGTCTTTGCACCCCCCTGAGGACTGGGGAAGCCCAGAGAGAACACTGGAAAAACAAAAAACTGAGGCACATCAGCCTTGCACATTACCTTGAAAAATCTTTTCATTGAAGAAATAAAACAGATGTGTAATTAGAAACAGCACCTGACATCATGCTCATCAATATCCACAGTAACCCGCACACTCTGGTCCACTGCGTCAATCCCAGCGTAGGCAAGACACTTGCAATGGCTGACACGTTTTGAGGGTAGGTATCCTCTTCTTAGAAGAGGGTACCTACCCTGGAAATGCGGCATAAATTAGAAGTGTCTTGGATTGGCGTAGTGGCACATCGGTTTTATTTCTTAGATAAAATGAATTGTTAAAGAGGTAGTAAAACCTGATGGGTTTTACTTACTTTCTTTTTCCCTGTAAAGTAAAAGCATAATGTGCTAGTATGCATTGCATACTAGCACATTATGTGACACTTACCTGCAAATGAAGCCTGAGCCGTCCCTGCTGCAGGCCGCATTCATCTTCACCCCTCTTCCTTTCAGGGCCGCGGACTCCGGCTCTGTGACTGGCTGGAGCCGGCAGTCACGGCACTCGCTCCTGAAGAAACAGCACAGGGGGCCGCAGAACACAGTAAATATCTCCTAAACTGCGCACGTTTAAGAGATATTTGCAGTACCTATAGGTAAGCCTTATTCTAGGCTTACCTATAGATACAACTTGCACAGAGAGGTTCACAATCTCTTGAAGGTAATTCGCAGCTGGTATACCTTCTGTTTTTATTTTTCCATAGTTCCATATGCATTCATGCTCATTGGCATGTGGAGGCAACATATATGCAGAAGGTGGCACATGGGAAATGTACAAAGGAGGAGAGTTAATGAATCATACAGCAAGGTTTGCCCACAGCAGACAAGAAGGAAATTACATAAGTCCAACCAAAACAAGATTTCTAATTCTTTGGTGGGGACTGGTGGATTACATTGTCCTTTGTTGTTTTATATCTTCTCCATAATGCAGTGGCAAAACAGACAATTCTGGTGGTGATATTTTGCTAATGGTTCTCCAAGAGAAATTAGAAGCCAACATGTGATTCCAAATTCTTAATAACTGTACATACTGTATGTTTAGGTGGAGTTTTTTTTCCCTTTTTTGCCATCTGTGTCCCATTGGGAAGGTTTGCCCTCACTTCCTGTCTCATAAACCCATACAAGAGAAAATCTCTTTAAAGTTAAGGAAATCCTCTCTTTGAAAATTGTTCTTATTGGAAAACTTGCCCTTTGCTGCTGGTCCGTGACAACTCAAAATCCTGGACTTTGGTCTCCTGTCTGTTCTGATGATAATGGTCACCAGGCCAAAACTAAGGGTGAATCTCCATAACAGGGGCATACTTCCACGATCTATTCAACAGGGAAAAAAAAATTATGAATTTAAATTTATTTTGAAGTATAATTAATTCCTTCCATCAATATTCTCCAGGTAATAAATCTTGCCTTTGTAAACTTATTTTTGAATCTTACACTTACCATTGCCTTGCATATAAAGGCTGTGTCCCTTTACTTAACTAAATTGCTTGTTCTAAAAGAGAACATATAACATCTTTTTTTTTTGTTTGTTTATTACCTTCAGATCTAAAAATTGAAATAAAAAAAAATAAAATTAAAAAAAATTCATTTTTGTCAAGTAAACATGAAATACTGTGCATTAATATTCCACTTTTTGTTTGAAGCCAGCAGTTTGACATTTGAGATTATTTTCAAATGTTTCATTTTTTTAACCTTAACCAATTAGAGGTAAAAAGCCTGTTGTTTCCAACGCTAAATAACTAAAGCACAAATTAATACACACAGCTGGATGAGTGACTGCCTTCCCCCTCCTTGCCTGCTTTGGTCTATATAAAATTAGACAGTGACAAGGAAAAAACTATTGCTGTGCTTTATCTTAAGAAAAACCTGAATGTGCAACAAAACCTATGCAATGGGATCACCGTAATGTTTAAAAATGCCTAAATGATTAAAAAAAAAAAAAAAATCACTCAATCTATGATAGTTTCCCTTTAAATCAAAGTTGAATTAATTTTTATTTATTACATATTATATAGGTTATAAGTAACAAAGTTATTTAAAAAAAATAGGCCACTTTGTTTAAAAATCTATACAATATTTCAAAATTGCAATGTCTAGTTTCTATGGTTACATATGCTCAGTAAGTTTTTCCAGAAATTGATCAATATTTCTTCATGCCCCAAAGGCATATGGGCAGCAACAAGGCTGTAAAATAAAAAAAGAATCTCATAAAAATTGTCACATTTGTGATTTTGTGCATATAAAGAATATATTTAATAATTTCAGAAGTTAAAATGATAAATAACTTTCAATTTAAAGTTTCTCCTTTTATTCAAAATAAATAGCACTGTAGGTAGACAGGGGCATATGTTAAAAATGTGGCCAAATAAGACAAGCAGATGGCAAATAACTAGTCACCAATTTAGTTCAGGGGTGCACTATGTACATAGTACAGAGTTCAGAGGTGTGCTATGCATAAAATAGAGTTCAGGGGTGTGCTGCGTACAGGGTTCAGAGTTCAGGGGTGCATTTTAGGCAGATTTGGGCATTCTTTGCCCAATAGACTTCAATAGGCATGCATGTAATTGCTAATTGACTGTTTTTGAGTGTTCTTTTAGGCATAGTTCAGACATTTTTGAACTTATAACAACTGGTCTTCTCTCCTTAATGCTTTCCATTAGTTAAAACTAAAACACCAGAAGCTTGAATACACATGTAAAATGCTTGGAATATGCTTCTAAGATGTTCAAATACACTTGCAAAAATACTATAAAACACTCAAATAAAAACACCTAAAAATTGCTTTAAGTGGTTGTAAACCCTTACATATACCCAGTGAAGTAACAGCCTCAGATGATACACAGAGATTAAACAAATCCTCCTACATAGGTTTACTTGTTTATCCCTATAAGGTTACGGTGTGAAGGCACCACCAACACCCAAAGCCCAATTTTTTTGCCACTGTTACTTCTATCCAAAGTTTGCGAAACAGATACCAGAATGTATCCCAAAAATCTCTAACCTTGTTCTGGGTGCATTCAATTTTGGCCTCATCATACAGACTGGATACCCTAGCAATTGTTTACAAAATAAAGAAAGCTTGTGGGGAAAATGCCTTTTTTGTTTTCTTGATAAATGTTATTTTTGCTGCAGCAGGTTCTATACATTGTACAGATGCGCCACTTTACAGGCAGACTAAGGGGACCCCCAGGCACTATATTTAAAGGAATTTTTCATTTTTATTGTTTCGCTTTAAGCATCATTAAATCAGTGCTCATTTAAAATTATCTTTTTTAAAAAGATTTTTGCATTCATATATGTCCTCCAGGGCAGTACCCAGACCCCCATACCCTTTGTATGCCCAATAACTTGCATTAAAGCCTTCAAAATAGGCACTTTTGATTTTTCCAGTTCAGGTCCCATAATGGGGTTTGTTCAGGCCCCATAATGGGGTTTGTTATTCGGCTCAAAACTTTTGCCATGTTCGAAAGTTCTAGCGCGAACCGAACAGCGGGTCATTCAAGCCCATCTCTAATTATTTGCTCTTGTGTGTAGATGTTTTAAAAAGCAAAATGTAAATCACTTCAATGCAGCTTATTTTAAGGCTGTGAATAAAGGGCACATAGAAGCCTTTGCAATGGGCACCTGTTACCTGTGTGCATATTGGAGCTCAACTTGTCTGTGCAATATTATAGCCACTTGCACTGTGCAGCATTACTGCTGCACAAACAAATTAGTAAAACACATAAAAGTGGACATTACTATTGTAATATTTAGATATTAGAGATGCTATCCTTTGGCCAGCCTCATATTCCCTTTTGCAAGGCTGTGATGATGGTACCAGCTGTTCTCAACCATTCCAACAATACCACTAGTTGTCTCACATGAGACAGCTATTCATTGCATTGAAAAAAAGCTACATCTTGTGTAAGCTTGTGCCTGGCTCTAGACTTGGAGTCTCTGATATTCATTACAGTTGTTGGCAATTGGACTGGCAGAAGCGGTTGTTCAGTCTTTCACTGCTTTAGATAATTAGTAAAAAAAGTAAAGTAAATTATTTCTACTTACAGAAAATTATGCATATTTCCATAGTAAAATATGCCCACTAGAGATTTCACTACCTGCCCACTCTGCTAGAATAAGAAGAGCCAGAAGATTTTGCCAAATCTGCATAAGCAATGTTAGCAGACATGTTTATTGCTGGAATCTTAGGCTGGTAGCATGTCAATAGAAAACAGTAGTATATATTGTTCATGTTTGGGGAGAAGCCACCCATTGATTTAGAGAAAAAATCATCAATTTGAATCAGATATGACATAGAGCAGCTGTATGTGTTTAGCTAAACCAGCCAAAACATGTGATGATGATATCTAATGTTAAAATATAACTAAAGGCAAACTTGTTTTGCAGTGTATAGGGTTCTTATTCTTAGACTCCGCCCATGCCTCCCGGAGTTTACAAATATGTGGAATATGGACTTGAGAGTCCAAATTAAATCAGAGGAATGGGAAAAAGCAGTTATCCTTACACATAGTATGTCGTCAGCAACTAAGGCACATGAGATGAATTTCAAGCTTCTTTCTTGTTTATATAGATGCCTGTTGTTGCTTCACCAGATGTGTCCAAATGTCTCAGACCTTTGTTGGTGCTGTTACATTCCGCTAAGGTTTCGCTATTGCATATCTGGTGGGAATGTCCATCTGTAAAACATTTTTGGGATATGATACCCCAGCTTCATACTCGCGCAACTGGGGAAATTATCCCCAACACGCCACAAATTACGATGCTATCTATCTTACCCAGCTTGTATAAAAGCATTCAAAAATGCCTTTTAAGGCATTGGTTGACAGCTGCAAGAGCGGTTATACTGCTCCATTCGTGGTCTGTGTATGCACCATCTTTGATTGAGTGGGTTTCAGAGATGGACCATATCAAGATGATGGAGACTCTCCTGTCACAGAAATTGGACACCTATGAACAATGTTGGAATGTGCTAAGGGAATCCCTTGAACTGCAGAATCTATATATGGGTCAGCGGGAGGACCTGAAGCTGGCTCAGAGTTGGGTTGAGAAAGGTGATTTAGGTCTGAGTGCCTATTTCTGGTAGTTTTATTTATATTTTATTAGTATTTTCAGTTATCCCCCCCCCCCCCTTTTCTTTTATTTATTTATTTATTTTTTTGTTTGTTTAGTGTTGTTGTGTCCTGTGTGATATATCCAACACCACTGTGGGAGTTAAAGATAGGGAGTAGGAAACTATATATTCTATCTAGTTTAACAAATAAAGATAAGGAAGGGTTACTCTTCTCAGGGGTTAAACATCTGAATAGTCTAATTTATCACCATATGTTTCCTTATAACATATGAGTTTATTGATGAGTAGACTGTCCCCTTTTTTTTTTCTCTCTTTTTTATTCCCTTTGTGTAGGGGCTCCTGCTGGGTGTTGGCATATGTTTATATGCAATATGTCTTATGTTTTATACATTTTTGAAATGTGGTATGTTTTTCATTATTACCTAAAGTATGTGGATAATGTTTTTGTTATGCAAATTTGAGAATTTTTTTCTAAAATCTGAGTTGAAAAGAAAAGTAAATTAACTCCTTTCCATCCGGCCTATAGCAGAATGACGGCTGGGTGGGTGCGCTCCTGTTCCGGGTGGACGTCACCAGACACAGCAGATGACTGATCCGTGTATAGGGCCGCTGCTGGTACCATGTGATCTCTGTGACCAGTCACAGCAGATCACATAGCAATTGTGCACAATGATTGGTTTCCATGCATACCAATCATTGTGTAATATTGTGTTGAGCTCTGTGATTGGTCACAGTGATCACAAGATACAGACAGGGCCAATCACAGCCCGACTGTACCATGTGATTAGCTGTGCTCAAGCATAGCTTATCACAATAGTACACATTGATTGGATTTCATTCATATAAACAGTTGCTTATAACAGTGATTATCACTGTTATAAGCAATCATAGCGTGTAAAAAAAAAAAAAAAAAAAAATCCTGATCAACTCCCTGGAGTAGTACAAGTGGATTTGCCTTTAGTAAATAAACCCCTTAGTTTTATTATAAGTTTTCCAAATTACAGGGTACAAAGCTGAACAGTGGTTCGTCAATTGAACAATCGGCTGGAAGTTAACATTACAACATAAGATGTACTTGCATTGTAAAAGTAAAACTAAACATGTTTGGAGTGGGCTTAGTAGGTATAATCAACCGTAAATAGCAAACCATAGGTTGAGAAAGCATTGTCAAGTGGGTAATAGGAGGGGGGGGTAGTAGCTATAGGGGGGGTTAATGCATTGTTTGCATATCAGGTTTGGTATACTGCAGGGTTGTTGTACAAGGGGATGAACAGATTGGGTACGGAAAAGGTGTAAGGCTCTCAAAGATCTGGTGATTAATTTATGAGAGAGTTAGGCATTTAGGGTGTTTAAGCCAAAGTTTCCAATGCTTTTGGTAAGGTTGAATTTGGAGGTGAGCTTTGGCATACATGTATTCCATCAAGCAGTGGTTGTTCAACGTAGAGATCAATTGTACAGTAAAGGGAGGTGTGGGGGCTTTCATACTTCTATACTCCTATACTCCTAAACACGTTTGTTTTTTCAATAATATGAAAGGTTTCTATCCCTATAATCGTTGAGTCATATGTACAGCATGGAGGCAATGTCACAAGAAAATGTATACTTTTGCATCTTCTGTGACAAGGAAACAATATAATATAGAAACGTTAATTTCTTGTGAAATCACGCGTGTAGTTTACCTACTAGAGTGTACATGCCACAAACAATATGTAGGCAGGACTAAACTTAGATTAAGAGAGAAAGCATGTATACAATATTAGAACAGGGTACACCAAACACAGTTTAAAATGTTGCATGATGCTATTGTTATTATATTGTTATTATATTGTACCATTTTATTCATTTTTTCAATTAGATAGATGTGGCTCTCAGTAGACATAATGTCATTCTACTATATTTATTTTATTTAGACCCCTTTCACTATGGGGCAGGGGGAGTTAGCGGTAAAGCGCCACTAGTTTCAGCGGGGCTTTACCGCTGTTATAGCGGTGTTTTTCGGCCGCTAGCGGGGAACTTTTAACCCCCGCTAGCAGCCAAAGAGAGGGTTATTAGTGCCCGTGTTACGGCGCTGCCGAACGATGCCCGTTCATCTCAATGGGCAGGGTGTTTTGGGAGCGCTGTATACAGCGCTCATGCAACGCCCCGAAGATGCTGCTTGCAGGACTTTTTTACCTGTCCCGCAAGCGCACCCACACAGTATGAAAGCACTCAGGCTTTCACATTAGGATGGCTTGAGAGGCTCTTTTCAGGTGCTTTTCAGGCGCTATTTTTAGTGCTAAAATGCCTGAAAAGAGCCCCAGTGTGAAAGGGGTCTTTACCCACTATTGCATTTAAAGAGGAAGTAAAGCCTATTTAAAAAAAAAAAAAAACGGAACCTGCAAGGCAAAGGCATAATGAGCTAGTATGCATACATGCTTACCTGAGAACGAAGCCCCCGAAGCGGTCCTCATCCACGATCTTCTGCGCCGCCATCCAGCGCCGGAGTAACTTCCGGGTCTCGCCGCTCCAGTGCTGTCATTCGCTGGAGCGGAGATGACGTCACTCCCGCGCATGCGCATGAGAGCGGCATATTGCCGTGATCTCGGCATGCACAGTGCGCCTGTGCGCCGCTGTCTACGGCGCATGCGCCGTAGATAGCGGTGCCTTTTCTTTTCTAAATATCTCCTAAACCATGTAGGTTTAGGAGATATTTATTGGACCTACAGGTAAGCTTTAATCTAGGCTTACCTGTAGGTCAAAGTGGTTTGTAAGGGTTTACAACCACTTTAAGTTTAACATGCCTAGTTTAGGAACAGTTTAGGTGTAGAAATAACAATTATGATTTACGAGCTAGAAGGCTTATTTAATAATGTAAAGAAACTAGCATTGAAGATGGGCAAATGGTGCTATCTAATAGCAACTAAGTGTTTTTTATTTGGTAGGAGTCAGATAATTGATAAATACATTCAGAATTATTGATTGTACATTTTGCACTTTCTCCTGTTACGTACAATAAAGTGAGAAGGAAAGTGTATCTTGCGTTAGCACTGCAAACTAATTTTTAATTTTTTAACTTGGTCTTAATGTTTCCGGGTTAATCTCTACAGATTATGAACAACAGACGGTGAAGGTTTTTAAATCCAGCAATTTAGATAAGCTGCTGAAATCTGCAGTGTCTGGTGGAGGAAGAACATCAGCTAGATAAACTTGTCCATGTTTCTCACAATGCCTGTGTACCACACTTCTAGCAACATAATTAAAACACATACTGCATGTCTAACCATGTTAAAGTTTACAAGATATTTATACACTCATGAAATATGGTAAATTCATGTACCTTGTTTATAAACCTTTATATTCTGTGAATTTACATGCACCTATTTTTTTTTTTTTTTTATAGCTGCATTTATGATGTTTTAAAGTTGCTTTGAAATGCAGGGAAAGGTAGTACAATGCTAAAATATCAAGTACAAACACATAATTGTACAGAGTACAGAAACAAAGAGCACATCTGACACTGTATTTTTAATTTAGCTTTGGTTATTCAACTCTGTAAACAACAAGCTTCTTTTCAACAAAGTAGTTAGGACTAGCCTGGTAAACATGTGAAAAGCAGTATAGATCTGTTGGCTGGAAATTGTATAATGTTATTATTTCATATTTACCAAAATGAAAAAATCTAATAAAAAAAAAACATATGTTCTTAGTTTTAAAAAGAAAGGAAGGAAGAAAGGCAAAACACATTTTTATATATTGCCTTTAAAGATAACTATTATTTGTTTTTATTCATGAAACAAACACTTCTAGCTCTACGACATATAAAGGATGTATAAATCTACTTTACATTTGGTGCAGTACAACTCCACATAAAAGTTCTGTGATATATAGATATGGAGTTTGAGGAGGCAACATATACGGTGTCTGACTTATGATATGAGAACTATGTTCCTTAGAAATATCTGTATAACGTTTTTTATACATAGGACAGAACATCTAAAATCACGTAAAAACTGTAAAAAGACACCCTCACACCTGCAAACTAGTATATTATTGTATTTTAGAAAATTAAAATCCCTTGTAAGGGGAGAGTCACTTCCCACTCAGAGTAAGATCCAGATATTAAAAAACAGCCTTGTCCTCAAGTCATGCACTAACTTGCCTGGCAAATCCAGTGTTATCCCGCTGCGATCCACTGTTCAGGTGACCACACTACTATTTTGATTAGCCTCAGTCATCAGGAGCTGGCTGCTTCTTTCAAGTTCAGGCAGCCAGCACCCAGCTAGCTCTGTCCAATGGTCGCTCTGTGTCCCTACGCCTAAGGCCTCCTGGATTATCCTAGTTAGTTAGGGACATGTCATTCTTGCCTTGGCAAGAATAACAGTGAGGAGCAGGGCTTGAATAAAACATAAAATAATGTAAACAAACTTTTTTTACTTTAGGTTTTTATTGAAGATTATTTTTTAAAGGTACAAAAACATATGATTATCTTTTGTCACATAAAAGGTACAAAGGAAGTAACCACTTAACAGAGTAGCTTAGTTAACATGAAAATAAGAGCCTCAAGATGGAGTATGGGACGGTAACCCCAAGTGGGATCAAACTGTGACCAAGCCATCTTCACCAGAACAGTACCAGCATATATATATTCTAAAAATGTCTCTAATATTTGAACGTGTGTAGTTACTCATAATCAAGGAAGGGACTCTTGAAGGGGTAAGGTGTCACCTTAAAGTTAGTCAATGAATGGCACTGTAAAAGTTCACCAAAGACTGGATTTTAATGGTAGGCCAGCATAGGTCGAGTCCTAAAAGGGTCCAGTGAGGATGAATGATGTCAGGAATCAAATTATGGTGTCACAAAAGACAACCAGGTGCAATAAGACAGGTCAACCAAAAATATCAGGAAGTCGAAACATGGTGCAACTTATCTGCCAGAAAGGCAGAACAGGAATGCTGTTGGTCTAAATATCCTGGGTGGTCGTTCGTTCAGAGCGCATTCATCAATGACGTCATGGGCTGCATGAGAGTCATCTGATACTTGAGTTACACACTTAAATGCAGGAGTTTTTTTTTTTTTAAATAAAATATGCAGACTCAATGTCGTGACCAGGATTCGAGCTGAGGACCCACATGCTGCAAGGCAGAAGTGGGGAAATAGGAAGAGTAATGGTTAATCAGGCTGTTTTTCTACTTCTTATAGGCCCCTGCTTTGTTGTTGTTAATGTAGCCCTCTTTTTGGAGTTATGAGAAATGGCCCTCCTCAAACAGGATATTGTACTAAACTTGTAGGTAAATAAAAGAAATAGAACTTTTGCTAAGTGGAAGAGTAGGTTTGATGATACAGTTAGCAGTGCCTCTATCCAGGACAGGACATCTGTGAGCAAAGGGGATTGCCTTCCTAGGAAATTAATCAGTAATCTAAACAATGTAATTGGGGGCAGAAGAACTACTGCAACCAGGATATAACATTAACCATATGCATATATATGCAAACCACTATAGAAATAAATCAAGCTTTTTATAAGAAGAGATTAATAACAGTACATACATCCAATGTACAAACATGTACACTGAGCAAAATTATAAACGC
Source organism: Lithobates sylvaticus (assembly GCA_028564925.1). Lineage (NCBI taxonomy): Eukaryota > Metazoa > Chordata > Amphibia > Anura > Ranidae > Lithobates > Lithobates sylvaticus. The sequence goes on from CM053026.1 coordinate 601,067,434, forward strand.
AACACTTTTGTGTTTGCCCCTATTTACCATTAGCTGAACTCAAAGATCTACGACTTTTTCTATGTACACAAAAGACCTATTTCTCTCAAATATTGTTCACAAATCTGTCTAAATCTGTGTTAGTGAGCACTTCTCCTTTGCCGAGATAATCCATCCACCTCACAGGTGTGGCATATCAAGATGCTGATTAGACAGCATGATTATTGCACAGGTAGGCTGGCTACAATAAAAGGCCACTCTAAAATGTGCAGTTTTACTATATTGGGGGGTCGGGGGTCCAAAAACCAGTCAGTATCTGGTGTGACCACCATTCTCCTCACTCAGTGCAGCACATCTCCTTCGCATAGAGTTGATCAGGTAATTGATTGTGGCCTGTGGAATGTTTGTCCATTCCTCTTCAATGGCTGTACGAAGTTCCTGGATATTGTCAGGAACTGGAACACGCTGTCGTATACGCCGATCCAGAGCATCCCAAACATGCTGAAAGGGTGACATGTCTGGTGAGTATGCTGGCCACACAAGAACTGGGATGTTTTCAGCTTCCAGGAATTGTGTACAGATCCTTGCATCATGGGGCCGTGCATTATCATGCTGCAACATGAGGTGATGATAATGGATGAATGGCACAACAATGATCAAGATCTCGTTGCAGTATCTCTGTGCATTCAAAATGCCATCAATAAAATGCACCTTGTCCAAAGCGTCACTAGGGTTGGTGTCACCTGGTGTGGCAAAACATGGTGTCACCCATCCCCCCCTTTTCAGGCCAGCAACCTGGCTGGCATTCCAGCGTTGGAGCTCATTGGTGTGCTTTGTGGCGGTCAATAAGAGAGTGAAGGGCTAGGCCCTGAAACCTTTCTCCTCATACAAAATTTAAATTGATCCATCCACTAACTTCCTCCCACCCAGAAACTCTGCTAGATCTCTGTATCTTCACTACCCAAGCTCCATGCATACAAAAACCAGATCCACTCTTTATTTCACAAAGATGGACACTCCTCCTCCAACCTGTACTTCTGTACAAATTGCAAACCTGACTGCTCCTGTTTAATGTCACAGCTTTAGCTTTCCCAGTCACCTCCTATTCTGCATTCAACATACACCTATAGCCACATTTTGTGTGTTTGGCGGGAGTGGGGCAAGGGAAGCACAAAATGTCACAAAACTCAGTGCTCAGAAGTAGGAAGTAGGCTGTAAGCAACGAACAGCTACAGGACATACCACGGTCTTGTTTCAATAGGAGTGGAACAGAATTGGCTAATTTTGTCAAAAGTGATTATCTATATTCCCATCGCATACATTCGTGGAACAGGCTCAAAAGTAATGGATGCTGCAGCAACAGACACCTGTGTAATGGATGTGGTTAAGGTAATATTAAAATGAAATATTATCATCTATAAGGTATTAGGTAGAATGCTAAGGCTAAAATGTATATTTCAATGTGTAACATTATGTCATTGCTTTGTTTGATTGTTTTGACCTTAATGCTAACTCAGATAGCTGCTAGCTCCCCCCCCCCCCCCCCCATCCTGAAGCCGAACCGCAAAAATTATAAAAAGATTGTGCCTCTCTCTTTCCAAGAACTGGACCCAAGACAGACAGACAGACAGACAGACATGACATCAACATCCAAAGTCTCGAAGAAGAAAAGAGGAAGTTACCAAAAATATCTAATATAATCTAATATAGTTAGGATTAATTTACTAAACTTGCTAAATCAGCTACAAGCTCATACACTTGTTACAGTAATATGTCGCAATGATATGTTTTGCATATGTCTCGCCTTGCTTGTTTGAAAGTCCACCCATTCTTATTCTTATATAAACTTCAAAAAAAGAGGAAATAAAAACAGAAAGTAATTTCACACTGGACACAGACTCAAGCCCCATACACACGGTCGGATTTTCCCATGGATTCTGTCCTATCGGACAATGTTGTCGGAAAATCCGACCGTGTGTAGGCACCATCGGACAGTTTCCATCGGATTGTCCGACGGACAAAGTCCTATCTCCTGCTGGATAGATTTTTCGACAACAAAGTCCGATCACACCAAATCCTATCGTGTGTATCGAATTCCTGACGGACAAAGTGCCACGCATGCTCAGATCACATTACAAGACCAAAGCTATTGGCTACTAGCCTCTACGTAGTCCCGTCGTACGCAACAAACGTCACCACGTTCAGAACGATCGGATTTTCCGACAACTTTGTCCGACCGTGTGTACGCAAAACCAACATCGGACAAAGTACGACGGACATGATCCGACGGACCTGGTCCTCGGATAATCCGCGCGTGTGTATGGGGCTTCAGAGTGATTACTTCAGAGCGTGCACGCTTCATATTGAATAATTAGACCAGGGGCAGATATAAAAATACTGGACCTTGTTTGTGGTCCTTCCAAAACACCTGTAGACTGGAACCATGCACAAAACAATGTCAATATATTACTTTTTTTTTGTTGAAGAGAAATCAATCTTGATGATTGATCTGAAGATACATGCTGTACCAGTGGACATTTAAATTGTTCTGTACATGATTTTCTCAGGATCATGAAAATAAATCGGATGACTTTGGATTTAATCATCTAAGGCCTCATGCACACTGGACGTTTTTGTAGCTGCTGTTTTTGGCTTCAGGGTTTTTTTTCTGCAGTCAGTAAACTCCTCCACATGTTATCTTATGTGTCCATGCACACAGGCTGTTATCAGCGTTTTTTGGCAGGGGCGTTTTCGGATTAATAAAACATTCAAAACTATTGGGTTTTAAGAGGAATTTTTCAGCTGTAAAAACTCTAATGCCCTGTACACACGGTCGGAATTTCTGACAGAAAATGTGCGATCAGGTCGTGTTGACTGAAAATCCGATCGTGTGTGGGCTCCATCTGACTTTTTCCATCGGAATTTCCGACACACAAAGTTTGAGAGCTGGACCTAAAATTTTTTCCGACAACAAAATCCGATCGTTTAAATTCCGATCGTGTGTAGGAAATTCCGACGGACAAAGTGCCACGCATGCTCAGAATAAATTAAGAGATGAAAGCTATTGGCTACTGGCCTGTTTATAGTCCTGACGTACATGTTGTATGCCACCTCGTTCAGAACGATCAGATTTTCCGACAACTTTGTGCGACCGTGTGTATGCAAGACAAGTTTGGCCCAAAATCTGTATACGGATTTTGTCGTCGGAATGTCCGACTGTGTGTACAGGGCATAACAATTGGCTTGTATACTAGAATATTATTTCCAATTCTATGGGAAAACATAAAATCCACTAGTGCTAGCAGCAACTACCAAGGCTGCCATTTAGGCTTTATGTACACGGGACGTTGTTCAACCTCTCCTGAAAGATTTAACTTGACAGCTAGAAACCGGCATCTAAAAATGGCCGTTTAGCCACCTTTACCTGCCGCGTTTAATCGCGTTTAGCCACGTTTGTGTCTAGAAGCGTTTGAAAAAAAATAGCCAAAAATGAAAAACGCCTGTAAACAAAACGCGGCTAAATGCGAGTTGCCATGTTTAGTCACGTTTAGCCGCGTTTAGCCGGGTTTGGCATTTGAAATGCCTCTAAATGCCTTTTGGGTTCCAAAAAAAGCCTCTAAACACATCTGCCTAGAATCAACTATAAACAACCCTGTGTATATGTACTGATAAGATAACATAGAGGAGGGTTCAGGAGCAGTTGAAAAAAATGCCCAACTGCTCCTAAATGCCTGTTTACCAGCAGCAGTGTACATGAGGCCTGTTATTATTGTGCTGTATATTAATCTAAAACCCAGTGCCTACAAGCAGAGGTAAATAAGATAAGATAAGATAAGATTTATTGTCATTGTAAAACAAATCACAATGAAATTACAATTCTACTCCACACATTATTCATACATCACAATTTTCAGCCATGCATTTACCACATAGGATTTAATTATACCAAAAAGTGTATAATATATATAAATATATAAAAATGTCCCCATATTATAAAGGTCTAAAAAGTGCCCTCATATTAAAAAATAAATAAACAAGACAAAACAAATAAAACTATGTAACCTCTTTAATTTCATTCCTGCATTGATAGCCTTAACAGCCCTGGGAAAGAAGTTCTCTTTAAATATATTTGTCCTTGTTTTAATCACCCTAAAACGTCTCCCAGATGGCAATAATTCAAAGAAATGACAACCAGGATGAGTCTGGTCTCTCACTATTTTTCCTGCTCTACAAAGGCAAAGAGTCTCGTATATTTCTTCTAGAGAAACAAGTTCACACCCTACAATTTTCTGCGCTGTTCGAACCACTCTTCTTAGAGCATTTTTATCTGCCTGCGTATAACTAGGATACCAAACTAGAATACAATACGTTAATGTACTCTCAATGGCAGAGCGATAGAAGGTCTCTAGCACCTTCCTTCCCAAGCCATTCTTCCTAAGGAGTCGCAAAAAATATAAACGCTGTTGCGATTTCTTAATAATGGCTTTAATGTTGATTGTCCACGATAATTTTTCAGAAATGCATGTTCCCAAAAACTTAAAGGTAGAGACCCGCTCCACGCACACGCCTTTAATAAAAAGCGGTGCTGGTTCAGGCCTGTTCCTTCTGAAAACTACAATCAGTTCCTTTGTTTTCACCATGTTTAGGATCAGGTTATTCGCTGTACACCATTCCACTATCCTATCAACCTCTCTCCTGTATTGCTCTTCATCGTCTCCAGTGATACCACCAATTACGGTAGTGTCATCGGCAAACTTAACTATACTATTGGTCTTATAATAGGGGGTGCAGTCATATGTGTACAGTGAATAGAGAAAGGGACTTACAACACAACCCTGCGAGGCTCCAGTACTTATTTCTTGCTTGGAAGAAACAAATTTATTCAATTTGATCACCTGTGAGCGATGGACCAAAAAACCCCTTATCCAAAAACAAATAAAGGGCGGCAAATCCAATTTTTGCATTTTTTCAACCCACCGATCTGGAATGATGGTATTAAAGGCAGAGCTGTAATCTATACACAACATCCTTCTGTAGTTTCCTGAATGCTCCAGATGTCTAAGTGCCCCATGCAACGATAAAGCTATTGCATCTTCTGTGCTATTTGCCCTATACGCAAACTGATAAGGACCTAAAGATTTAAAGATCTTGGCAAAAACTCCAGCTAATTGATCAGCACAGGCCTTAACTATTCTCCCTGGGATTCCGTCTGGACCTGATGACTTTCTTGTATTTATAGCCTTAAACGCCTGCCTCACTTCATATTCCTGTATAGTGAGTGTACAGTTTCCTGGACCTAAAGGACACCCTATATCCTGGTTTGGTAACACAACCTCAAACCATGTGAAGAACCTATTTAATTCTTCAACCAGTGAAGCACTAGAATTCCCTTCCATATTTGTAGTTTCTCTATGCCATTTAGATATGATTAAAATAAATACTTAGGTATTACTCAGAACCTCAAAAATGACAAGCTATTTAGAAAAATGCCTGGGTTACGTGGCTTAAAGTAGAATTCCATGTTAACCCTAATTAATCTTAAAAAACAATCCCTCCCCCTCCTAAAACCCATGCTTGCTAACTTGTGTAAGAAAGATGCGTATATCTACTTGTTTTCATGGCACTCCAGTCCAGTGACGTAATCTTCTCTGTGTCAGTCAGCACCAGCTACAGGGGAGAGGAGAGAGTGCTCGACAATGACTTGTAAAGCCTGGAATAGTGACATCACCCATAGGCCTAATAACCCATCCATTGTCAGGACGTTCTACCTCTCCCCTGCAGCATTCACTGTCTGAGAAAAGGCGTTAGGTGTTAAGAGGAGGTACATCTGTACAGATAGACAGTTCCTGAGCCGTAGGAAGTGTAAATGATCTACAAGTGTGCTGATCACAGTGGCTGTGGCAGGCGAGACTGTGAATGAATGACAAGGCTGTGCGGGTGGAAGGTGGATGCATACGACCATGTTACATGTTACACCCTAAATATGGTTGTAACATGTAACATGCTCCTAAAGGTGAACTTATCCTTTAAATTCTTATCTGTAAAATCAAAGATATACAGACAATGAAAATAATTTATGTAGCGCAGGGGTTTTTCCACAAAAGCTATAATGTTTATAATGTAATCTTCTTTAAATAAGAGTTTGACTCCCTCTAGTGTCCTTTCTTTTAAATGCTATTAAGACTTTTGTTTGTTTATGTAAAGCCAGCGCTGCAAAGCATTAAGGGAAATGTAGTTCAATGTTCAAGTGACTCATATACTTAAATCAGTCAAGGAATTACCTACCCACAATTCCCAGTTCACCTACCCACAATGCCAGGCCACAGAAGAGCCTGCTGGGCAGGCAAATAAAAGGGACATCATGGCCATGCTTCTATTTCTCTCTGGACACCATCTTACACACAGCAGGAAGCCTATGTGTGGGCCCAGGGCTGGAAAAGCCTGCGACCTACAGTGGAGAGCGGATCGCCCACCCTAGAAGGATCCTTGTGAACAGCCCTGCTGATCGAGCAGGAGGATCTGTCTATGCTTCAGGGCATCTGAAGCCATCTGCTTTTACAGTCACCGGCCATCTGAAAGAGCCGTGCGGTGTGACGACGCAAGCTTTTGATGAGACTGAATTATCCGGAAAGGAGTCTGGAAGGGAACATTTCAAGCATCTGGGCCTGTTGTGGTGAGCGGGCACTTGCCCAGATCAATAGAGTACACTGTGACTGTGTAAATTAGCTCCAGACTGCTGGTGGGATCTGAAGTCCCACAGGAGTGATCTCTCTTATCCATAGACTGTGTATAGTGGAACTTCAGGACTTTTTTACTGCAAAGTTAATGCTGAGTTGCATCCTTCATTAAGGAAGAAGTTCTACATGTGCCTTATATGTGCAAGTACACAGTTACCAGCATGCCATTTCTACTGTAATTTGCTACCTATTTGTTTCTTACCTGGATTTACAAATACTGCAGTCTAATGTAAAGAGCTAGCTGAAGAGGAACAAGACAAGAGACTTTTACCATTTCCTATAAAGCATTGCAACCCCAATATACATTATGAGAACTGCATTACAACCTAGGGGGAGCCCTTGAGTATATGATATAGATATATGTACTGTATCACACTGACGTATTGTGTTTGATGTTATGCTGCCAATTTGATATGTGTGTGCTCTGAGGTTGGACTGGGAAGGTGTTCAATATACGTACTTTATCATATTGGACATTAGCCACACTTCTTGCCTGTCTGCATATACTCTCCAGGTGACCATTGAGTTCTTGGTTTCAATTACATATTGATTGTTGTTCATTTTCATTCTTTATATTTGTTATACCTTTTTTCCTAGTAAACTGCTTAAGTGGTTAACTTACAATTTGTGTGAGACTCTATCTATTACCACAGTTGGGTGAAGTGACGAGTACCAAGGTGATGGTAAATATACAGTACAGTGTGTCAATACTGCGTTTCTCTTTACCATTGGGTTTTACACTAACATTACTATACAGCTGTGCCAAGGGGGTCGAGTCCATTTCTGGGGTTGAGAGGCAGAGTGCACAATTGAACATTTATCAGCAGCTCCTTCGGGGGTAGTGCTTTATATAAAAGATCAGTGTAGAAACTAAAAATAGAATACAACTGACCCAAAACACCACCATGTCCCATATATTTATATATCAATTTGTCAGTGCAGAGCTGCTTTCTGGCTTGAAAGGTGGAATTTATGATGTCATCTTGTCTGTTGCTCACTGCTTAACAAATGCAAACTATTGGAGTGGTAAGAAATGTTCCAGATGCTCTCAGGAAATCATGTTTGATTGGTGTACTATTGTTTTATCGACCTTGTTTCCTGTATTTCTCTAACATGTTGCTAAAGAGATCTGTGGCCAATGGTGCTCATCTGGAAATATCCTCCTCAAAAGAAAGCAGACAAGTACAAAAATGAATCACATTTATGTACATGATCCAGATGACAGATACTCATTTGCAGAGATGCAGCACTTATAATCTTGAGACTGTTTATGTATGAAATTATAGTACATGCCAAAATGATGTAAACATTACAGAAATATCACAAAACGGGCTAATTAATAAAAGTGATTGTTATTAATGCAAATACCACACAAAGAATTTCTCGCAAGTAGCTCACCAGATCATGCGGCATTTCGGGAAAATTATACTTATGAGTCCATTTTGTCCACTGTAATGCCCCGTACACACGGTCGGAAAATCCGACCACAAAATCCATCAGATTTTGATTTTTTCCGACGGATTTTGTCCGACACTGGTGTTGCATACACACGGTCGGACAAAGTTGTCAGAAAATCCGATCATTCTGAACGTGGTGACGTTCGTTGCGTACGACGGGACTACGTAGAGGCTAGTAGCCAATAGCTTTGGTCTTGTAATGTGATCTGAGCATGCATTGCACTTTGTTCGTTGGAATTCGCTACACACGATCGGAAAAAGTCCGATAGGACTTTGTTGTCGGAAAATTTGAAAGCAGGAGATAAAACTTTGTCCGTCGGAAAATCCGACGGAAAAAGTCTGATGGAGCCTACACACGGTCGGAATTTCCGACAACATTGTCCGATAGGACATTTTCCGTCGGAAAATCCGACCGTGTGTACAGGGCATAATAATCAAAAAATGAACATGTTTTATTAGACAAATTTTTCAATCTTAGCTTTACAGGGACAAATACCTCTTGTAATCCTCAAGGCTCACCATTCTAGCCAGTAAAAGCTTGGGATGGGATGATCATGAATTCTGTATCCAAAAATGGATATCCAAAATGATGATGAAAGATTGCTATGAAGTTGCAGCAGTTGCCATCCAACTACTTTTTTTAAGAAACCATTGTCTAGTAGTATGATTTAGGCATACTAAGCCAGGAGATGTCCAAACTTATTGAACTGTGTAAGACTTTTTTCTAAAAAGTTTTTGTAATGAAGACATGTCCGCCAGTACTCCCATGGCTCCTGAATGTGTCTGCAAATGCTGCTCTGTGTACGCATCTCTTTACGCAATAGACGGAAATACATTCCTTTATGTAAGCCATCTGTGTTCACAATGTTTTCTGTTTGCTGAACAGTCATGTAAGCATAATTTCATTGTGCCACTTTACAGCTGAACTCCAGGCAAAAACAATTAAATACACATAAAAAACACGATTGGACAAAAATGAGCTGTTTTACCAGCCAAATCATTTTCATTTCAGTCTGCTCTGCCCTGAGTTTTACACAGTCCTGGCACACCACACAACCCAGAGGATGAGAAAGTTATAAATTAGTACAATAGTCTCATCTTCTTACCTTTAAGCTGCTCATTAGACAATAAAGGAAAAGCAGCAGGTTAATGAAGACATCTCTCTGCCCTCTCCTCTTGTCAATCTGTCTCTTGTCGCATGCAGCACAGTTGAATAACTAAAAACGACAGCATCTCCCTCACTCCGTCTTACAGTACAGTAAGTACTGTTGATTATATAATTATTCATTGTGCCTCTAAGCAGACATTTTGTGGCTTTTTGCATTGTTTTTAGCCCAAGCCTTCGTGATTGTTATCATGTTGCTCTCTTTGAAAATGGTTTCTTTTAATCATCGAGTTAATAGAATATTGTAATTTTTAGCTTGCATTTCCCAATTGAATAGATTATATTATACCCTTTTCCCCTTTTTTTCTCTCTTCCTCCCTTGTGTTTGGTATTGTATCGTCCCATCAACCTTCCCCATTCTTTCCCCTTGTGCTATGTCATTTTGTGATAACTACTTGGATACTTTAAGGTTCAGGAACACAGCATTGTAAAAATAAAAATAAAATGTAAAGAACATGTTGCAGCAAAAATTGAATTTCTAAAAAAAAAAATGCATGAAATTACATTTTAAATTGCCTGCAATACAATACATTTGCCAGCAATAAAAAAATGTTAAAAAAAAAAACGGAAGGGTCCCTCCCAGTCCATACCAGACCTGATTTTAAGGGGAACCCCATGCCAAAATAATAAAAAACTGCATGGGTACCCCCCAAATCCATATCAGACCCTTAACCGATCATGCAGCCTGGCAGGCCAGGAAAGTGGGGGGGGCGAGCGATAGCCCCCCCTCCTCCTGGACCATACCAGGCCACATGCCCTCAACATGGGGGCGGTGGGCATCATGATTGACGATGGATCGTCATCTGGGGACACAGTTTTTTTATTGTTTTTATCCATATTTTTTATAATATTTTTCATAGGATGTACAAAATACAGAGTTGGACATTGGATAAATGTACATAACAATATTCAATATTTGCTTGGTTAGTCCGGTAGTCTTATCGGTCAGTATTAGTAGCTTAATACCTATAATAATTTATTATACAACAGTAGAGAAAGTGGGAAAAGTGTAGGGTAGGATCAGGTAAGTAAACAGGTACATGGGACGGGGTTATAGTAAATTGGATAATAAGTCTGAGTAACATAAGAACCTGTCTAAGTAACATAAGAAACATATATTAGTTTTCCAGTGTGTGTGTTTCACAGTCAGTCGTTATAGCACGTCTAAGGATTTTAGAAGTATCATGGAATACCAGGAAGGCGTCTCGTGACCGTCAAAAGCAACCTAGGTCAGTCAGGTTTTTTTGGCTTCAGGTATACTGCTGCATTTGGCCACTGTGTCCAAATTTGCATGGAGGAGTTGGCTTTGTGGTATGTTCCTCCACTGGATGCCATCATAACCACATAACTACAACGTGTGTTCACCAATTTGAGGGTTTCTTCTATGGAAGGGGTTTGATTTGATTTCCACATGCGCGTTATGCATAATTTAGCTGCTAGTATGTCTTCTATACCATCTCTGGGAGATTTTTGGGGATATTTTCAAAGGTGATGCACTACTTGTGGATTTGTATATGGATTTGAACGCTTCCTGCCATTGCTTTTCTGAATAGGACTTCCCTAAGCTGATTCCCAACAAAGGTTAGAAGCGGACCTAACAAAGTTGCGCTTCTGGTAAATTGTAGAATAGAGAGATGCCTTTATTTTTAGGTGATGGATGAGTTAGAAATTACCAGGCAATAGAAGGTAGGGAGTAGCAGGGCTTATTTTTGGGTGTAGTGGATAAACAGTGGACCACTTGTAGGTGGGTAAAGTACTCTGTGGTAGGTGGCGTGAATTATTTTTGGAGTTGTGAGAAGGTTTTTAGTTTTAAGTCAGAGAAGAGTTTTTGAACACGTAGGATCACTTTCCTGCTCCAGTGGGATAGTACGATGTCAGGTGATAAGTGTTTTAAGACTCCTAGGGGAATGGGTGTTTTATTATTTTTTAATAAAGGAATTTTTAAAAACTGTCTCTGTTTTTATTACTTTTTTACACTTTTTTTGGTGACCCCATACTCATCCATTTGGGGGGGCAGGTTCTGGGGGCCCCCTTGTTAAAGGGAACTTCCGGATTCCTGCTCACAGAACCCCACAACCACAGCCCAGGGTTGTGGGGATTAGGCCCTTGTCCCCATCAACATGGGCACAAGGACCTTTGGGGCAGGGGGGCAGAGCACCCACCCCCCTTTGTTGAGGACATATGCCTGGTATGGTTCAGGAGGGAGGGGTGGCACTTCTTTCCTGGCCTGACAGGCTGCATTCTCGGATCAGGGTCTGGTATGTTTTTTTTTTACATTTTGGCAGCAGGGGCGGCATTTGCAGGAACCAATCCCCTGTATTATCCTCCTGTGGCAGCTGAATGCCGACGACAGGGAGAGGAGGAGACCCTGGCTTTCAGCTGCTGCAAGAGAAAAATGTCTTCAAAGGTGTTTCAGCAATTACAGTGGGTGCTCACTGCCTTTGATGAGTTTTAACTGAATGCACACATTCCTGTTGTATCAAGAAGAATGTGATAACGGGATGTATGGGTAAGCAGATACAACCTGACAGGAAGCATGAATGCACTACCATGGTGCTCCACAGCTTCATTGAAAACTGCCGCAAAATCTGCCGAACCTTGACATTTTCCATGCACCGAGACCTGTCAATGAGTGACGGGCTGGGCGGAGCCCCACTCGGCCAGGTTTTGTTTAAATTGAAGCTAGCTAGCAGGGGTGGGGGGCTGTGTTCTAAAGGGGCACCCATGTTTAACCGCTTGCCGACCAGCAGCCGTCATTATACTGCAGCAGGTTGGCACGTTCCCACGAACCGTCGTAGCTGTACGTCGGCCCTTTAAGCAGGGATAGCAGGCGTGCACGCGTTTCCGGAAGCGCAAGATGACCGACAGCCACACGCGATTTCGGGCGCAAGAGCCAGAACAGGGACATGTGTGTGTAAACACACAAATCCCTGTTCTGTGAGGAGAGCAGAGACAGATCGTGTGTTCCTACAGGCTAGGAACAACGATCTGTCATCTCCTCTAGTCAGTCCCATCCCCCTACAGTTAGAACACACAGAAGGAAACACAGTTAACCCCTTGATAACCCCCTGGTGTTAACCCCTTCCCTGCCAGTGACATTTACACAGTAATCACTGCATTTTTATAGTACTGATTGCTGTATAAATGTCAATGGTCCCAAAAATGTGAAAAAAGTGTCCGATCTGTTCGCCATAATGTCGAAGTCCTGATAAAAATGGATGATCACCTCCATTACTAGCAAAAAAAAAAAAAATAATAAAAATGCCATAAATCTTTCCCCAATTTTGTAGATGCTATAACTTTTGCAAAAAAAACATCAATATACACTTATTGCAATTTTTATTACAAAAAATATGTAAAAGAATACATATCGGCCTAAACTGAGGAAAAAAATAGCTTTTTTAAAAAAATTGGGGAGTTTTATTATAGCAAAAAGTACAAAATATTGTGTTTTTTCAAAATTGTCACTCCTTTTTTGTTTATAGCGCAAAAAATAAAAACTGAGATGAGAGATGATCAAATACCACCAAAACAAAGCTCTATTTGTGGGAAAAAAATTATGTAAATTTTGTTTGGGTACAGCGTCGCATGACCGCGCAATTGTCAGTTAAAGCAACGCAGTGCCGTATCGCAAAAAATGGCCTGGTCATTGAGCAGCCAAATCTTCTGGGGCTGAAGTGGTTAAAGTGACAGCCTGTGTTTCAATAAAATTTGTGTTTAACCACTCCAAACTGCAAGAATGCTTTGAAACGGTAGTGAACACCACATGGACACTTGTACCTACAGGTCAGCAGCTTATAATAAAGCTGACTTGTAGGTAAAAGGAATATCTCCTGTTTCTGTAGCTGGTGATATCACGAGCATGTGCTCTGAAGGGACAGCATACTCATGCCATCTCTTCAGAGCTCTGTGCTGCATCGTGGCTTGGCCATTCAAAAGGATGGAGTATGCAAACCTGGAAGGAAGATCAGGTGAAGATGGAAGCCCTGTCAGTGGAGACAGCACGCAGCTGAAGGGCTTTGTTTTAGGGTAAGTCTTTCATAACGTGCTAGTATGTGATGCTTACAAGCACATTATGCCCTTAACTTGCAGGGAGAAAAAAAATTCTGTAAGAGTTTACTACCGCTTTAAAGAGGTTGTAAACCTCCGGGGAAAAAAAAAAGAAAGACCCTGCAAGCCAAAGGCATTAAGAGCTAGTATGCATCGCATACTCATTATGAAATACTTACCTTAGAACAAAGCTGTTGCAGCGGTCCCAGCACACTGATGTCACGGCTGACATATTTCCCGAAGCTTCATCTGGGTTTGTGAGCTCCGGCGCTCCAGCGCGGGAGCCGGCGTTCACGGCACCAGCCTCGGAAGGAACGGCACACGTGGGCCGTTTCTTCAGAGCGCATATGCCAGGGATGTCACTGGCTGCATGCACTGGAAATATCTCCTTAACTGTACAGGTTTAGGAGATATTTTCAATACCTTATTATAGGCTTACCTATAGGTAAAAGTCTGCAGAAGAAGTTTACTTCCTTTTTAAAGCCTTCAAGAAACTTGCTTGAAACTGGCTAAAAGCTTTGGAAATGCTATGTAAAGGCTTGTTGCCCACTCTGCACTTAAACAAGTCTTTTGGGGTTCTCAAATCCTCCCATGGACCCTCTATCAAAACGAATCTGTTACAATGTCAGTGGTAACAACTAACACACGTCTTCATCCGCCACAGTGTTTATTATTAAAACAAGTCTGCTGCATACACCAGTGCCAACTTCTGTAAGAAGATTCTAATGATAGGTTCAATCAGGGAGAAACATAAGATAAAATCTCACTGGGTAGTTGGGACCTGGGGAGCCTGCATTGTGCTGCGGTAGCCTGGACTGACATCTTTATTAGGAGCCTCTGTACAGAGAATGTTGTGAGTGGATGTAATCAATCGATTAGCACAGTTTTGTTAATGCAAGAAAGTGCTCTATATACAGTGTAATGAATAACAAAGGGCACAAAAAGGTATTAACAGATACAAAGCTTAAAGACAATCCCAGCTGTCTTTGCTACTCATATATGTATCCTGTATAGTTATTGATAGGAAATGTTAACTTACTTTGGTAGCAAAAATAAGATGCTGTTCAATTCATGTTCACACAATTAGGACTAAAAGTTTTTCCATTTTAAAGTACAGGAGAGGGTCTGTTTTCCATGTAACCTGTTTAAATTGAGTAAGTGCTGTATATCTCCAGGTATAATGGATGGCCCCCTTTTATGTATTTTACTTTATGTACAGTATTGTCAGATGTTCAGTGTCCATACACATTGTGACAGATTTACTAAAGGATATGTGCGTATGCTGTCTCATAGCTCATGCATGGACAACAGAATGGAAGTTGCTATACACCCATGATGCATGCACAGAATACAATAAATATATGAAATTTACTAACAAAGCTGTTGTGCTATGAAATGTACTCTCCATCATCTGAACACATGCCAGTTTAGTTACGGCATGTCTAATATAAAAATGTGATTTTTTTCCTAATGTTTTGAGTATATCTAAATGATGTTAGCACTTTTAAATGTGGTAACCATGTAGGAATATTAAAACACATCCAATATGTATGACTATCATTCAGGAGACTTGGTTTCAATTTGTGACAAGCCACAGTGATCCAGACACAGCAGGATGTTGCACTGTGCATATACATATCTTTGTTCACAAGCTGAGAATTCCAAACACTGGCCGGCATATAATATTCCATACACTGCTGCTTGGAATAGAGATTTAAAAGATGAACAACTGTGCATAACTACACCTGTACTCAACACCTGAGCATAACTACAACAGCATAGTGTATGGGATTTTTTGACATACCACTTAGCTTGGCGCATTCACATTGTATTGCTTTATGAACCAGACTTTTTTTAATTCATTTTTAGGGTCCATGCACACTAGGGACAGAAAAAATGAAGGAACCTCTGGCAGAAAAAAATTAACGTAGCAGCTTATATTGCACAAGAGTTTAGGCTAGTTTATGCTCATTTATGAGCGTTACGAGAAATGTATAGGTTTTTTTTTTTTTTTTTTAAGATGCATACTTACCTAGGTGGATGCAGGATCGGTTCGATGCTGCATCTGTCCCCCGGCGCCTCTAACACTGGCAACCGAGGGATCAAACACCGCCAATCTCTCAGTTTTCACAGCCCCGTGTGCAGAGAGCTGGTGACTGTCAGTCAGCAGCTCTCTGCTCTGCCCCCCACGCTTGCTGGAGCACTGGGCTGTGGAGGGGTGGGAGTGGCTGGCTCGGGCTTTCAGGGGCTTGCTGAGAGGCTGAGCCGGGTGCCAGTCCAGGTATGTGGTTAAATCCCGACTTCATTGTCACGATCTTGCCTGAGCCTTGACCGTCTCTGTGACGTCAGCCGACAGCGGGACTACACTAGAGGAGAACATTGATGACAATCTGAAAAGGGTTTCATCCGCCCTTCCACATCTCCGGCAGGAGCAGACATCTTATTCGTGGAAAAAAAAAATCACACTCTACGGCCTTGTATTGATTACTGCGAACTTAACAAAATTACCGTGAAGAATCGCTACTCTCGCCCTCTGGTGCCCGAATTATTTCAGAGACTCAGAGCCGTGATCGTCTCACAGTTAGGAAGAATGGGAGATGCTCCGTTCTATCTGCGCATCAGCTGAGCAGGGAGAGGGGGGGAGAGGAGGGGGAGGTGTAGTGAGAAGAAGAAGAGATGTCTTGTTCAGAATGGAATGCATCTGCGAATCAGATGCGTTCCCATAGAGGACAATGTGCTTGTAATTCGCACTGCGATGCCCAGAAAACGCACACGTTTTTTGTGCAATGCGCAGTGCGAATGCAACACACATATGTGAACAAGATACATTCATTTGAATGTATTTTAAAATGTCCTGCGAATTGGATGCGGTGTAAGCCGCATCTAATTCGCATAGGTGTGAACGGGGGCTGATTCTTGGCTCCATCCTTCTGCCCATCAACTCTGACCAGCTTCCCTGTTCCTGCTGAAGAAAAGCATCCCCACAACATGCTGCTGCCATCACCATGTTTCACGGTGGAGATGGTGTGTTCACATTGATAAATACATAGTGCAACTTACATGAAAAGAAGACAAAATGAGCATGATTTGGTAGTTCAACATGCAGCAGGACTGCATCATACACATTGTAAAATCAGCTTTAAATGATTTGAGAGTAGTATTACTATACGTTAGGATAATATCCTCAACAATCTGCTTAACCACTTAAGCCCCAGACCATTTTGCTGGCCAAAGACCAGAGCTCCCAAACAAAATTGACGTCCTTTTTTTCCCACAAATAGAGCTTTCTTTTGGTGGTATTTGATCACCTCTGCGGTTTTTATTTTTTGTGCTATAAACAAAAAACTAGCGACAATTTTGAAAAACAATCATTATTTTTAAATTTTTGCTATAATAAATATCCCCAAAAAATATATAGAAAACAATTTTTTTTCCTCAGTTTAGGCCGATACGTATTCTTCTACATATTTTTGGTAAAAAAAAATTGTGATAAGCGTTTAGTGATTGGTTTGCGCAAAAGTTATAGCATCTACAAAATAGGGGTTAGTTTTATGGCATTTTTATTAATACTTTTTTTTTACTAGTAATGACGGCAATCAGCGATTTTTATGGCGACATTATGGCGGCCACATCAGACAATTTTGACACATTTTTGGGACCATTGGCATTAATACAGCTAAAACATTGCATTGATTACTGTAAAAATGCCACTGGCAGTGAAGGGGTTAACCACTAGGTGGTGCTGTAGGGGTTAAGTGTGTCCTAGGGAGTGATTCTAACTGTGGGGGGAGGGGGGCTGTGTGTGACACATCACTGATCGCTGCTCCCGATTAAAGGGAGCTGTGATCAGTGAGTGTGTCATTAGGCAGAACGGGGAGATGCTTGTTTACATTAGCATCTCCCCATTCTTCCTCACTGTGAGACGATCACGGGTATCCCTGCAGACATCAAGTCCATGGGACCCGCTAACCCGCTCATGAAGCTCCCGGCGGGCGCGCCCGCAAGCCGCCTCTTAAAGGGCAGCGTTAATCTATCTGTACGTGCCCTTCTGGGCAGTATATCTGCGTGAGGCGGTCGGGAAGCGGTTAATGTATCCAATGATTGGCAATATTTATATTGAAAACCATTTTACATGATCTTTCTGTACAATTATGCACAAAGGGTTGTTGCTATTTTATTTGTCTACATATTTAAAGGACCTACCTATTAAGACCAAACTCACATCCTACCCATAATAATGTCTCACATACCGATTCCTTACCACTGTGCCAGGCTCCCAAGCTAGTCTAAAATCACTGTGCTCTGGGAAAAACCTAAAGAATAATTGAAAACAGAATAATGGATGTATGCAGTGCATGTAGTGCTAATTCTGAAAGTATTGCAGCTTCCAAAATACCTTTATAGATACTAAAAACATCAAATTTGCACATTCAGAAATTTCCAAGTATAGTCCTCACACCACCAGAGCAGTGCTTTTCCACTTTCTTTAAGACCCGCCTGGGTATGTAGGGGAACTCATTCCCATACTCTAGTGCAAATTACCTTTGAACCACTGATTGCAGGTGGGCAAACTGGGGCAGTTATCTAGGGTCACCCTCTTCAGGAGAGACACAAGCGAGGGGAAGGCAGATCAGCCCTCTATTCCTCAGAGGGCTGTGGCTGAAAGACTACTTTATTCCTTCCTGTGTTATTAGGTGTCATTGTGTCACGGGACCCTATTTCAGGTTCAGGAGGGGGCTCATCTTCTTGAGGATCCCCCCTGTTCTCACTTGTCTTATGAGGACCCGGAGGAGCTCCAATCTCCTATTTCTTCTTCTAGGGACTCAAATTCTGTCCAAATCTTGGGAGACCCTAGGCAGTCTCTCCCGCACTGTCCCTCCCCACCAGCCCACCTAAAAAACTGCATGGCTCTGACTCTTTCCATGCAGGGATGTCAGGGTGTATGGTGACTGCCAGGGAAAATCAGGGACTGCTCCCAATTAATGCGTAAAATAGAGTCTGAACCAAACGTTTTAATAATTGCCAGGGCAGATCGAAGGGAGAAGTCAGGGTCTCCTGCTTGCAAAAGAGTATCATCATCATACAACAAAATCCTCTTCTCCCAATCACCCACAGGTAGACCCCACAGTGAATTTGCCAATAGAATGAGACAAGCCAAAGGTTCAAATCCATGGACAACTTGGAGGGTTGGGGGTGATAAATCCAGATGAAGCAGTAGGAAGAAGGCTGCTTGGATAGAGCCTCTTTGGGGGAGTTTTCTGTGGTGAAGAGTGTGCCTATAAGCTTCTGTAAAGCTGCTTCTGGAGGACATTGCATGAAGATCCCAGTGGTAATCAACTAAGGTACCTGTGACTGCTCACATAGGATCAAGAGCCTAGAATCTACTTAGAGATAGAAGATCATTTGATATTTAAATACAGACAGTAATAGAGTCATTGCAGTCAACCACTTTAAAGGCTTCTAGAAGACCTGAGCTATCTTGTTAACTTCGAGTACTCTGTTCCCCTAACCCTCTCACCAGAGTTTATTGAACAAATAAATCCAAGAAAAGACTAAAGTGACCAGTGCCCAACTTTGTTCTACCCCACAATAAGTCAAGGATTCCACCCTGAGATGTTAAGTGCCAGCCTTCCACACCATCTTGGGGGTCATCCAGAACTACCCAGAGAATACAAATATTACAATATAATTTGACTTGTAATTTTTCTAAACCTCTATGTATCAGTACTGCTTGGACTAGTAAAAAGGAGTACATCTCCCAAAAGCTTGGAAAATGAACTGTAAGTACTGTAGGGGTCCAGATGCCAATGTGGGTTTAAGGGCTTCTAGCACACTTTTATTTATTCACACAACAATCAGGCATCGTGTTCAACCTAATGGGGAGAATTCAAACACAATATGGCAACAAAACCCTCTGTGTCAGGAAAGACAAAATATACCCAGGTGCATAGTTATGCGCAGACGGAGAATTCATACAAGTCAAACCTATTTTCAAAGACCAAATGTGCATAGGCTCATAAATATGCACGGATGGCAAATTCCTGTTAGTCAGAGCCGCACTCGTGCAAATGCGAATGCGCAAATTCATATGTGCGCTGGTGTGCGCGCCCGCCACTAGATAGGCTTTAAGTAGGCTAATTGATTACCTCTGCTGCATTAGGACCTTACCTTATGGTCCACAATGTTCTGCTACCTGCCAAGTACCTGCTGTTTGCCACCGGCCAACCTGCCAGGTGCTTGCTGTCAGTGACCTGCCAGCCTGCCAAGTGCCTGCTGACTGCCTTCCAGCCTTGGATGCAGGCTGGATCGTGACTCAGGGCAGCAGGTGCAGACCTGCTGCCCTGAGTCACGATCCAGCCTGCATCCAAGTGCGCACAGACCTCTCATCTGCAACCACCATCACCAGAACTGCCAGGCACTCGTGCTACTTTAGGCTCTTGTACCTCCTGTTACCTTATCAGGGGTACCGAGCCGGAGGTGTAAGAGATTGCCTTTCTCTCCATGTCAGGCTCCATCACCAGGAAACTCTGACTGACACTCTGACTGACACTCTGACTATTCACTGTGCTGTTTCTTACGCACCTAGTCTCAGTCTATTAGTAGCACAGACTCCATCACACTCTCCCCCATCCTCTCATAACTACTCTTTAATAATCAGGTGTGGCAGGAAGTGTCCAGCTATCAACCCCCTGTATATACCTCAACAGCCAGATTGCAGAGAGCCAACAATTCTATCAGATAAAATTCAAGAGTTTGGGTGACACATAAATTCTATCTCGTACCATGCCTTTGACCAGCTGGGACTGACTGTCACGATAAAAAATAAAAAAGTGTCCTATACAGCATTCGACTGTGCAATAAAACAGCTATAATCACTAAACATTTTGAAAAACCCTGCGTAAAAATTACACCCACCCATTAAAAATGAATGTCAGACTTGGAGATGACTGTAACATTTTCCAGCAAACCAAGAAGTTATATGAAAAAGTATTTTAGGTTTGCATTATTCACATCCTGTAGGGCAGGAAAACAGCTAGTTGTATATAACATCAGTTTGTTGTGTTTCATTAATTGGTTAGTGCTGCACATTATTTTATCTGTGCTACCTTTTAGGATAGAATGCAATGCATTGTGAAATTTACATTAATGTGAGGTAAACCAAAATACCTTTAGAATAATTGCACAGCCAGGTCATTAATGCACTGTTTATTTAATAACTAAGTTTATTAGCATAATTTAACCAAAGCAAAATTACATTTATAAATCATCCAAATGCATACCAACTAAACAAACAGGTGGCTGATTTGGTCCTTTGCATAGAAAGGCAAGAAAGAGTATGGGTTTCTGGAGCCAACAGCCGAGAATAATGACAATGACATCAACATGGCACAGCATTCAAAATCCATTTACTGATTAATGCAGGAATTTAGCTTTTTGCTATTCTGTTCCATATCTGTCTGATAAATGAATGAGTATGTACTTCCCAGAAGCATACAAATGATGGTCATCATGACTCAACACAGGGTGGTTCACACTTTATTCAATTGCAAGGATTTATCACTTGTCTCCTATTGGAAAGGTGATCTGTTAGATTCTGAAGTTGCCGGTTCATGTGAATGTGCAAAAATATTAAAGGTGTAAAATACAAAGCAGTATAATAAATAAGTAAAGTGATTAATGTTTTCGAATACACTGTCTATGCTACATAAATATTTTAGTCGTTGTCAGCCAAATCCACTTCTGTAGATTCTGAACAACATGGCTGTCACCAGCTACAATGCTTTTTGATTTAATTGGCATCTGAAAGCCAAACTCTTTTTTTTTTCACGGTTTGATTGATTAAGAAAAAATTATAACCCTGCCAGGTTTTTATTGCTATAATATACAGTAGAAAGTCACAAGTCCTCCACTCTGTTAAGGACAATGCCTGTAGCCAACACAATTTAAGCGTAGGCTCTGATCTTTGAAAATAACTGAATGCATTTCTTGAAGATATACTGGAAACCACTGTATTTCAGGGATCTGCATATTCTTCTTCACTGTTAGCGTAACCATGTCAAATAAACAGATTAGTGTGCTATAGGAACCAGTTGTTTTCAAAGCGATGTCTAAGTTTGTGTTCAATGCAGACATTCCCCCACCTAATAGAATGCAGTACTCATGATTTTCTACACCATTTTCCCACAACACACATGAAGTCCCAGTACCTCTACATAGTCAATGGAGCATGTAATAATGAGGTCTGGGTACCCCTAAATCTCAGAGTCATAAATGCTGTGGTACCCTTATGCTGTTTAAATTCACCAGTCTGTAAAACAAATTAAATTAAAATCTTTTGTTTGTAGGATCATCATACACCTGGACCACAAACATCTTCTCCATTCCACAGGCAACTTTTAAACTGAATAAGATTTTCACTTGGTTAGGTTCAGGAATTGACAATGCCGAAATAGCTTTATTAAAAGAATACTAATCAGAGATCTGATAGTGATACGTAGGGATACACCAATACCATTTTTTTTTAGCGAGTACAAGTACAAATACTTTTTATTTTAGTACTCGCCAATATCAATTAGCGATACCTGCTGGCAACTGTTTTGTTTACACTTCAGCTGTCAGTAATGGTACAAAATTTAAAAATTTTAAAATTTACAAATGAAATACATTTTTTTTTCAATTTTGTGCTTTGTGTAAAAATATTAACAAACAAAGCAAACAAAAACAAAAAAAGTTTTAATTATTAATAGTTTATTTTATTACATAGAAGTAAAAAAAAGGATCAGTAGGAAAATGATAATTAAATGGAAAAGGATAAGGAGTTAATTAGGGCTGATTGGAGTAAATTAGGAGTTAATAAGGGGTTAAACAGAGGAACATTTAATAAAAAAAACAAACAGGTTACTTGACAGGTTACTTTAAACAGACTTCATCTGCAGATCAAAGTTCACCTCTTTGATCTGTAGATGAATAAACAGTAGGACATAAAATAAAACAATATTTCTTTATATCTTTCCGTTGTTGATAAACATTGCCTGGCTGCTTTTTTTTTTTTTGACAGCTCCAATTGCCGGGACTTTGTTTACACTTCAGCTGTCATTGGGTGTTTCCTCACATACTACCCGCTGGAGTGCGCATGCACGACGCTGCCATATGCGTTCCAACACTTATAAAACCTTTGTCACTTTTAACACTTTTTTAAAAGTGTTTAAAATAAATAAAAATAAAAAGTGTTAAAAGTGTTTTTGTCACTTTTAACACTTCTAAAACGTAAAGTTTTAAAAGTGTTGGAACGCATATGGCAGCGTCGCACATGCACACTCTAGCGGGTAGGCAAATGTGATGGGTCTCCAAATGTGATGAAACAGGGGAACCCTGCTGACAGCTGAATTAGTCATTGGTTGTTCAGGAAGCAGCTGCCCTGCTCCTTAACAACTGGTAATTGCCTGCTTTGTTTGTATTTTTTACATTTCAGCTGTCAGTGGGGGAATATCGCTGACAGTTGAAAGAATCGAGCTTGAAAGTATAGGTTTCAGGTATTGGCTGAGCAATGTTGTTGATAAGCATTGCCTGGCTGCTTTTTAAAAAAAAATTGACAGCTCCAATTGCCAGAACTTTGTTTACAATTCAGCTGTCAGCGGGGGAAAGTATCGGTTTCAGGTATCGGAGCATTATGCTTAGTATTGACATCAATCGGCACCGAAACCGGTATCGTTATGGTGCAACTGTAGTGATACCTATTGTATATTTTATCACAGTATGTTTATAAAGGCCTGGGGCTTAAAAGCAGATCCCTTTTTTAATGGATTTGGAAAATATGTGTAAAACAGGCTTTCAGGACTTGCAGGACATCTGCTAGTCCAAACAAACACCTATTGGGCTAGGTTTATTGCCCTATTGTAAAACAGCTTGAACCGGTCATAGATGGATCAAAATTCAGCCAAATCAGCAGGAATCAGATGAATATAAATACATATATTTGGTTGTCCTGAAGTTGATCTATTGATACTTCAGTACAATCAGCCTGTCTGTTTTTTTATTTTTTTTCATGTGATCGCTGGTGACAGCTATAGCTGCAAGCAGTGTTTATTGTGTTCTGATGCCTGGGAAACCTCCCACAATCAGAATACAATATCTCTGTGATTCCTCCATCAACACATTCAGTATATATATATATATATATATATATATATATATATATATATATATATATATATATATATATATATATATATATAGTATCTCACAAAAGTGAGTACACCCCTCACATTTTTGTAAATAATTTATTATATCTTTTCATGTGACAACACTGAAGAAATTACACTTTGCTACAATGTAAATTAGTGAGTGTATAGCTTGTATAGCAGTGTTCATTTGCTGTACCCTCAAAATAACTCAACACACAGCCATTAATGTCTAAACCACTGGCAACAAAAGTGAGTACACCCCTAAGTGAAAATGTCCAAATTGGGCCCAATTAGCCCTTTTCCCTCCCCGGTGTCATGTGACTCGTTAGTGTTACAAGGTCTTAGGTGTGAATGGGGAGCAGGCATGTTAACTTCGGTATTATCTCTCTCAATCTCTCATACTGGTCACTGGAAGTTCAACATGGCACCTCATAGCAAAGAACTCTGAGGAACTCTCTAAGGATTTGAAAAAAGAATTGTTGCTCTACATAAAGATGACCTAGGCTATAAAAAGATTACCAAGACCCTGAAACTGAGCTGCAGCACGGTGGCCACTGGCCAAGACCATACAGCGGTTTAACAGGACAGGTTCCAATCAGAACAGGCCTTGCCATGGTCGACCAAAGAAGTTGAGTGCCTGTGCTCAGCGTCATATACAGAGGTTGTCTTTGGGAAATAGACGTATGAGTGCTGCCAGCATTGCTTCAGAGATTGAAGGGTTGGGGGGTCAGCCTGTCAGTGCTCAGACCATACATTGCACACTGCATCAAATTGGTCTGCATGGCTGTCATCCCAGGAGGAAGCCGCTTCTATAGATGATGCACCAGAAAGCCTGCAAACAGTTTGCTGAAGACAAGCCGACTAAGGACATGGATTACTGGAACCACGTCCTGTGGTCTGATGAGACTAAGATAAACTTGTTTGGTTCAGATGGTGTCAAGTGTGTGTGGCAGCAACCAGGTGAGGAGTACAAAGACAAGTGTGTCTTGCATGGTGGTGGGAATGTCATGTTCTGGGGCTGCATGAGTGCTGCCGGCACTGGGGAGCTACAGTTCATTGAGGGAACCATGAATGCCATCATGTACTGTGACATACTGAAGAAGAGCATGATCCTCTCCCTTCGGAGACTGGACCGCAGGGCAGTATTCCAACATGATAACGCCCCCAAACACACCTCCAAGACGACCACTGCCTTGCTTAAGAAGCTGAGGGTAAAGGTAATGCACTGGCCAAGCATGTCTCCAGACCTAAACCCTATTGAGCATCTGTGGGGCATCCTCAAACAGAGGGTGGAGGAGCGCAAGGTCTCAAACATCCACCAGCTCTGTGATGTCATCGTGGAAGAGGACTCCAGTGGCAACCTGTGAAGCTCTGGTGAACTCCATGCCCAAGAACGTTAAGGCAGTGCTGGAAAATAATGGTGGCCACACAAAATATTGACACTTTGGGCCAATTTGAACATTTTCACTTAGGGGTGTACTCACTTTGGTTGCCAGCGGTTTAGACATTAATGGCTGTGTGTTGAGTTATTTTGAGGGGACAGCAAATGTACACTGTTATACAAGCTGTACACTCACTACTTTACATTGTAGCAAAGTGTAATTTCTTCAGTGTTGTCACATGAAAAGATATAATAAAAGGTGAGGGGTGTACTCACTTTTGTGTGATATATATATATATATATATATATATATATATATATATATATATATATATATATATATATATATAGCACCCATGCCACTGGATAATAAGGCAGTCTGGGCCAAGTTTTGGAGAAAACAGGCACAGGTGTGTGCTCTTCTTTTAGTAGTATCAGGATTAGAGGTCAGTGCCCCCCCCCCCCGAAGGGGTCAGTTATTTGTAAGAAAGACAAGAGGTGCACATCTGCACCGTGCTGTCCAGAGCGGGACAGGCCAAGTTGCTGAGACAGGGCCTCACCCAGGGGTCACCGGTGCCCCAAGCCTGAGGCCTGAGTCTGAGAGAAAAAAGCAGAGAGACAGGGTCTCAGCCTGGGGTCAGAGGTGCTCCAAGCGAGAGGCCCCAGTTGGAGAGAGAATATGAGAGACAGAACAGCTAGGAGCTGTAAAGGAAAGACACAGAGCTGAAAGAGGTACAGCGTGTGTGTGCTAGCACTGGGGATGCGTGCTAGATGGTCAGAACGACCAAAGCGTGAGGCCTGAGCAGTAGAGCTGCAAAGAGAGCCAGGGGCTTGAATATTGTTATATTGTTCTTTATCGTATTGATGGTGAGAACCCCCTGTGTGGGAAGCTATATATTTGTGAACTTTTGCTTTCTTTAATTAAAGGTGGGCAGGAAAAGCCCTGAAGCGTAATTCTGGTGTAGAGTAAACTCATTGTTTTGCACTACCAATGAGCTACGAAACTACACCATGACACATATATATATACACATATATACATATACATACATATATACATACATACATACATGGGGTACTTTTGTAGCTCAATGAAGAGCGCAATAGGTATATTTACACTGCAGCTTTCACGTGGTATACAAGGATGATGCCTGCAGCTACAGGCATCATCCCAGTATCAATTTTTTCTACCATTGGCCAGATTTTTTGTAAAAACCATCCTAGTGGCTGATTAGCTACTTGATTGCTTTGCAGACCTCCTCTGTAACTCACCACTGGTAACCTGTAAACCTCACCTTTGTAGATTTTTTAAATACAGTAGTTTTGACACCATTCTGTGAACGTGTGCAATTGTAATGCATGACACGTTAGGTATCTATTTACTCGGAGTAACACCATCTTTTTTTTTTTTTACATTGTCACCAGAGCAGTGCAGTGTCACTATGGTGACACATTGCATTGCTGTGGCTATTGATCAGAGATGGTGGCTGCTGCACTGGCATACAGTGTCATCAGTGCAACAGCCAATATCTCTGATAAATGGACAGAGCAGTACATTGTCACCATAGTGATACTGTACTGCTTGGGGGGGGGGGGGGGGGGGGGGGGGGATGATGACTGTGGCTGTGGGAGGACACAACTCAAAGGCTGTAATTATGCAGTATTTGTTTACAAGTGTGATCATTTGCTGTGTCTGTGGGACATAGCGACCAGAGTGCACGTATGTCCACCCACATCAGGGAAGCTCCTATCCAGCCATTTACAGTATATGCAATGGGTGGACGTTAAGTAAGCAACTCTCTGGTAACTTACTGATTGCAAGGACTGCATATCTACAGCACTGAAACTGTCTTTCGTTTCATGTGAATAAATGCCTAGTTGTTAAAGTTGATTCTGGAATAACGTTTAACATGACTGCTCATAACTCGGCACTAGGGATGAGCCGAACACCCCCCGGGTTCGGTTCGAACCAGAACCTTCGAACGGACCGAAAGTTTGCGCGAATTTTCGAACCCTATACGTTATAATGGACGCGAACGTTCGAAATCAAAAGTGCTAATTACAACGGCCAATATGCATGTTAATGTCATAAAACAGGTTTGGGGACCCGGGTCCTGCCCCAGGGGACATATATCAATGCAAAAAGAACTTTTAAAAACTAACGTTTTTTCGGGAGCAGTCATTTTAATGATGCATAAAGTGAAAAAAAAAAAAAAAAAGTGAAATTTTCCTTTAAATATGGTACCTGGGGGGTGTCCAAAGTATGCCTGTGAAGTGGCATGTGTTTCCCGTGTTTAGAACTGTCCTTGCACAAAATGACATTTGTAAAGGAAAAAAGAAGCCATTTAAAACCACTTGCGGCTTTAATGTCATGTCTTGTCCTGGCCGCCATATGGCTAAAAATCCTTGAGAAAAATGGCATGGCTACCCAATCTGTTCAGAACATGTCACCTCACTTTCTGTCCCAATGACAAATGTTTTTGGAAAAGTGGGGTTTTAATTGAAACAAGGATTGGTGATAAAGTATCAGTAGAGAGGAGATACCTTTTTCCCAAATTAAATCTAACAGGATAGAATTTCCCTTCCTAGGGGTAGATTTCCTCTCACTTCCTGTTTTCTCTTTCCATTTGCAAGTAGGAGTCGTTTGTAAGTTGGATGTTTGAAAGTAGGGGCCTGGCGTATATACTCTGCAGAAATTTGCCCTATTAGATGTTGGTGTAGCCACAAGACTGGTGGGCACAGGAATGGGCCCTGCTGTGAGTTAATAGATCAAGATTTGTACTTGCATGCACCTGTTGAACCGGGCAGAAAAATTGGGCCTTTGGCGGTGGTGGTGGTGGACGGTGTTGCCACAAGACTGTAAGCTCTCACAGTTACTCTTGGTGGGCGCAGGAATGGGCCCTGCTGTGAGTTATTAGATCAAGATTTGTAATTGCATGCACCTGTTGAACAGGGCAGAAAAATTGGGCCTTTGGCGGTGGTGGTGGTGGTGGACGGTGTTGCCACAAGACTGTAGGCCCTCATAGTTACTCTTGGTGGGCGCAGGAATGGGCCCTGCTGTGAACTATTAGATCAAGATTTGTAATTACCCGCCCCTGTTAAACAGGGGCTGAAAAATTGTGCCTTAGGCACTGGTGCTGGTGCCACAACACTGCAACCCCTCACAGATACTGTACTTGGAGCACAGCAGTCACACGTGTTGCGAAGCATTTTTTTTAAAAATTGTAAGTACACGCCCCTGTTAAACAGGGGCTGAAAAATTGTGCCTTAGGCACTGGTGTGGTGGCATGGATCATTGAGGAGGAGGAAGAGGATAGTCAGTGAACATAACAGGACAGTCACTCAGCATCAGCATAGGCAGTCTTGAAGGGATGTGACATTATAAATTATTCCGTTATATCCGCTTCAGGTAGCTGGTGGTGATCCAAGACTGATTCATTTTGATGAAGGTCAGTCGATCAACCGAGTCGGTGGACAGGCGCACCCTATGATCGGTGACAAATCCTCCAGCAGCACTGAATGTGCGTTCGGAAAGAACGCTGGAGGCAGGACAGGCCAGTAGCTCAATTGCATACTGTGCAAGCTCTGGCCAGTGATCCATCCTCAGGACCCAGTAAGCCAGAGGATTTTCGGTGGGAAAGGTGTCCAAGTCTGACCTTGCCCCAAGGTATTCCTGCACCATGTATATCAGACGCTGGCGATGGTTGCTGGAACCGATCATACCTTGGGCTGCGGACTAAAAAATTGTCTGAACGCATCGGTCAGACGTCCACCTTCCCCACCACTCCTTCTGCTACTGACCGAAGCCTCAGCAACTCGTCGCCCAGGACCAGGAGTTTGTAACCTCCCAGTTTCTGGGAACGCGTTGCACAGACCTTTCTGCAAGGCCTCCCTGAGATGTCTCATCCTCTGCTCCCTCTGCGACGGCAAGATAAGGTCCGCAACCTTACCCTTGTACCGTGGATCAAGGAGAGTGGCCAGCCAGTAATGGTCCCTCTCCTTGATCCGAAGAACACGAGGATCCTTCCGCAGGCTTTGCAGGATCAGGGAGGCCATGCAGCGTAGGTTAGCTGAGGCATTCGGTCCGGAGTCTTCTGGGTCACTGAGGATGACATGATCGCCAGCCACCTCCTCCCAGCCACGTACAAGTCCACTGGTTTGTTGGGACTGTACATCATCCCTAAAAGACTGCTGCTGCTGATGCTGAGTGCCAGGCTCCACCTCCATGCTCACACAATCCTCTCCTCCTCCTCCTCCTCCTCATCCTCTTCCTGTGTGATGGGTGGGACAGAAGCAACACTGTCCGGATAAAGGGGGCCTTGAGAGGCAAGGAAGTCCTCCTCTTCCTGTCTCTGTTCTGCCTCAAGTGCCCTGTCCATTATCCCACGCAGCGTATGCTCCAACAGGTGGACAAGAGGTACAGTGTCACTGATGCATGCACTGTCACTGCTCACCATCCTCGTGGCCTCCTCAAATGGTGAGAGGACAGTGCATGCATCCCTGATCATGCTCCACTGACGTGGGGAAAAAAAACCAAGCTCCCCTGACCCTGTCCTGGTGCCGTAGTCGCAAAGATACTCATTGATGGCCCTCTGCTGCGTGTGCAGTCGCTGCAGCATGGCCAACGTTGAGTTCCACCTGGTGGGCATGTCACATATTAGGCGGTTCTTGGGCAGGTTCAGCTCCTTTTGCAGCTCAGTCAGCCGAGCACTGGCATTATAAGATCGGCGGAAATGCACACAGACTTTCCTGGCCTGCCTCAGGACATCCTGTAAGCCTGGGAACCTGCCCAAGAACCGCTGCACCACCAGGTTGAGGACGTGAGCCATACAGGGCACATGGGTGAGCTGCCCCTGTCGCAGGGCGAAGAGGAGGTTGGTGCCATTGTCAGAAACGACCATTCCTGGCTTAAGCTGACGTGGCGTCAACCACCTCTCGGCCTGCCCCTGCAGAGCTGCCAGAACCTCTGGCCCAGTGTGGCTCCTGTCCCCCAAACACACCAGCGCAAGCACGGCATGGCATCTTTTTGCCTGCGTACTTGCGTAGCCCCTTGTACGCCTACGGAGCACCGCTGGTTCCGAGGACAGAGCACTGGAGGAAGAAGAAGAGGAGGGGGTGGAGGAGAGAGGTGTGTCACAACCAGTAGCAGTAGTAGCGTTTTGGAGGCGTGGTGGCGGAACAACCTCCAACACTACTGCACCTTGTCCTGCATCCCTCCCAGCTGCCAATAGAGTGACCCAATGGGCCGTGAAAGAAAGGTAACGTCCCTGTCCATGCCTGCTGGACCATGAGTCAGCGGTAATATGCACCTTACCGCTGACCGCCCTGTCCAGCGAGGCATGGACATTGCCTTCCACATGCCGGTAGAGAGACGGAATCGCCTTCCGTGAGAAAAAGTGGCGTTTGGGAACCTGCCACTGAGGAACCGCACATTGAACAAACTCACGGAAGGGGGCCGAGTCTACCAACTGAAAAGGCAGCAGTTGAAGTGCTAGCAATTTAGCCAAGCTAGCATTCAACCGCTGGGCATGTGGATGGCTGGGAGTGTACTTCTTTCGACGGTCCAGCAGCTGGGGCAGGGAAATTTGCCTGCTACAATCGGACGTCGGTGTACTGCAAGTACTTGGTTGTGACACACCTAATTCTACACCTTCAGTCCTCTCACAGCAGCTTTCAGAGAGGACTGAAGGTGTAGTGGGGATGGAGATCCCAGCTGATGAGGAGCAAGGAGAGGTTCGCTTAGTTCTTTGGTGTGGGTCTTTTATGTGTGCCTGCCAACGAGCTGCATGGCAGGTCGACATATGTCTGCTCATGCTTGTGGTGCCCAAGCGGCTGATGTTTTGGCCACGCGAGATACGCTTGAGACAAATATTGCAAATAGCAGTGGTGCGATCTGATGCACTCGTCTCAAAAAAGGCCCACACCAAAGAACTTTTCTGATAACGTGCAGAGGCAGCGCCCTGCACAGGCGGAGCTCTGCGGTGTTGTACAGTTGCTGTGCTGGCCTCTAGCTGGCCTCCAGGGGGCATCCTGCCTCGTTGGACATGTGACGCCGCATCCTCCTCCTCCTCATCCTCCTCCTCATCCTCTCTCCCTTCAGGCACCCACGTGGAGTCAGTGACCTCATCATCCCCTCCCTCTTCACCACTAGAGCAAACCTGGCAGTAAGCTGCAGCTGGTGGAACAGTACTGCCAGATTGCTGTCCTTCAGCATGCGCGCACACTACTGACTTCCTCAAGGTGGGTATCATCATCCGAGCCTTCGAATCGTTGGGCATCCTCCTGGAGCATGTACCCAACACTGTGCTCAAAGAGTTCGGGGGACTCCTCAGGAGGACATGGTGGGTCTAGGGAAGGGGTGGCTGATGATGCCATTGAGTATGCGTTGGCAGCTGCTCTGCCAGTACCCTGAGCCTGGGTGAGAGAGGATGAGGAGGATGAGGAGGGCTTGGTCATCCATTCTACCAAGCCTTCAGCATGATGCGGCTCCACATGTCCAGCTGTCGAAAACAAAGACGCGCGTGTCCCATGGCCACGTGCTGATGACGATGCACGACCACGTCCACGGCCACGTCCACTAGAAACAGAGCCTGCCTGCCCTGTGTTCTTGGCTCTGCACGCTCTGCCTCCCCCTGGCGGTCTTCCAGCCAATGTAGTCGGTAGTCCTGTGGGTGCTGCTGAGAAGAAAATATAGGAGCTCTGTGTGATGCCACTAACACACTAGAAGTCCTATGGGTGCTTCTGCAAAGAAAATATAGGAGCTCTGTGTGATGCCACTAACACACTAGAAGTCCTGTGGGTGCTGCTGAGAAGAAAATATAGGAGCTCTGTGTGATGCCACTAACACACTAGAAGTCCTATGGGTGCTTCTGCAAAGAAAATATAGGATCTCTGTGTGATGGGACTAACACACTCCAAGTCCTATGGGTGCTTCTGGGAACAAAATATAGGATCTCTGTGTGATGGGACTAACACACTACAAGTCCTATGGGTGCTTCTGGGAAGAAAATATAGCTCTGTGTGATGGGACTAACACACTTCAAGTCCTATAGGTGCTTCTGGGAACAAAATATAGGATCTCTGTGTGATGGGACTAACACACTACAAGTCCTATGGGTGCTTCTGGGAACAAAATATAGGATCTCTGTGTGATGGGACTAACACACTACAAGTCCTATAGGTGCTTCTGGGAAGAAAATATAGCTCTGTGTGATGGGACTAACACACTTCAAGTCCTATAGGTGCTTCTGGGAACAAAATATAGGATCTCTGTGTGATGGGACTAACACACTTCAAGTCCTATGGGTGCTTCTGGGAAGAAAATATAGGTCTGTGTGATGGGACTAACACACTTCAAGTCCTATAGGTGCTTCTGGGAACAAAATATAGGATCTCTGTGTGATGGGACTAACACACTTCAAGTCCTATAGGTGCTTCTGGGAAGAAAATATAGGTCTGTGTGATGGGACTAACACACTTCAAGTCCTATAGGTGCTTCTGGGAACAAAATATAGGATCTCTGTGTGATGGGACTAACACACTACAAGTCCTATGGGTGCTTCTGGGAAGAAAATATAGCTCTGTGTGATGGGACTAACACACTTCAAGTCCTATAGGTGCTTCTGGGAACAAAATATAGGATATCTGTGTGATGGGACTAACACACTTCAAGTCCTATGGGTGCTTCTGGGAAGAAAATATAGCTCTGTTTGATGGGACTAACACACTTCAAGTCCTATAGGTGCTTCTGGGAACAAAATATAGGATCTCTGTGTGATGGGACTAACACACTTCAAGTCCTATGGGTGCTTCTGGGAAGAAAATATAGGTCTGTGTGATGGGACTAACACACTTCAAGTCCTATAGGTGCTTCTGGGAACAAAATATAGGATCTCTGTGTGATGGGACTAACACACTTCAAGTCCTATGGGTGCTTCTGGGAAGAAAATATAGCTCTGTGTGATGGGACTAACACACTTCAAGTCCTATAGGTGCTTCTGGGAACAAAATATAGGAGCTCTGTTTGCTGCCAGTGCCTGCCACGAACACACTACAAGTCCTATAGGTGCTTCTGGGAACAATATATAGGAGCTCTGTTTGCTGCCAGTGCCTGCCACGAACACACTACAAGTCCTATAGGTGCTTCTGGGAACAAAATATAGGAGCTCTGTTTGCTGCCAGTGCCTGCCACGAACACACTACAAGCCCTATGGGTGCTTTTGGGGTGCAGTGCTGTACTAACAGCACTGCGGTTGGTACTACTGAAATACTGTACTAACAGTAAGACATGCACCAGACTAACCCCCAGCAGCAGCTAAAAACACACTAACCAGCAGCAGCAATGGACGATCAATGACAGGTAGCACTAGCAATGGTTTAGCAAAGTAGAGCAAATCTATCTAAATGAATCTTTCTAAATGAATCTTTCTAAACGAATCTAGCAAAGAGTGACACAGAATCAGCCTGCACACTCCTAAAGCCGGAACGCATGTGACCGGTGCCGACGGCGTGGCGGCCTTTTAAATGAGGGGGCGTGTACTAAAGCCCCTGAGCTGTAATTGGCTACAGGCGTCCTGCCTGTAGCCAATTATGGCTCTCCGAGTTTCCGGCGCTGTGATTGGCCAAGCATGCGGGGTCACAGTACATGCTTGGCCAATCATCAGCCAGCAATGCACTGCGCCGGCCGCGCCGGCCGCAATGCATTGCGGGGCCGCTCGCATCACACGAATGTGATGCGAACGGCCCAAATAGTTCTGGGCTCGCCGAGCGAGCGAACGCCCGGTGCTCGATGCGAACATGGGTTCGCATCGAGCACCGGGCCCATCCTTACTCGGCACAATCAAAAAAAAGAAAAAATCTTCTGCAAATGAAACAACTCTATTATAATT
This sequence comes from Lithobates sylvaticus, assembly GCA_028564925.1. Taxonomy (NCBI): domain Eukaryota; kingdom Metazoa; phylum Chordata; class Amphibia; order Anura; family Ranidae; genus Lithobates; species Lithobates sylvaticus. The sequence goes on from CM053026.1 coordinate 601,101,275, forward strand.
CTGTTCAAATCTACTACCACTACTAGAAAATGAGAATTAGCACTTGCTTTTATGGAGTGGCACAACATAGCGGTTGTGCAAAGAATGATATTACAAACTTAAACGGTAAACATGGGCCAACAATCGGTCAGCACCATAAGCAGTGGCAGGGTTACGTTATCTTTAATTACTTTCAATGGGAAACTATTGATTGGGACAAGAGGGAAGGCTATATACATTTTTTTTTTATCTGACCCTGACAGAACCCCTAAAACCCATCCATGTACCCAAGGGAGATGTTTTAAATATGTTTACAGGTTACATGTTTAGAGTTACAGAGGAGGTCTAGTGCTAGAATTATTGCTCTCCCTCTAACATTCGTGGCGTATGTAACCTGTGTGTACCTGGCTCTCATACTAGCCAGTGCCTCACCATCCACTGACCTCACCGCATGTCCCTGGTATTAAGTGCATATTATACTGTACATGGACATACATTTCAGTAAGCCAACATTTCTGGATTAAAAATCCCCTTTTTTTAATGATCTTACGTAATATTCTAATTATAGGGCGGCAGGTTCCCAATCCTGCGCGAATCGCCGTAGCTGTATGGCGGCTCACGCAGGCGCAGCTGCGGGAGCGTGGCCATGGGTCGGGTGGTCTCGATGTCCGCCAACTGTCTAGTACAGAGGCAGAAGGGGGATCTGGCTTTGTAAACAAGGCAAATCCCCGTTCTGACAGATGACATGTCAGAAATCTTCTGTTCCCAGTCATCGGGAACAGTGATCTCTGTCATGTCCCAGTGAGCCCATCCCCCCTACAGTTAGAACACACCCAGGGAACACAGTTAACCCCTTGAGCGCCCCTAGTGTTAACCCCTTCCTTGCCAGTGTAATTTTTACATTGATCAGTGCATTTTTATAGCACTGATCAAGGTAATAATGTCACTGGTCCCCTAACAGTGTCATTTGGGATCAGATTTGTCCGCCGCAAAGTCGCAGTCCCGCTAAAAATCGCAGATTTACATTACTAGTAAATACAAAAAAAATATATAAAAGTCCCTAAATCTATCCCATAGTTTGTAGATGCAATAACTTTCATGCAAACCAATCAATATACGCCTATTTTACCAAAAATATGTAGAAGAATATATATCGGCCTAAACTGATGAAGACATTTTTTAATATTTTTTTGGGGGGGATATGTATTATAGCAAAAGGTAAAAAATTTTTATTTTTTTTTTCAAAATTGTCGCTCTTTGTTTATAGCGCATAAAAATAAAAACCGCAGGGGTGATCAAATACCACCAGAAGAAATCTCTATTTGTGGGGAATTAAAGGATGTCCAGTTTGTTTGGGTACAGGGTCACACGACCGCGCAATTGTGAGTTAAATCGACACAGTGCCGTATCACAAAAAATGACCTGGTCATTAAGGGGGCAAATCCTTCCGGGGCTGAAGTGGTTAAGCTCACCCTCTTTGCTGCTGCACATATGGGTTACGTGGCAAGCAAGTAGTTAAGGACCAAGTACCTACTATATTTTATTTTTTTGAGGTGTGATTATGTGATATGTATCACACATAAAAAGGTATTGCTTTTAACAGTAATAAACTCCAGGAGCAAAATAAAACAAAACTATTTTCAGATGCTGAAAACGAACACCACGACTATAGTGATATTGAAATTGAAAAAAAAACTGCTAAAACAAAACTATGACGCATTTTCCTGGTTGATGTTAAAAATATAATCACATAAATAGGCATAAGACATTATAGCACACATTACCCCCAACATCCCTAACATGACACTAAACCCTGGTTTAAAAGAATATGCATTCAAGTAGGGTTGCACCGATACCATTTTTTTATTGGCGAGTACCAATACATGGTGGTGGGATTTGCTTCAATACAAACAAAATTGGAGCAAATCGCACTGCAAAGAATCGTATGTGGCTTGAACAGGATTGAGGTGCAATTCTTGTCCGAATCGCATACGAATTCCCCCACTGCTCCTGTGTGTGTGTGTATAGAAGGGAAAAGCACCATCTAGTGGGCAGTTTAAAAATGTTAGAACTCACAGTACATATCTGGCCACAGATGTGAACCTCTGATGTGATTGGGAACCTATGATGTGTAGGAGGGCTTCTAACGTGATGGTGGAACTTTTGATGTGATTGGGAATCTCTGATGTGATGGCAGAACCTCTGAAGTAATGGGGAACCTCTGATGTGAAGGAGGGCTTGTCACCTCCAACTCTGAAAAAAATCCACCGACCTCCTCTCTCCTTCTCCGCCTCCGACTAGCAGCAGAGAGAGACAGAGAGACCAGCCAGGCACACCAGAGCGATGAATCACCAGGATCCAGCCTGTGCCCACTGCTGCCCAGTCAGTGCCAGTGAGTCCTGACTCCCGGGGCCGCCGCCAACTACTCCCGCAGCTGCTACAGGGGAGCGGAGCACATTGCCTGGCCGACTTCTCCAGTCCAGTTCTCCTCCTCCCGCCCACGAGGGCCGCAAGTTTTGAGCCGCCACTGCACCAGACAAACTTCCAGGACCAGGTTAGTATTCATGTGGCAGCAAATATCATTCATGACAGTGATACAGCAACTTGCTGGCAAATTCTTGTTTAGTCACTATTCAATTATTAACCACTTAAAGCGGAGGTTCACACAAAAAAGGAACCTCCACTTTTCGGAACCCTCCCCCCCCTCCGTTGTCACATTTGGCACCTTTCAGGGGGGTGCAGATACCTGTATAATACAGGTATTTGCACCCACTTCCGGGCATAGATACCCGCAGAATCTGCGGGTATCTACGCCACTTCCTGTCCCCCCCCCGCTATCTGCTGGGAAACACAAGGGTCCCAGAGACAGCAGGGACCATCCGTATCACGCATGCGCAGTAGGGAACCGGGACGTGAAGCCGCAAGGCTTCACTTCCTGAATCCCTTACCGAAGATGGCGGCGGCAGCACCCAAGAGCCGAGTGACAGATCGGCTTTGAGTGCCGACATCGCGGGCGCCCTGGACAGATAAGTGTCCATATTTTAAAAGTCAGCAGCTGCAGTATTTGTAGCTGCTGACTTTTAAAAAAAAAAAAAAAATTGGGCGGAACTCCCACTTTAAGCCCCAGACCATTTTGCTGTACAAAGACCAGAGCACTTTTTGCGATTCGGCACTGCGTCGCTTTAACTGACAATTGCGTGGTCGTGCGATGTGGCTCCCAGACAAAATTGATGTCCTTTTTTTTCCCCACAAATAGAGCTTTCTTTTTGTGGTATTTGATCACCTCTGCAGGTTTTTATTTTTTGCACTATAAACAAAAATAGAGAGACAATTTTGAAAAAACGCATTATTTTTTACTTTTTGCTATAATAAATATCCCCACAAATATATATAAAATTTTTTTTTTCCCTCAGTTTAGGCAGATATGTATTCATCTACATATTTTTGTTAAAAAAAAAAAAAAAAAAAAAAAAAAAAATCGCAATTAACCACTTCAGCCCCGGACCAATTGGCAGCCAAAGGACCATGCCCCTTTTTGCAATTCGGCACTGCGTCGCTTTAACTAACAATTGCGCGGTCATGCGACGTGGCTCCAAAACAAGATTGGCGTCCTTTTTTTCCCACAAATAGAGCTTTCTTTTGGTGGTATTTGATCGCCCCTGCGGTTTTTATTTTTTGCGCTATAAACAAAAATAGAGCGACAATTTTGAAAAAAAATGCAATATTTTTTACTTTTTGCTATAATAAATATCCCCAAAAAATATATAAAAAAACATTTTTTTTCCTCAGTTTAGGCCGATACGTATTCTTCTACATATTTTTGGTAAAAAAAAAAAAAATCGCAATTAGCGATTATTGATTAGTTTGCGCAAAAGTTATAGCGTTTACAAAATAGGGGATAGTTTTATAGCATTTTTATTAATATTTTTTTTTTATTAGTAATGGCGGCGATCAGCGATTTTTATTGTGACTGCGACATTTTGGCGGACACATCGGACATTTTTGACACATTTTTGGGACATTTGTCATTTATACAGCAATCACTGCTATTTAAATAGCACTGATTCCTATGTAAATGACATTTGTAGTTAGGGGGTTAACCACTAGGGGGCGGGGAGGAGTCAGTGTGACGTGTTGTGTTTTTTTTTTTACAGTAGGGGGGCGTGGCTGTACGTCTGACGTCATTGATCGGCGTTCCCGATGACAGGGAACCGCCGATCACTGACAGTCAGTGTAGGAAGCGCGGGGAGAGGTTTGTTTACATAGACCTCTCCCCGTTCTTCAGCTCCGTAACCCGATCGCGGGATACCAGCGGCGATCGGGTCCGCTGGTCCCGCGGCCGTGGTCACGGAGCTCCCGACCGGGTCGCGCGCGCGCCCCCCGGGCAGGCAAATTAAAGGGGACGTACAGGTACGTGCTTTTGCCTGCCCGTGCCATTCTGTTGACGTATATCTACATGAGGCGGTCGGGAAGCGGTTAAGGAAAATTGTTGCCCATACTTACCGTAATTTTCCTTTCCTGGATCCTCCCCATGTCAGCCTACTATGGGTCAGCTCCGCCCCCTCTGACCCCTCCAGGACCACCTTTTTTCTAGCCCATAAAGGGCGGCTGTCTGCCCACACCAGTGTTCAAAAAATATTCGCCTCGCAACGGATAAACTGGGTGGGAATCCTCCGGCTGACATGGGGAGGATCCAGGAAAGGAAAATTACGGTAAGTATGGGCAACAATTTTCCTTATTCCTGGACCTCCCCATGTCAGCCTACTATGGGATGTACCAAGCAACATTAAAAAGGGAGGAAAGACAAAAAATCAGCTAAAACCCTCAATGCAATGGTACTCAAACTTTTAATGGGCAACAGCCGCCGTAATAACCATAGAGCCAAATGTTTCCTCAGGTGGACAAGCCAAATTAAGCCTGTAATGCCTAATGAAAGGTGTTGGGCGCGCTCCAGCTTGCTGCTCTGCAAACTACCGCAGGGGCGACCCTTACGTATGCTGCCCAGGATGCCGCCATTCCCTTCATTGAATGTGCCCTGATCTCTGAAGGAGGAGGAAGGCCCCGCGTTCTGTATGCAATATGTATGGTCTTTGACAAATCCGGAAGACACAATTCTGGAAGTTGCCTGTATACCCTTTTAGGGCCCATTGGGAAAAACTACAGCTGATCGGCTTTTAGTCCATTCCAGGTAGGTTGAAACCGCAGAGGCCAGGTCTAACCTACTCCACTCATCAGCTGTATCCGCCGGAAAGGCTGGGAGAATGCCCTCCCAGTTCCTACGAAATTATATGGCAACCTTAGGTAGTAATAAATATTAAAAGAATTTCGCGCAATATGTAGCTAAAAATAAAGTGCAATAAAGAATGTTCCAGTCATATAAATACAATAACTATATTGTATACTTTATTGTGTATTTGTGAACACAGCACATTTTGCAGCAGAGCACTATTTATTTATTTATTCTTTGACTATTTCACATACTCCAAGTAGCGCGAGGGGCACATATTCACATTACCCCTTAGGTAGTAAGCTTGGTATCGGCCTAAGGACTGTTTTGTCTGGGAGCACCAAACAATATGGTTCTTTAGATGAAAAGGCGCACAACACGGAGATTCTTCTGGCCGAGGCATCGGCTAGTACAAAACAAATAAACTGTTAAAAGTAAAAATGAACAAGAGAAAGCTTGATCAAATGGAGGAACCAGCGATGTTCCCAAGACTAGTGTTAAGTCCTCTTTTGGAAAAAACTATTTCAATGGACGTCAAATTTCTATGGCTGCCCCTAAAAATTGGATCACCAACTGATGTAGAGCATATCTTGTACATGACATAGCCGACAAAGCGGGGATTTGACCCTTCAGGGAATTATAAGCTAACCCTAAGAGACTACTCTGCAGAAATTTTAAAATGTTAGCTACCGAAGGAGATCTAAGGCCCCAAACCCTTTCCGTAGTATTCCAGATCTGGTAATAGGTCACAATCGTGGACCACTTATGAGCCTGTAATAATGTCTCCACTATAATGCCCGAGAGACCCAAGCCAGCCCAAGCCTCCCTCTCACTTCCAAGTTATTAAACTTCATCCTCCTGCGGTTCGGGTGCCAGGCCCCACTCCGCAAAAGGAGATTTTGACAAGGAGGCAGTGGGATTGGTGAGCCCAACTTTATCCTGCAAAGCAAGATGGAACCACGGCTGCCTGAGTCAGTAAGGTAAGACTACTGTTGCTGTGATCCTTTCTCGCTGAAGCAGGATTTTGAGAGCCAATGGAAGCGGCAGGAACACATATACCAAGGGGAAATTCCAAGACCTGGACAGAGCACCCCGACCCAACGCCTGTGGATGCCAGGTCTGGGAGGAGAAGCAAGGCGGTTGGCACTTCTCCTCCAATGCCATAAGATCCATCGATTGAGGCCCCATTCTTTGTGATCCTCAAAGACTTGACTCAAGTGATCTGCTAAAACATTCCCAGGCTCTGGGAGATAAGATGAAGTAAGAGAGCCGAGATGCTTCTCTGCGCATAGGTAGATTGACATGCCACCTGAAGGAGAGGGCGACTTCTTGTGCCCCCTTGATGAGTTGTTCAAAGACTCTTGACAGTACGACCTCTCAACATAGGTTGGAATGCTAAGAGAGCGCGTCTAACAGCATCCAATCCCAGGAAACTTGAACTCTTCACCCCACAAAAGTTCCATCGGCCTTGAACCTGCTGTCCCAGGCAGTGTGCCCCGCAGCCTGCCAGACTGGCATTGGCCGTCACCACTATTGGTTCTGAGGCCTTCAATGGAAGTCCGCGGGAAAGATTGCGATGTACTGACCACCAAACCAGGGACCAGATTCTTGGAATTGGCAGATAGATTTTTCTGGAACAAGGAGTGACGATCCCACTGAAGAAGAAAGTTGCATTGAAACCTCCTTCTGCGCCACCTGACCCACGGGACTACTGGAACTGTGGCTGATAGAACCCCCAGATACTGCATGCATTGCTTCACCATCATAGACGGCCTGGCTATCACTGCTTTTGTCTAAGACTGAATCTCCTGGACCTTCCTCTGAGGAAGAGAAACACCACCCTGATCCGTGTGGAATTGTACTGCCAAATACTCCAACATTTGGTTCGGATGCATCTGGCTCTTCCGAGAGTTGAAAAACCAACCGAAACAAGCTAGTGTTTTACAGGTGAAATTCACATGAAGTAGAAGGAGCTCATTTGACAGACCCAGAAGTAGCATGTCGTCTAGATAATGGAATATTTGCACTCCCTTGACACTGAGAGTCGCGATGACAGCAGACAGTAGCTTCGAGAACATTCTCAAAGTCGTGCAGAGACCGAATGGGAGACATTAAAATTGAAAATTAGAGCATTCCCCGGAAAATCTGAGAAATCGATGGAGAGATGCGTCTATGGAAACAAGAAGATACGCACCACCAGATCGATGGAAACCATCCAGTCTCCTGAGTCCAATGACTCAATTTTGAATCATGGTACCTTCATGTAAGAATTCCGAAACCCCCTGAAGCCTCTGGGACCAAAAACAGAGGGGAACATACTCCCTGAGTCTTGCTCCTACTCAAGAGGGTCAAGTGGAGACACCCTCAGAAGGACATATTTGAAGCCTTAGGAGCTTCGTTGGCCCTGGGCTTGGAAGGTTTCTGGAAGGTTGAACCGGCTTGCTTCCACTGTCTGAAAAACTGTCTGTAAGCACTGGCCTCTGAATCCTTCTTTGGATCTCTTGTTAAACCGAAAGGGCTGCTGTTGACATTTTCTCTACTGCAGGATTAGGCTAGATCTGCCACTGGCAACCCGCTGGATTGCTGATTCTAAGTCTTCCGGAATAGTAGCTTCCCGCCAAATGGAACTTAACATAACTGTGCTTAGAAGCTTTATCAGCTGACCAATGCTTCAACCATAAAGCTATGTGGGCTGTGAAGGAATGAGCCAATATCTTTGCTTTCATTGAACCAGCTCACTGACCTAGTCAACAGCCACTTCAGCCACAAAATCTAAAGCAGTCTTGAAAATTGCAAAAGAGAAGAAGAACTGCCACTTCCCAGATTTTCATCTGAACATCCATCCACCAGCTCCGCTACCCCCAGTCTAAGGCTGGATTCACACCCATGCATTCCTGTATTCCGCAGAGCTGCACCACAGAACACGTCCCCTAGGAGACCACAGTAAATAAATGGTACTGCAAAAAGCACCAAAATAAATAAATAAAAAACGCACAGGTGCGACTCCACATCAAGTGCTTCTGCCACAGAAGTGAGCACTACCGCCGGCCTGCAGGCTGCTCCGGCCAAACTATACAACTTCCTTTTTTTTTTTTTCCTTTTATCAGGCCTGCATTTATTCTGTGGTTCATAGGATCCCTAAAGGTATCCGAATCCCCCAGCGGAAGTGGAATGTGGCAAGCGAATCTTCGCAATGAAGTATCCAACTTAGGCATACTGTCCCAAAGGTTACAGCCTCGATACTCTATTATGCACATTGAGCCCCTTCTCAGGCCCCGCCCACTCATCATCAAATACTTCTTTAATCTCAGAAATGAATGGGAAGGAAGGTAATGATCTCTTTAAATACGGGTAGTATCTCTGCTGTTTCTTTGGAGGTGACAACTGTCCCTGCCACTTCATCATATCCTTAACAGCCTCCACCAAGGGGGGAACCAGTGCGAAAAAAATCAAACGTATGCGATTCTGAGACCATCACAGCCTCAGATGGATCCGAATCGTTATTGACTTGAGTTAAAACGCAGTGAAAACACATGATCTGAATCTGCAGATGCTTAAAGATACAGCAGGATGAGCAGGATTCCTTGAAAGGCTGTTTAGCCCTTCCTTGACTGTGTCCTTAATGTAGGATTTAACCTGGCGTGCATTTGCAGCATTGTCCTGAGCCGCCTCCTTGAAGCAAGATACACAAACCTACTTTCCTCTGATGAGCTCAGCTGAGCAGGCCCAACAGGATCCTTCTTCTGCCTGGGCTGGCGATGAAGACTTGTCCAAAGAAGAGGATCTTCTTCTCTGTCTGCGCCCGGATATGCTCTTTCTAGAGGCTTTCTGATGTCTTGACCTCTCTTGGCTCCAATCCGAGCGACTAAAGTGAGGTAAGGGTGAGGGAGATCTGGAACACAGCGACAACAGGCGTCTATCCAGCTGCATGCGACTCTGCGATTTGTCATGTCCCGTCTCCTTTTTACTCCTTTGAGGCTGGAGTGCTGATTAGGAACCTCTTTGCGGGCATTTAGCGCGCATTGGACCCTTCTCTCTGTAAAACAGAGGATGTGCTCTCTTTTTAAAAAAAATAAAAATAAATAACTAACTAACTACCAAATAAATAAAATAAAATAAACTTCTCCATCCGAATCTTCAGTGCTAAAGGCAGTTAGGCAAAACTCCAAGGATAATAAAAACAGTCCAGACCAGTAACACAGAAGTCAGGCTTACCAGAGCAGAGTAGTAGATTGATCAGCTGGAGACTGAGATTAGGCTAGAGGACACAGCCTGCTGCAAATCAGTAGTGATCCTTCTGGTGTTTTGCTAAGCAATCCAAGAGGAAGCTACCTCTGACCTCACCTGTTGAACTCTGAGCTTCCTGAAAGGAATACATGTGGAGGTGGTAGGTGGTGAACTGCAAGTCCCAGCGAGCCAAACCACTGCATGAATGCCAGCACCTGCCTAACGAAGGTGTATACAGTAATTTATACCGTTGTGACCTTGCCAGTAATACACAGTCATTTATACTGTACCATACAATCCCAGCACCACGGGAACCCACACTCCTCGGGAGATTTACAGCCCATCTGGGGGGGTCTTCTGATCCGGGAGAGGCTTAACCCGGACAGGATGGATGGTGGGTGGAGAAAAAAATAAATAAATACAGAAGAAAAATAAATATATGAATAACTAACTAAAATTAAACTTTAAAAGGCGTCCGGAGCGAGGACAAAAAAAGAACACTGGTGTGGGCAGACAGCCGCCCTTTATGGGCTAGAAAAAAGGTGGTCCTGGAGGGGTCAGAGGGGGCGGAGCTGACCCATAGTAGGCTGACATGGGGAGGTCCAGGAAAAGCGTTTATTGATTGGTTTGTACAAAAGTTATAGCGTCTACAAAATAGGGGTTAGTTTTATGGCTTTTTTATTATTAATTTTTTTTTTTACTAGTAATGGCGGAGATCTGCACTTTTTATAAGGACTGCGACATTATGGCGGACATGTCGGACAATTTTGACACATTTTTGGGACCATTGTCATTTTTACAGAGATCGGTGCTATAAAACTGCACTGATTACTATAAAAATTACACTGGCAGTGAAGGGGTTAACCACTAGCTGATTAAGGAAGGGGTTAAGTGTGTCCTAGGGAGTGATTCTAACTGTGGGGGGAGGGGACTGTGTGTGACACATCACTGATCATAGCTCCCGATTACAGGGAGCTACAGTATGATCAGTGACAGTGTCACTAGGCAGAACGGGGAGATGCTTGTTTACATTAGCATCTCCCCATTCTTCAGCTCCATGAGGCGATTGCGGGTATCCCTGTGGACATCGAGACCCATGATCCTACTCACGGAGCTCCCGGCATGGTTGCGCGCTCGCGCGCCACCGCCGGCTTGCACGTGACCACACAGTGGCAAATTCAAAGAGACGTACCTGGACGCCTATTTGCCCAGCCGTGCCATTCTGCCGACATAAATGTCCAGACGGCAGTCGGCAAGTGGTTAAAATCTGCAGACGCTCCGCTTCTGTGATAGTGTGATTACATCCTCTACATGTTTGTCTTATGTACATGTTCCTTTTTTGGTAAAAAAGTGTATTTTTATTACAAGGACAATATCACTAAAAGCCTTCTTAAAAGCCTTAGACCCTTAGGTGCACATTGCATACCACCTTTCTAAACTGGTTACCACTGTTTGCTTTTGTTTTTCAAAAAAATTGCAAAAAAAGTAACAAGAAACATCTTCTTTTGGGCGGGGGGGTCCCTGAATGGCAGTTTGGAAATGTGGTCACAGTCAGGGAAGGTGACAGTCAGGGAAGGTGACAGTCAGGGATGTGACAAGTAACAGTCAGGGAAGGTGACAAGTAACAGTCAGGGAAGGTGACAGATGACAATCAGGGAAGGTGACAATCGGGGAAGGTGACAGTCAGGGAAGGTGACAGTCAGGGAAGGTGAAAAGTAACAGTCAGGGAAAGTGACAGTCAGGGAAGGTGACAGTCAGGGATGTGACAAGTAACAGTCAGGGAAGGTGACAGTCAGGAAAGGTGACAGATGACAATCAGGGAAGGTGACAATCAGGGAAAGTGACAGTCAGGGAAGGTGACAGTCAGGGATGTCACAAGTAACAGTCAGGGAAGGTGACAATCAGGGAAGGTGACAGATGACAGTCAGGGAAGGTGACAGTCAGGGAAGGTGACAGATGACAGTCAGGGAAGGTGACAGTCAGGGGAGGTGACAGTCAGGGAAGGTGACAGTCAGGGAAGGTGACAGATGACAATCAGGGAAGGTGACAATCGGGAAAGGTGACAGTCAGGGATGTGACAAGTAACAGTCAGGGAAGGTGACAGTCAGGGAAGGTGACAAGTAACAGTCAGGGAAGGTGACAGATGACAATCAGGGAAGGTGACAATCGGGGAAGGTGACAGTCAGGGATGTGACAAGTAACAGTCAGGGAAGGTGACAGTCAGGGATGTGACAGGTAACAGTCAGGGAAGGTGACAGATGACAATCAGGGAAGCTGGCAATCAGGGAAGGTGACAGTCAGGGAAGGTGACAGTCAGGGAAGGTTACAGATGACAGTCAGGGAAGGTGACAGATGACAATCAGGGAAGCTGGCAATCAGGGAAGGTGACAGTCAGGGAAGGTGACAGTCAGGGAAGGTTACAGATGACAGTCAGGGAAGGTGACAGTCAGGGATGTGACAAGTAACAGTCAGGGAAGGTGACAGTCAGGGAAGGTGACAGTCAGGGATGTCACAAGTAACAGTCAGGGAAGGTGACAATCAGGGAAGGTGACAGATGACAGTCAGGGAAGGTGACAGTCAGGGAAGGTGACAGATGACAGTCAGGGAAGGTGACAGTCAGGGGAGGTGACTGTCAGGGAAGGTGACAGTCAGGGATGTGACAAGTAACAGTCAGGGAAGGTGACAGTCAGGGATGTGACAAGTAACAGTCAGGGAAGGTGACAGATGACAATCAGGGAAGCTGGCAATCAGGGAAGGTGACAGTCAGGGAAGGTGACAGTCAGGGAAGGTTACAGATGACAGTCAGGGAAGGTGACAGATGACAATCAGGGAAGCTGGCAATCAGGGAAGGTGACAGTCAGGGAAGGTGACAGTCAGGGAAGGTTACAGATGACAGTCAGGGAAGGTGACAGTCAGGGATGTGACAAGTAACAGTCAGGGAAGGTGACAGTCAGGGAAGGTGACAGTCAGGGATGTCACAAGTAACAGTCAGGGAAGGTGACAATCAGGGAAGGTGACAGATGACAGTCAGGGAAGGTGACAGTCAGGGAAGGTGACAGATGACAGTCAGGGAAGGTGACAGTCAGGGGAGGTGACTGTCAGGGAAGGTGACAGTCAGGGATGTGACAAGTAACAGTCAGGGAAGGTGACAGTCAGGGAAGGTGACAGATGACAATCAGGGAAGGTGACAATCGGGGAAGGTGACAGTCAGGGAAGGTGACAGTCAGGGATGTGACAAGTAACAATCAGGGAAGGTGACAGATGACAATCAGGGAAGGTGACAATCAGGGAAAGTGACAATCGGGGAAGGTGGCAGTCAGGGAAGGTGACAGTCAGGGATGTGACAAGTAACAGTCAGGGAAGGTGACAGATGACAATCAGGGAAGGTGACAATCGGGGAAGGTGACAGTCAGGGAAGGTGACAGTCAGGGATGTGACAAGTAACAGTCAGGGAAGGTGACAATCAGGGAAGGTGACAGATGACAGTCAGGGAAGGTGACAGTCAGGGAAGGTGACAGATGACAGTCAGGGAAGGTGACAGTCAGGGAAGGTGACAGACACAGTCAAGGAAGGTGACAGTCAGGGATGTGACAAGTGACAGTCAGGGAAGGTGACAGTCAGGGATGTGACAAGTAACAGTCAGGGAAGGTGACAGTCAGGGAAGGTAACAGTCAGGGAAGGTGACAGTCAGGGAAGGTGACAGTCAGGGAAGGTGACAGTCAGGGAAGGTGACAGTCAGGGATGTGACAAGCAACAGTCAGGGAAGGTGACAGTCAGGGAAGGTGACAGACACAGTCAGGGAAGGTGACAGTCAGGGATGTGGCAAGTAACAGTCAGGGAAGGTGACAGTCAGGGAAGGTGACAGACACAGTCAGGGAAGGTGACAGTCAGGGATGTGGCAAGTAACAGTCAAGGAAGGTGACAGTCAGGGAAGGTGACAGTCAGGGATGTGACAAGTAACAGTCAGGGAAGGTGACAGTCAGGGAAGGTGACAGTCAGGGATGTGACAAGTAACAGTCAGGGAAGGTGACAGTCAGGGAAGGTGACAGTCAGGGAAGGTGACAGATGACAGTCAGGGAAGATGACAGTCAGGGAAGGTGACAGTCAGGGATGTGACAAGTAACAGTCAGGGAAGGTGACAGTCAGGAAAGGTGACAGTCATGGAAGGTGAGAGCAGTGGAAGTTGCCTGTGAGAAGTGTGGAGGGTGGTCCTGTCCTCATGCAGTGTGCCCCCCCTTCCCCTTCCTTGCTTCCCTTCCCCCCTCCCCGCCCTCTGTACACAGCATTCCTGTGAACACTTGAGCGCTCTCTATGAAGTCCGGGACCTGTTAGACATCGGAGGAGATCGGAGAGCGGCACATGAGCTGACAGCGGCGCTCCAACATGTTCTGCACCAAGCTGAAGGAGTTGAAATTGTCGGGAGAATGTCCCTTCTCAATGCTGAGCCAGCCGCCGGAGGACGATGAAGTGCCGGCCACTGCCGCAGCTGGAGCCCCGATCTGCAGCGAGGAGTCCGGCGTAGTGCGGCACCGAAGAGCCGCCGAGGAGCCTCCGCAGAGGAAGAGCAGCCGCACCAGAGTCTACCTTCACACCTTGGCTGAGAGCATCCATAAATTAATCTTCCCCGAGGTAATCCACACTCATTTCTTCTATTTCATATAACTCTTCTCCTAGGGCTGCGGCAGCTAAGGGGTTAAAGCTGACCTAGTTACAAAGCTGCTTTTTATTTCTCTTTAGGTATGTGCAATTATCAGTATTTATACAGTCTAATCAAAGGAGGGGAAAAAAGTAGTTGTAAAGCTGGCCATACACAGGTAGAGTGAACGACAACAATCGTACAGATTCTCCAAGCACACTAAAAAGCACAGATAGATGGATCTCCAACCGAGGCTACTTCAGAACAACAGTCAGCTCCATCAGCATCTAATTGGACGCAGGCGCTGTCCGGCCGACAATTTTCCACCTAAACCCTTCAGTTTTTAATTGAAGGATGATGGGTCGGTGGAGTGTCGACAGAGCGAATGTTGGCTGGTCCATCAGGAATCAGAGGGTATGCGCTCCAGGTATGGCCAGCTTTGGATCAGCAATGGGCACCTTTTTGTGCTGCAGTATGTCTAGATTCACACTTTTGCGGTTGCTTGTGGGGTAGCATGAAAATCGCACTTGTTCCTGCACCCACAACCACCCTCAGCCAAAATCAGTTGCTCTTTTGAAGATGCACAGGGCTGCAATTCATTCTTATTAGCACCCCCCGCACGCTTCTGAAAATGCATCATGTTTTTGGGTCATGGAAATCCTATGGTGCAAAAGCACCATGCGATCTCACTGCGACTGTGGAAAGATGCAGGAACCTTTATCCTGTGGTTTCCCGCAGGTACAGCAGCTCATTCAAGTAAATAGGCTGCCATGCCCGCGCAAACGTGGGACACACTAAAGGTATAGGTGATAAAGCGGTAGTAAACTGCATTTTTTTTAACCCTCTAGGACAATGGCATAATGTGCTAGTATTCATCGCATACTAGCACATTATTAACCACTTTCAGACCGGACCAATTTGCAGCCAAAGGACCAGGCCCCTTTTTGCGATTCGGCACTGCGTCGCTTTAACTGACAATTGCGCGGTCGTGCGACGTGACTCCCAAATAAAATTGACGTCCTTTTTTTCCCACAAATAGAGCTTTCTTTTGGTGGTATTTGATCGCCCCTGCGGTTTTTATTTTTTGCGCTATAAACAAAAATAGAGCGACAATTTTGAAAAAAATGCATTATTTTTTATTTTTTGCTATAATAAATATCCCCAAAAAATATATAAAAAAAACTTTTTTTTTCCTCAGTTTAGGCCGATACGTATTCTTCTACATATTTTTGGTAAAAAAAATCGCAATATGCGATTATTGATCGGTTTGCGCAGAAGTTATAGCGTTTACAAGATAGGGGATAGTTTTATAGAATTTTTATTAATATTTTTTTTTTTTTATTAGTAATGGCGGAGATCTGCGATTTTTTTTTTTTTTTTGTGACTGCGACATTATGGCGGACACATCGGACATTTTTGACACATTTTTGGGACCATTGTCATTTTTTACAGCCATTAATGCATTTAAATGCATTGATTTCTGTATAAATGACACTGGCAGTGAAGGGGTTAACCACAAGGGGGCAGTGTAAGAGTTAAGTATGCCTAGGGGTGTGTTTTTTTACTGTGGGGGGGGCGTGGCTGTCAGCTAGTGAATGCTGATCTCTGCTCCAATCACAGGGAGCAGAGATCGGCGTCACTAGTTGCTAGGCAGAACGGGGAGATGCTGTTTACCTCGGCATCTCCCCGTTCAGCCGCCCCGTGAGACGATCGCGGGGGTCCCCGCGGCGATCGAGTCCGCGGGGACCGCGATCGGACTCACGGGGGTCCCGACCGGCGCGGGAGCGTGCCGCTCCCGGCGCGCTCCCGATGGCACGGACAGGCTAAAGGACGGACTTATATATACGCCCTCCTGCCTGTACGTGCCATTCTGTCGACGTATATCGTCGTGCGCCGGTCGGCAAGTGGTTAAATACTTACTTTAGAACAAAGCCCTCCAGCGGCACGCTGTCACTGCTGAAGGCACTTTTATTTTCACCCGGTCTTCCTTCTGGATTCACGTCCTCCGGTGTTCTGTCACGAACAGTCCGGCTATCACCAAGTGTCCGCTGTGTACTGCGCATGCGCAGTACGGAGCATAAGGATTTTTGCAAAATCTACGAAGATGAACGGCGCCTGCGCCATGAGTCAAAGTGTAAGCCCCACCATCCAAGTGGACATAGGGCTACACAAACTTAGAGGGCCCCTCGTGGGCTCGCATCGCTCGCCACGCTTCGGGCACGGCCTCGCTGCGATCGGCTTATTTATATTCTAACTCTATGTCCACTTGGAAGGTGGGGCTTGAAAGTGGACTCACGACGCAGGCGCCGTTCATCTTCGGCAATTTTCGGAATCTGGGTGTCCTGTGTACGGCACATGCGCAGTACACAGCGGACACTTTGTGATGGGGGCAGAAAACTATAGTACACCGGCCGTTCGATTGGCTGCGCCGCGATGGCATCACTCCTGCGCATGCGCACGGGAGTCACGCACTACAGCACGGAGCTCTGAAGGGACGCCATGGGTATGCCATCCCTTCAGAGCTCATGCTCCAGTCACGTCACCGGCTGCATGCAGTGTGAATATCTCCTAAACGGTGCAAGTTTAGAAGCTATTCACTGTACCTACAGGTAAGCCTCATTATAGTCTTACCTGTAGGTACAAGATCAAAAAAAGGGTTTGCTTGCACTTTAACCTAGCATTAAGATGAACATTATGTATTGCTGAGACTGAGGATAAATACTGATCCAGCAGTCAGTAGACATGATGCCAATCACTAAAATCTCATATAAGCCTATACATTTTATTGGCATTTCAAATTGGCCATACACTATACCAGTGATGGCGAACCTTGGCACCCCAGATGTTTTGGAACTACATTTCCCATGATGCTCAACTACACTGCAGAGTGAATGCGCATCATGGGAAATGTAGTTCCAAAACATCTGGGGTGCCGAGCTTCGCCATCACTACACTATACAATCCAATTGTACAATCATCTTTAGATCTACCGCCAACTAGTGCAAGGATTGGATACAAATTGAATGGATCGGTCAGGGTTGTCCCTGTATTACATCGTTTTGGTAAATCTATGGAGGATTTGCGGAGATTGTACATATTGTATGGGCAGTTTTAAAGCAGAAGGAGCTATACTCGCCTTTTCTTACCCTGTTTCCCCGAAAATAAGACCTAGCATGATTGTCGGTGATGGCTGCAATATAAGCCCTACCCCCCAAATAAGCCCTAGTTAAAGTCCATGTAGGTCTTATTTTCAGGGTAGGGCTTATTTTCAGGGAAACAGGGTAGGGCTTATTTGGGGGGTAGGGCTTATATTGCAGCCATCACCAACAATCACACTAGGTCTTATTTTCGGGGAAACAGGGTACCAGCACTGGCATCTTTTTCTGTGCGCCAGTTTTTGTCCATCTTCATTGGCCAGCACAGGATGACATCACTCCTGCGCATGCACAGGGGCTAGAAGCTGGGCTGCGCATGCATAGTTCAGTTTACATGCCTGAGAGCAGGCAAGTAGGTGCCTCTTCTTCGTGTCTCTTTGGCAATAAACAGCAGTGAATAACAGCAGAACTTTAGTTCCACTTTGAAGTCATTTCATTCTTTTTAAACCTGCAGCTTTTGCTAAAATAATGCCTGCCGTGGGGTTCTATGTTCAGGCGTGAATTTCCCAATCATGCCACTGCGTTGTCACCCTGTCAGACGTGTGTCCACCACAGGTATGGTCTACTGTTGTCACCATCAGGAAAGCCTCCCTAAGAAATGAAATGACTGTAGATGGGAAGTGATTGCAAAGAATTTGCAGGGGATCAGCAGCACTGGGATGTAACAAAGGATGAGAAGGAATAGTGTATGCCAAACATAATAATGGTTTGTGATAGTCGCCGTCATTCAGTTGTGGTTTACATTTACTTTAACACTCCAGGCAGTTTGCTGAAATGGAGAAATAAACACTCCGGCTGCCAGCACCAACGTCTTTCTCAGCTATATAAATAGACAATGTAGCCAAGCTCCCTGCCTGGATGGTGTCTGTGCATAATGTAGGTGTATTATCCATCGCTGGCCCACAGTGTATGATTATACAGATAGGCACCTCCATGGAGGGGATGCATGTCAGCTGCTTTAATGCGTCTGTGTGTTCTGTCCATTCCAAATGAAGAAAGATGAGTTTTTTCTGCCAGCACACAAAAATCAATATACAGCGGTGCCCAGAGCAGACGCAATAAGTGATGTGCCCCCCCCTATTGGCATGGGTGATTTTTGACGTCATTGTTCAGATCTGCCTTTTCTTAATTAACATTTTTATTGTGTGATAAATGTCTGAGCGGGCAGCACTGTGCACATTTACATCTACACTGCTCTCTACAAGTCCAGGTCTGTTCAGGTGCACTGTTCATTATTATGTTCATATGTTCATTATGTCTAAGTGATCTCTCCTAAAATAAACGCACTTTCTCCTGCCTTCCTATGATTACACAGTGTGCTGTAATATTTACACCAGATGTTCTTAGCGTTGCCTGCCTGACACCGTTTTCCTGATGTCGTTTGTCATGTGAAATGTGACCTTGTTCTAGCCAGTAAGTAGCAGATGCTGATTGAGGAGTGAGCAGGTTTTAGGTTGGATCTATGTTCATTCATATGGGTTGTTTTGCAGTCAGATTAAAATTAAATTCTTTTGCCATTAGTATGGAACCTGTGACCCTTCCTGTGCCAACCTCAGGGCCCCTGCGACAACAGTCTGTTTTAGCTTACCTAGGTGCTCAGTTCAGTGGAGAAAATATATTCTGTGGACCAGTGTTTTCAACCGGGGGGGGGGGGGGGGGCAAACCACCCTGGGTCATACCTCCCAACTGTCCCTGATTTTGAGGGATTGTCCCTGATTTGGAGCAATGTCCCTCTGTCCCTCATTCCTCCTCATTTGTCCCTCATTCCTCCTCATTTGTCCCTCATTTTGGTCTGATCCTTATAGTTGTTTATAAAATGCACTTTTTATCTTTCAAAAAGTGTTTCCCAGTGCTAAACCTTTCATCTAATTTCTAAATTGCTGTATTTGTAAATTTTAAAGGCCAATATAAAGGAATAGTAGTGGTAAAAAAAAATCACTTGTGGATTAAATTAACCTTTTATTGGGGTTAATTCTCCTTTAAGGGGGTGTGGCAGGGGGCGTGTCCTATGCCTACATACGCTTGCTGGTAGGTGTCCCATCTCAAATGTTGGGAGGTATGCCCTAGGTTGCCCCAGGGTGCTGCAAGCACAGGACCCAGTTTTCTCTGGCTCAGTGTCATGAGTTGACATGGTGTCGGTAGGCCAGCCACCACCATAACAACCAATGAAGCTCTAGGGGTCAGGACATATGGCACCATTCATTTCTATGGTGATGGTGACCAGCTCACTTGTACCATGGCAATAAGTGACTCTGATCCAGGGCAGGCAGAATGCAGGGCCACCCCCAGCATTGAGGAGAAGACGGAAGTATGCCTCCTCCACTTCCTGCCCTCTGCTGCACTGCTGGAGCCAATAGGTAGGGCTCTGATATGGAGGAGACTGTGTTATTTGGGGGCTCTGATGGGGGGGGTGAGTGTTTGTGATTCCCTGTGGTGACCCAAAACCATGCTGCATTTTCAGAAGCGTGCGCGGGTGCTAATAAGAATGAATGTGTGATTGAAGGCCCTGTGATGGGAAAGGCTGGCTGTTGGGGAGGGGGGGGTTCTGACGTAAAGTGGAGGTTCTGATATGATGGGGAGGCTCTGACATGATGGGGAGGCTCTGATGTACATGTGGGCTACATGGGCTTATGTATAGGGGACTCTGATGTACAGGGATGATTCTGATATGATGTGGGGCTCTCATGTATAGGGATGCCTTTAATGTATAAGAGTGACTCTGATGTGACGTGGGGCCTCTGACATGAAGGGAGGATTTTGATATGATGTGGGGCTCTCATGTATAGGGATGCCTTTAATGTATAGGAGTGACTCTGATATGATGGGGGGCCTCTGATATGAAGGGAGGATTCTAATTTGATTGGGGGGGGGGCTCTGAGGTGACACTGGCATGAAGGGAGGACACTGATGTGATGGGGGACCTATCATAAGATGGGGAACCTTTGATGTGGTGGGGGTTCTTTGATGTGAAGAATGTGGAGACTGATGTGATGGAGGTTTTTTGATGGAAATAGGGGCTTCTGATGTGAAGTTAATTTCATCAGGGTTGTGTGCATTGTTCCAGGTTCAGGTTTCCCATTGATAGGTAACATTTACCCTTTTTTTATACTTTAGATTGGGGTGTCTCTGGATTTTCCATTTTTTTAAATGGTGCCACAACTGAAAAAAAGTTGAGAAACATTGCACTGGCTCCTTAATTTTTTTCATGCTTCCTAGTCGTTTCACTTTTTACGTTTTTTTCCCTGTGATTATAATAGATCTTGTTGGAAGAAATATCAAAAATAGCACAAATCATTTTTAAAGGGGCTCTAGGGAGCACCAACTTGGAAGCATTGATTTGTAAAGACGTTTTAATAGCATGGATCTCTGGCAGTCTTATATGGGATATGTCTCCAGTCTATGACTTCCCAGTCTCCAGTAACCCCTATAGCATGTTTGCAGTCTTTGTCCATCACTTTGTGCATACCTATAGTCATTGATCGTCTTCTTTTACATATGTGCAATGTCCTGACGGCTATCTGTAGCAATGCATTCACTACATGTTATGGTTGGCACCTTCAGTGATTTTCGGGGCTGCACTTGAGGCCTCCGGCAATGATGACGGTTGAACATCACTGGTATAGAGTCATAACGAAAGGGGCACTCAGGTAACTAGAAATAATGATATGTTACAGTAATGGCCTTTACATGGTTTTACATGCAGAATGATTATAATTAAAGAGGTCATGCAAGGCTGTCGATCCAGCCCGCCACAATAGATCTTTTTAGAAAAAAAGCCTTAGTAAAGGAATATATATTCAAAATTTACACCTGCATATAAAAAAAGGTGTGGTCTTTTACACCTCACAATGCTATGGGGTTTTGCATGAAATTATCACCCAAAGATACAAGTGGGAAATGCTTCTAATATCTGAGTTAGTAACTTATTATAATTATTATACAGGATTTAAATAGCACTAACAGTGGTGTAACCAGAGCCCTGGCTCAAGAAACCACGAAGGGCCCTCCTGACCCTGTCCTGGGGGCCCTTTCCATTGGTCCCAGGGCCCTTGCCACTGGTCCCGGGGGTCTTTCCATCAGTCCCAGTGACTTCCCGTTACTCCTATCGCAGGGCCCTTTCCCAAGTTCTGCAACGGGCCCCTTTCCTGCCATCTTGGGACCAACCCACAGTGCCCGTTCACAAGTGTGACCATTGTGACCCAGGTAGGTCCGCCACTGACCTTACAATAGCACTAAGGGGGCACTCTGGAGGAGGATGTAAGGGGGTACTCTGGGGGAGGATGTAAGGGGGCACTCTGGAGGATGTGAGGGGGCACTGTAGAGATACTATAATAGTACCTCCAAAATGCCCCATTACATCCTCTAGAGCTCATAAAGAGTATCTGGATTTTGTGCTGTCGGTATGAATATTGTTAGTGGCTATATAGCCAAAAATCATCAGCCAGCTCCTTTTCACACATTCATGGTGGGCTTTGGCTTTCAGGGAGGCAAGCAAGTGCAGAGATTGTGTACGGTGGGTAAAACACTTTTAAAAAATAAAGTCGATAAAAAATAATAGTCGATAGATGTACTGCCGAGCTCGGTCTCTACTCGTGCAGCAGGGCGTGTGAACATAAGCAACACCCCGTTGCCCGATCCAATGCACAAAAACCTACCAGAATGGCATGTACATGCACCTGCTTAATTGAAGTTTATGTGTGCAAAAACGCAGTATGCTACACCAAAAGATGCACCTGTATTGTTTCAAAAGTTGCACTGCACCATGTTGCATTGATGGGATTGGGCATCATAGAGAATGTGATTCCCAATGTTGTGCATTGCATTGCAACAGCAGACGCAGGAGAAATCACACTAGTGTGAATGGGGCCTGGCTTGTTTTATACAATATATACAGTAAAGAGAGAGGAGGAAAGAAGAAAAAGAAACAATAATGGCAGACAAGAAAATAAAGTGCAATTTGATGGTCAGTGGAAAATGCCCTCTTATATTAGTGGTCAATGAAGTGTCATTTTACATTGGTGATCAGTGGGAAACACCCCTTAAAATTGGCAGTCAGTGCAAAAGTGTCCCTCATACACGAAAGAAGGGGGTGGAAAAGTGCCCTCATACATTAGTGGTTAGTATAAAAGGGCCCCTTTACATTGGAAATTAGAGGCCAATTTCCCTTTACATTGGTGATCAGTAAGAGAGGTCTCCTTACTTTGGTGGTCAGTAGGAGAGGTTTCTCCTTACTTTGGTGGTCAGTAGGAGATTTGTCTTCTTACTTTAGTAGTCAGAAGGAGAGGTGTCCCCATACTTGGGTGGTCAGTAGGAGAGGTGTCTCGTTACTTGGGTGGTCAGTAGGAGAGGTGTCGCCTTACTTTGTTGGTCAGTTAGACAGGTGTCCCCTTACTTTGGTGGTCAGTAGGAGAGGTGTCTCCCAACTTTGGTGGTCAGTTGTGGAAGTGTCTCCTTACTTTGGTGGTCAGTAGGAGAGGTGTCTCCTTATACTTTAGTGGTCAGTTAGAGAGGTGTCTCTTTAGTTTGGCGGTCAGTAGGAGAGGTGTCTCATTACTTTGATGGTCAGTTGGAGAGGTGTCTCCTTACTTTGGTTGTCAGTAGGAGAGGTTTCTCATTAGTTTAATGGTCGGTAGGAGAGGTGTCTCCTTACTTTGGTTGTCAGTAGGAGAGGTTTCTCATTACTTTGATGGTCAGTAGGAGAGGTGTCTCCTTACTTTGGTGGTCAGTTGGAGAGTTGTCTCCTAATGTTGGTGGTCAGTAGGAGAGGTGTCTCTTTACATTGGTGGTTTGTAAGAGATATGTATCCTTACATTGATGTTCAGTATGAGAGGTATCCCCTTACTTTAGCAGTCGGTGAAAGGAAAGACTCATATATTGAGAACAGATATTCTGCAAGCGTGGAAATCAATAAACCACTACTAAAGGAAACTTAAGGTTCCAGAAAATTCCTGTTGAGAAAGGCTGGTCAATACATGAGTTGAATCTGAGAACTAGTAGGGTCTTAATTCAAATTCAATTGAGGTCCCTAGAAAAAGTAGAGTATCCCAGGTTTGATAGGGAGTTGTGCATAGTTGTATGTAAAAACTAGGTTTTTAAATGTGGCCTAGTCTCTGTACGCTACCTAGCAGGATCAGATCACAATGGCTTCTTCAGATCTGTTTTGGTCAAATGCCATACTGAGCATGTTATGGGGTCTCATATTACAGGAAAGGAGAGGACAAGTTGTGATCCACAGTTTACAATAGAAGAGGAGCCACTGTATAGCATTGTCATTTGGGCTGCCTGCAAATGAGCAGGGACAATGGTGTTGCCACCAAAACACATCGGCTGTATTTATATGTTTTATTTACCAACAATTAAAATGATGTAGGACTTTCATTCAATTATGGTCTGGTGCTTCTTTCTGTATTTCTATAGATTGCGCTACTGTCAGGTGCCCATTGAGGGAAGCCTTGCTGTGTGGAAGTCGAGCTACTGAGCTTTTTTTGCAATTTTGCTTTATCTGACTGTATGTCTCTCTAAATATGTGGTTCTGGGGTACAAGTCGGCAGTTGCCAGTCTGATACCAGCAGTCTGACCACTCTGGAAGATGGCAGAAGGGCTGGGCTGTAAAGGAGTGTTTGTAGGCTGCATACATATGACCAGCAGTTATTGCTATCCTATTCCACGTTTAGACCCCCAAGTATATCATTGCTGTTTTTATTCTAAGTCCGGCCCTGACAATTGCTGTCATGCTCGTTTTATGTTTTAATTTCTTACGTGTCAACACAGACTATGCACACATTATAGCACATCTTGAAACCATTGCAAGACCAATATAAATCTGCTGTGTGAGAACAGACTTGTACATACCATATATTCAATCTATTTGACAGCACAAGAAGAAAAGCTTAAGATTTCCACTACTTGTCATTGTGCCCTGGTGACATGCAGCTCAGCAGTTTTACGCTCTCTGGGAACCTTTGGTTTCAACTCCCAGGATGACAAGCAGTCATGTTCGCAGAATGAAGTCGCATCTTAGTGACATTCAAAATAAAATGCCAACGGCTGCAACGACTGTGTCACTGAGGCTATACATACCTGTATCCTGAAATGTTAACACTTACTGAAATTTACAGTATATACAAAAAATAATATTATAGTTTTTTTTTTTTTTATAGAAATGGACTTTAATCCCAGTGCAAATTAATACACATATATATATATATATATATATATATATATATATATATATATATATATATACTCATATGTAAATCTAATCTATGTCATCTATGTAAAATAACATTATACTTTTAGAAAAACCACAACCATCTTTGTACAAGAAAGCTTACCTCTAAAGTCTTCATAAGACTCTAACTGTTGTTCACACATTCAGGGAATTGAATTAATCAAACATAACTATTCCTCCTTTTTCACTTGTCTCTTTTATAGCCTGATCCATAAAACAGAGATATTTTATTCTGTTCTATGCAAGTTATGCTGTCAGCCGGCATGCTATAATGGCTGAGGTGGGCACAGACATACAAAAATATGTAATGCCCCGTACACACAAGCAGAATTGCCATCGGAAAAAACTTGGATGGTTTTTCCAGCTTGGCTTGCATGCACACGGTCACACAAAAGTTCGCTGAACTTTTGACCGTCAAGAACGCAGTGACGTACAACACTAGGACGAGCCGAGAAAATGAAGTTCAATGCATGCGTCAAATTGTTTCCAAGCATGCGTAGGTATTTTGCGCGTCGAAATTGCTACAGACGATTGGAATTTCCGATCTGAACTTTTTCCGACCGAAAAATTGAGAACCTGCTCTCAATCTTTAGCTAGCAGGATTCTGCCAGCAAAGTCTGATGGAGCATACACACGGCCGCATTTTCCGACCAAAAGCTCTCATCGGTCTTTTGCTGGCCGAATTTCCGATCATGTGTACGCGGCATTAGGGTAGGAGGAACTGGACTACATAATAACTTCTCCTTTCGCTTGGAGAATAGTTAAAAGTGTTAACCAACTTTGAGGATTGTAGCAGTTTTTATAAAATAATTCTAGTTTTCAGTTAGACAAGACTTCTTCTCTAGTTACTGTTTTTATATATAATATTTTATGCACCTTTTTTAGGTACAATACATCTTTTTAGGATAACAAGGGTGACTCAAAGACCCAGATCACCTACACATGTGAAATACGTCAATACAATGGGGTTTACTAAACTTAAAGTGATTGTAAAGCTTTGCACAGAACAGCCCTGATCCACCTAGCTTAGCTCTTCCCTCAAGCACCCCCCCCCCGACAAATGCCCCCATGGAAAGCCACTGGTGCGGGATTAGCATCCGAGCCACCCTGTCTGCGTCTGTTGACACACACAGCGCAGCTCCACCCCTCTCTCCATCACAGAATTTGACTGACAGCAGCAGCAACCAATGGCTCCCACATTCTGCCCAGTTGGAAGAGAGAGAGAGCGGGGAGAGCCTCTGCTCTTGTGCACAGCACTGGATTGAAATTGGGCCCAGGTAAGTATAAAGGGGTGAGGGGGGATCCTGTGACTCAGAAGTTATCTTACCTAATGTATAGAATGCATTAATCTACAAAAAAACATTTAGGCTTTAGATCCACTTTAAGTAGAATCCTAATACTATGGATGTGGACATACTTTGTAGCAGTCGGGCAGAAAAATGTCCATCGAACAGTAACTGCATCCTATTATATGCAGTCACTGTTCAGTTATTCTGACAGTCATGGGTGCTGTGGCTGTCTGAATACAACAGCTGTCAGCAGAGATTCCTCAACCCACGCTGTTTAGCAAGGATGGGGGAAACTATTGATTATCTGAAATCTAGACGTATATGGCTAGCCTAAGTGAGAGGCTGGATTTTTAATTTCTGCTACACTAGACCAGTTATTTTGTGCCAACATATCCTCCCCCCAACATATGTCAGTTGAAAATTGATATTCAAATTCCAGGTTTCTATAAGTGGGGATCTGCATATACCTTTTTAATAGTACTCAAGCCTACCAATGGGACATTTAGGCATTAAGCGCTGTCAGATGGTGTGCTAGGATGCATTCCTACTCATTAAATTTGGGGTATTTCTTACCAGAGAGGGAGAAATTGTATAGAGGTATCATATTGCACCCTATGGTACCTTATACCCATGGGGAGATTACTATCCCCTATGTGTTCCAGCTATACTCATAGAACAGGATCACGCTGGAGGGTATCTTAACCTGAGAACAAAAACTTCAAAGACAAGTTCAAGATTTAGAAAATCACTGAGAAATGCACTGAGAACTGAGCAATCAAAGACCGCTGATTGCTCAGTTCTCAGCATGCTGTGAGCAGAGAGGCGGGGACTGTCAGTCAGCGACTCTCTGCTCTACTCCTCCCATCATCACTGGACCGCTGGGCTGTGGAGGGAGTGGGATGGGCTGACCCAGGCTCTCAGCACATCGCTGAGAGGCTGATCTAGCTTCAGGCCAGGCTTCTGGGCGGATCCCGACCATAGGGTCAGGATCTTTTTAGAGCCTGGACCGGCACTATGACATCAGCCGCTTCAGCCCACTGTCAGCTCAAAAAGGATCACAGGCGTGCAGAACAAACTGCACTCATGTGATTCAATAGCTTTGGCTATACTTCTCCTTTAATATATTATAGCTTACCAGTCTTTAGATGTGGTGTTTGCATTTGTTTTCTGTTTTTTAAGCTAAGAACATTTTCTTCAAATACAGAAAATACCTATTGATCTAGCCAGAAATATGGTGTCCTTGTCAGTTCCTCTGATCTTAAAAGAAAGTTTAACTATCTTTATCGTGTAAACTACTAGTTTCATAAAATTATCATCTAATAAAGATAAAAAAGGCAAAAATGTTTGAGGTCCAGCCTGGGTGACATCCATAGCTCCCTCCCAAAATATGTGGGTAAGCGTAGCCACCCAGGGACATGAAGTGTGTTATTTTGTAGGAATACCATGTGAAAATAAAGGAAACAGGCTTGAATAAAAGAAAACTAAAGGACTGGGTAGCTAATACTGTATATTGCATACAGTATTTTTGTTTTTAGGTTTAGATATGCTTAAAGAAGGCTAAACAACCTATAATCTGCTTGTAAAAACTCTGTACAATATTCTTCAAATTTGCCAAGAGCTGTGTAGTGCAATAATGCTCCACAAAAATATATTTTATTTATATACAATAAGTTAATGCGTGTAGTGTGTATACTGTATGTGTGTGTACAAAAAATTGGGAATCAAATGAATACTATGGGGTATAGTTATAAAAAAATGTATTTGCGTATGTCTCATCATTTGCGCAAATATACCAAAGAATACTTGTAACGTTTGTGTTATGTGAGTAATGTCAGGTTCTAATTGTTGCCTGCTACTAGGTGAGTGTAACATTCCCCGACACTCAATCCTAAGAGAAACATAGCCACAAGAATGTTCCACAAAACGAGTTAAAGAACATTCACCAATAGAAAAAATTGCTTAACACTATAGGCTAAGAACATTCGACCAGCAGGGGAAATAATATGAGGGAAAAATCAGCACTGTGTATACTATATGGAGAATGCTGTAGGGGAACTCCCAACTGACAGTTGAATGCAAATAGACAGCAGGGATAGTGTAAAAAAATAAATAAAACCAGTGTGGGGACTCCACCAAAATGTATACCATGCATTTAAGTCTGGTATATATTGAGGGGACCTCATGAAAAAGATGGTCAACAAGATGGCCGCTATGCTTCCACTCTCATTGGTCCACCAGTCACCAAGATGACAACGGTTGAATATCTGCCTTTCTAAGAAGCTTTGGCCGTGTCCCTTAAATAATTGGGGCAGACCATAGGAGGTGGGCAACAAGGATATAATGCAGGTGAGGGTGAGGGAGTTGTGAAACCTGGCAACACCATGGGGAGGTGTTGCCAGGTTCTGCTTTCCACCGCACAGGTAAGTAGTGGAGCCTACACCCCTACTAGTTGGCTTTAACTTCTGCCTTGCCGAAGTGACATCACACGCCGGGGGAGTGTATAACAGTGGAAGAAATATATAAATACCCTCATGGGATTCTGATAGACAAGCTGCTCTGCTAACTCTATGCATGTTTGGCCCAAGGAGGTGCTAGCGTACATTATTACATAAGGTTGGTTAGATATATGGATTTGTATTTTATATTTGTTTTAAGGTTCTAGTTATAGGCACCTATAGACCTGGGATATATAATTGTGCAGAATTAAGTTCAGCCTATTGGTGCAGCTCTCCACAACAATCCCAGTTTCTCATGTGGTCCCTTGGGAAAATGAATTGCTCGCCCCTGATTTACATTGTGGTACATTTTGTGGGTATTTTTATGTTCTATGAAAGGACTTGTCAAAAATGTTATATGAATAATTAGGAGTATTATGTACCCCTTACTGATTCACATAAGGGGGGTGGTATCTGGGAACCCTCTTATTTGTAAAGGTGGTTCCAGATTCTGATAAGTCTCCTGCCTACAAACCCCCACAACCACCGGGCCAAGGTTGTGAGGCAGAGGCCCTTTTTCTCATTAACATTTGGTCAAGGTGGCCTGGTATGGTTCAGGACACAGACTGCAAGCACACATAAGGGTATGGATTTTGGGGCGCTACACACATTGTTTTTGTTTGTTTTCTTGTTTCTATGTCTTATCTTTTACCTGGCAGTCATGAATCCCCGGCTGACAGCTGAATGTCCCAGGGGGAGGATGAGTCACTTGTTAGGACGCCTGTGGGTGCTGGCTCCCTAACAACCAGGAGCCCTGAGATGGAATCTAACACATTTAGCAGCGGTAATAATACTGCTGCTAAATGTTTAATTTCACACTTGAGCTGGAGGTTTGTTTGGCTGTTCACACAGGAATTTTCGTAGACTGTACGCGGTGCTGAAGTCTCCTTCATATTATTTCCCCTGCTGGTCAAACGTTCTTAGCCTATAGTGTTAGGCTATTTTCTCAGTTTTATGACTGTTCTTCAGACCACGTAAATTGTAAGTTCACCTTTAGTAACTTTTAAAAACCCCCCACAATGCAATTCTAGGTCCCATAAATAGTGCATACCCATGGTCCTCATTTAAAAACTCTGCTCCGGCTGTTAGGGTGCACATGCATGTAGCATCCAGCTTATCCTGCAAATGGGAGAGGTCCCCCATGGCTGCATATGTAAAGAAAAGCAGGAACAGCATTTTAAAATGAGATCCCTGGTATGTACCAGTTATGGGACCTGGATTGCATAGGGTTTTTTTGTAAAACATTACTAAAGGTACACTCCAAACTGGAACAAAAGCACCCTCCTCAATTACAACATGCCTTTTCTTATCTTCAGCTTTTCATTTTTTCCTGTGTATTGGTGCCTTTTTTTTTTTAGTAGACTGTAGCTGAGGCTCACCCAGCTCATGGTTATTTCCAGACAGAAGAATACAATTACCCAGTCACATACTGCCAAATGCCATTTATACACAAGACGCAGCAAACAACTGAGAAAATACGAATTTCAAAAATGTTACAATATGAAGAATGCAGTCCAAGCGAGAAAATGTAACAGGTCTGAATACCATGCACATTGCCATGTATGCATAAACAAGAAATCCTCTGGCTATGCTTAAAGAGGAACTGCAGTCTGCTCACATAATTTGTAATAAAAACATATTTGCCATTCTGAAGCTTCCCTCCAACCACTTTACATATTATTTTATATATACTGTGATTCTGTACCTGACAAATATGCTGCAAAAATCTCCCTCCACTGAGTCTGGCTGCAACCATTTATTGTGGGCAGCTGAAGCTGCTGCCTGTTCATTTCCTGGATTTACATAGACACACAGAGGCACACCTCCAGCTCTGCAGCTCTCATTGGCCCTCTTATGACTCATCCCCCCTCCTTTCCTGGCAAACTCTCACAAGAGTGAGAGAGCTGTGCATGATGTCATAAGCCTAGGCTTTTTACCAGACAAGAAACAGGACGGGTGCTGTATAAGGTATTTACTGGCAGAAAAAAAAAAAAATGTTTTACTATCCAAAGTTAAAAGAACAAGTGCAGAGGATTTAATAGATGGATAATTGTTCTTAGAACTGTACGAAAAAAGTGTCAACCACTCCAATCTATGACTCACCTTTGCAGTAAGGTGTACATGGAAGGGCAACACGCATCACAAACAAACAAAAGATTTCCCAGCACACTTACCAGCCAGCCTGCAAAACAACCAAATTGACCCTTAACCTCCCTGGCGGTATGATTCTGTCCGGAATTTAGTGCTGAAAGCGGTACAATTATTTTGCATGGAAATTTGGCGTTTTTATATTGTAGGCATGCAATTCTTATGAATAACTCACTTAAATCTGTCCGAACCAGAGTCTAGTAGACATCCCGGGTATGATAAAGTTTGAAACACAAAATCATAAATTATAATATAATAAAAATATATATAAAAATTATTCAATAATGTAATCAAATCAAAAACACTAAAATTTGCTCAGTTGCAGAATAGTCGCTGTCATTAAATTTATTGTTTGATGATAAATTGGTATTCTAATTTTTTATCGGTGTTTTCTAGCTGGTCTAAAACCACTTTTGACATAAAGGGACACTTTTTGGTTGCTATGGACAATCTCAGGTTTCCAGGCAGAAAAAAATCTTTTTATTATATAAAATGACATGCAGGGCACTAGGCAGACCACTAGGGACAAAGGGGATGTGTATTTTTTTTTTTGTAATCTGTAAGATTACAGTACTGTATGTGTTGTGTTTTTAAACTTTTTTGAATTTGGCGCCGATCTCCGCTCCCGTGCGTCGGAACGTCGCAGGGAACGGAGATCGGCGGCACTCGGTACTGTGTGAATCGAGCGAGCGGACGGCTCGCTCACACAGCGGGGAGACATCGCAGGATCCAGGGGAAAAGGTAAGTAACTTCCCCCCCCTGTATCCTGCAATGCAGCCCGAGTCTGGCTCGGGGTTACCTCTCCTGGCAGAAAAAACTGAACCCGAGCCAGACCCGGGAATACCGCCAAGGAGGTTAATAACAATTTACGTTAAAAACAGAGGGTTTTGCCTGCACACATTTGCAAATATAAAAACTGTAGTGCCCATGTCAAAACTCCTCTGTAAACTGCAGTCCTAACTTTATAATTTAGGACTGCAGTTAGACAGGGTCAGTTTGGTTGCTGTGCAGGCTGGCTGGTAAGTGTACTGGGAAATCTTTTGTTTGTTTGTGATAATTGTTCTTTGCCAGTCAGAATATACCTGGTGTATTGATTCCCTTAGAGCAGCCTTTTTCAACACAACTTTGTTTTACCCCCAGAGGAACCTTTGAAATAATATTTATGTCAAAAATGATTATACCTACGGCTCAAAGTACATTAGTGTGATCTTTAAATTCTAGGAAGTTTTAATAAAAGAATGTGTCATTCCTAGAGTATTTGACACCTAGGGCAGATTATTTTTTGACAAAATAGGTTTTATACAACAACATTATTTTCAGTAATAATCCTGAAATAAAAATAATAATGACAATAGAAAAGAAACACAGAAACAGAAATTGTGGTGTCCCCTAACTAAATAAAATAAGTAACATTTTTCTATATAATTTATCAGCATCCTGGAAAATGCATAACATGCCGGCGGGGCTTGACGTGCCCAGTGGGAACACTGTGAAAAATCACTCATTAATGCCTGTACAGCAGGTGGAAGTTGTGGTCATGTGAATTTAGCATTAAGGCGGCATTCCAAACTTAGAAGTGAGCCGGACAACTTGCACAGTTAACACCTTGTGTTCGGTAGCCATACACTGTTCACACTTCTGCCCTAAGGAAACAACTTTGGTTAGAAGCACCCGGGTGTGCAGCATTCTTCAGTTAGAACTAGGTTTGAGCTTTATGTTCGGGTCGAACATAAGTTCGACTTGAACATTGGCTATTCGCCCGTTCGCCGAATAGCGAAGAATTTGGGGTGTTTGCGGCAAATTCGTAAGCCGCGGAACACCCTTTAAAAGTCTATGGGAGAAGTCAAAAGTGATAATTTTAAAGGCTTATATGCGTGATATTGTCATAAAAAGTGTTTGGGGACCCGGGTTCTGCCCCAGGGGACATGTATCAATGCAAAAAAAAGTTTTAAAAACTGCAGTTTTTTCAGGAGCAGTGATTTTTATAATGCTTAAAGTGAAACAATAAAAGTGAAATATTCCTTTAAATTTTGTACCTGGGGGTGTCTATAGTATGCCTGTAAAGTGGCGCATGTTTCCCGTGTTTAGAAGCAAAATTACATTTCTAAAGGAAAAAAAATCATTTAAAAGTACATGTGGCTATAATGAATTGTCGGTCCCGACAATACTCATAAAAGTTCATTGATATAAATGGCATGGGATTCCCCCACAGTCCATTACCAGGCCCTTTGGGTCTGGTATGAATATTAAGGGGAACCCCCGAACCAAAAAAAAAAAATGGGTGGGGGTCCCCCCAAATTCCATACCAGGCCCTTCAGGTCTGGTATGGATATTAAGGGGAGCCCCACGCCAAAATGAAAAAAAATAAAATGGCGTGGGGGTCCCCCCAAAAATCTATACCAGACCCTTATCCAAGCACGCAACCTGGCAGGCCGCAGGAAAAGAGGGGGATGAGAGAGTGCCCCCCTCTTGAACCATACCAGGCCACATGCCCTCAACATGGGGAGGGTGCTTTGGGGTAGCGGCCCCCCCAAAGCACCTTGTACCCATGTTGATGGGGAGAAGGGCCTCATCCCCACAACCCTTGCCCGGTGGTTGTGGGGGTCTGTGGGCGGGGGGCTTATCGGAATCTGGAAGCCCCCTTTAACAAGGGGACCCCCAGATCCCGCCCCCCCGTGTGAAATGGTAACGGGGTACAAATGTACCCCTACCATTTCACAAAAAATGTGTGAAAATGGTAAGAAAAACACAAGACACTTGGCTTAGGGCCTCATCCCCACAACCCTTGCCCGGTGGTTCAAAAATAAAATTGTCCCACGAAGTCCATTCATCTTCTCTCGCTCCTACGGACCAAAAAAAAACACGCCGCCTACGATCTGCCTCCATGGGAGGCACCCGCCGTAATGACCGGCCTCTCTGGTGACAGCTCTTTTATAACTGAGGGCGGGGCCACACAATGACGTCACCGGGTGACCCCCCCCCCTCGGACACACTGGGACATCCCTATGACTTTCAGGTAGCATCAGAGGGGGGCGGGGTCACTCGGTTACGTAACGCTATGTTGACGCTACAGGAAAGCCATAAGGATGTCCCCGTGCATCAGAGGGGGTGGACCGGGTGGCCCCGCCCCCCTCTGACGCTCCCCCATCAACATGGGGACAAGGTGCTTTGGGGGGGCCCCTCCCCATGTTGAGGGCATCTGGCCTGGTACAGTTCAGGAGGGGGGGGCACTCTCTCGTCCCCCCTCTCTTCCTGCGGCCTGCCAGGTTGCGTGCTCAGGTAAGGGTCTGGTGTGGATTTTTCTACATCTCTCTCTCCGTAACTCCAGGCTAGGTCCCTAGATGCTCTGTGCCGCGAGACTGGTCCCAATATGTGGGGAACTGGTTGCCAGTGATGGTGCAAAGCATAACACCACTTCACTATCAGAGTATCCGTCACCCTGGTCATGTCACCTGTTTCCTGGCTGGTTGGTTGCTTTAGCATGTGACACAAATACAAATGTCATTAGCAATGGCAATCTAGCCTACTTGGGACAGCTTTTCTGTTTGATAGACCTATGTACTGTATCTTCCTCTTGTCCCCTTGAATAAGTCTTGTTCTTTTCATTACCTTGCATGCACCCCTTTATTAATATCAAAACAGGCAATGTCCAAAAGCAAAGAGGATATGCCACGGGTCGCAAACTGAGCAAAACCATGCACCAACCCCTGGTGCCTCAACTGGACTCTCACAAGGGTCGCAGTGCACCACTCTGTCTTGACTGTTTCCCTTTTTCCTCTCCTTGTGAGGCACAAAAGAGCCCCTATTTATATGGTGTGACCTGCAGGGGACAGTAACTGCCACGAAAATGGTAGGGAAACCTAACTAGCAGTGTTAACCCTTCCTTCTCTGGATCCATCAGCTCAACAGGTCAACCCAGGACACGTGCAATAAACCTACATTGTAGCAAATGGTTCTTACACATGAATTTGGTTGAAATAACCAGACCTAAAACATAGAACACAATAGAAAAAAACGTAACGCACAGAACATTTTGGAGGAACCTGCTTACACATTCAAATGTACTTGCCCAAATAATATTTATCCCTATTATCTTTCATAGTTAACTTCCTTTTATTGTTTTACAATTTTTTTACACTTCTACAACATTATTCTTTCCAAATAAAAATATAAAATGGGTATCTGCGTCAACTGACATAATCATGGCTTGTACAGGCTAAAGCAGCACTACCACAATAATGATATAATGAAATGTTTTCCCATGTGCTTTATTGCTGCCACAAGTCATAAACCATCACATATGTGTAATTACTTCTCGTAGTCAGTATTGAGCATTTCTTACTGATTTTCGATGCACTGTTTTGCAGTTTGACAGATTGAACCTTGCTCTTCAAAGAACAATCACAAGACATAAAACAAAATGTAGCACCAACAGGTAAGCCCAGTTGCATGTTTACTATAGCACATTTATTTTATAAATGAAAAGTCACATTATTGTCTAGGAGGAGCTGGTAAGGACTTTCAGCAACCACTGATCTGCCTAGTGTTTTGTTTAATACAGACAGTCTAATAATAGACCGCATAAGTTCATTTTAATGCTTTAACCATTGACCTGTCTTTCAAAACCATGTAAGCTAAAACTAATCATATTAAAAAAATGAGCCATCGTGTTGTACACAAGCAGTATTTTGCAGCTGCTTCAATCATTTTCATTATGCCCGAAAAAATTGTAATGTTCAGCCTTAATAAAACACAATCTATTAGGTTGATTAATAAGGAAAAAAGCAAGGTGCAAAGTGCAGTAAGTCACAGCAACCTATTAGAATTTATCTTTCAATGATATGACATCAGTGAAGTGACATTTGATTGGTTGCCTCTGGTTACTACACTCTGCATATAATCTTTGCACTGCCTTATTACAAAAAATAACCAGTTCTTATCTCTATGGTTTCTTCTGCTAAGCACTTGCCATGAATGGTGTCTCCTCTTCAGCTGTTCAGACAGAGATTCTGTTGAAGCCTCCCTTTCTATTCAATGTGGCATGTGAGAAAATGAAAAAGACCGCTGGCTCTGGTTTCCATTAGATAACGCAACAAAAGCAATCCACCTGCAGATTCACAGAGGCTTCTCTTATCATGATAGTATTGCATCTACTGAGTGAAAATTTAAGAGGAAAATGGCTGATTCTAATGGTTTTATGGAAGTAAAGAACTGTGAAACAATGTTTAAAGCTAGTATCAACATTATAATACATACGGTATATAGATATATCTATAAATATATATATATATATATATAGAGAGAGAGAGA
The DNA here is from genome assembly GCA_028564925.1 of Lithobates sylvaticus. Classification (NCBI taxonomy): domain Eukaryota; kingdom Metazoa; phylum Chordata; class Amphibia; order Anura; family Ranidae; genus Lithobates; species Lithobates sylvaticus. The sequence continues at coordinate 601,136,972 of CM053026.1, forward strand.
GAGAGAGAGAGAGAGAGAGAGAGAGAGAGAGAGCTAGTGCCTTGAAAAAGTATTTAGTAATTTAGCCACATTTTGTCATGTTCCAATCAAAAACGCAAATGTATTTTATTGGGATTTTATGTGATGAGCCAACACAAAGTGGTACATAATTGTGAAGTGAAAGAAAAATGATAAATAGTTTTCAATTTTTTTTACAAATAAATATGTGAAAAGTGTGGCGTGCATTTGTATTCAGCCTCCTTTACTCTGATACCCCTAAATAAAATCTAGTGGAACCAATTGCTTTTAAGAAGTCACCTAATTAGTAAATAGAGTCCACCTGTGTGTATTTAATTTCAGTATAAATACAGATGTTCTGTGAAGTCCTCAGAGGTTTGTTAGAGGAGCTTAGTGAACAAACAGCGTCATGAAGGCCAAAGAACACACCAGACAGGTCAGGGATAAAGTTGTTAAGAGAAGTTTATAGCAGGCTTAGGTGATAAAAAAACATTCCAAGCTTTGAACATCTCACAGAGCACTGTTCAATCCAGCATCTGAAACTGGAAAGAGTATGGCACTACTGCAAACCTACCAAGACATGGCCGTCCACCTAAACTGACAGGCTGGATAAGGAGAGCATTAATCGGAGAAGCAGCCAAGAGGCCCATGGTAACTCTGGAGGAGCTGCAGAGATCCTCACCTCCGGTTGGAGAATATCCCCACAGGACAACTATTAGTCGTGCACTTCACAAATCTGGCCTTTTTGGAAGAGTGACAAGAAGAAAGCCATTGTTGAAAGAAAGCCATAAGAAGTCCTGTTTGCAGTTTGTGTGAAGCCATGTGGGGAACACAGCAAACATGTGGAAGAAGGTGCTCTGGTCAGATGAGACCAAAATGTAACATTTTGGCTTAAAAGCAAAATGCTATGTGTGGCAGAAAACTAACACTGCACATCACCCTGAACACACCATCCCCACCGTGAAACATATTGGTGGCAGCATCATGTTGTGGGGGTGCTTTTCTTCAGCAGGGACAGGGAAGCTGATCAGATTTGATGGGAAGATGGATGGAGCCAAATACAGGCCAATCTGTTAGAGTCTGCAAAAGACTTAAGACTGGGGCAATGACACTAAACATACAGCCAGAGCTACAATGGAATGGTTTAGATCAAATCATATTCATGTGTTAGAATGGCCCAGTCAACATCCAGACCTAAATCCAATTGAGAACCTTCATCTAATCTGACAGAGCTTGAGCTATTTTGCAAAGAAAAATGGGCAAAAATGTCACACTCTAGATGTGCAAAGCTGATAGAGACATCCCCAAAAAGACTTGCAACTGCAATTGCAGCGAAAGGTAATTCTACAAAGTATTGACTTAAGGGGGCTGAATACAAATGCACGCCACACTTTTCACATATTTATTTGTAAAAAATTTGGAAAACCATTTAGAATTTCCCTTCCACTTCACAATTATCTGCCACTTTTGTGTTGGTCTATCACATACAATTCCAATAAAATACATTTATCATTTTGGTTGTAACAGGACAAAATGTGGAAAATGTCAAGGGTTTTTCAAGGCACTGTAAAAACACTTGTTACAACCAAGGTATGCAGAATACAATCTCTGAATGCACAACACCTCAAACCTTGAAGCAGATGGGCTACAGAAGACCACACTGGGTGCCACTCCTGTCAGCGAAGAACAGGAAACTGAGGCTACAATTCGGACAATAGAATATTTGAAAAATTTGCCTGGTCTGTTGAGTCTCAAGTTCAGCTGTGACATTCAGATGGTAGGGTCAGAATTTGACGTAAACAACATGAAAGAGTGGCTCCGCCCTGTCTTGTATCAACGGTTCAGGCTGGTGGTGTAATGGTGTTGGGGATATTTTCTTCAGAAAACTGGTTTCCTGAACATGACAACGAGGTCACTGTACTCCAATGGCCTCCAGAGGTCACCAGATCTTAATCCAGTAGAGCACATCCAGTGGGATGTGGTGGAACGGGAGATGTGCAGCAGACAAATCTGCAGCAACTGTGTGATGCTATTATGTCACTATGGACCAAAATCTCTGAGGAATGTTTCCAACACCTTGTTGAATCTATGCCACAAAGAATTAAGGCAGTTCTGAAGGCAAAAGGTCCAACCCAGTACTAGCAAGGTTAACTCAACACACAGCCATTAATATCTAAACCGCTGGCAACAAAAGTGAGTACACCCCTAAGTGAAAATGTCAAAATTGGGCCCAATTAGCCATTTTTCCTCCCCAATGTCCTGTGACTCGTTAGTGTTTTAAGGTCTCAGGTGTGAATGAGGAGCAGGTGTGTTAAATTTGATGTCATCTCTCTCACTCTCTCATACTGGTCACTGGAAGTTCAACATGGCACCTCATGGCAAAGAACTCTGAAAAAAAGAATTGTTGCTCTACATAAAGATGACCTAGGCTATAGGAAGGTTGGCAAAACACTGAAACTGAGCTGCAGCATGGTGGCCAAGACCATACAGTGGTTTAACAAGACAGGTTCCACTCAGAACAGGCCTTGCCATGGTTGACCAAAGAAGTTGGGTGCACCTGCTCAGCGTCCTATACAGAAGTTGTCTTTGGGAAATAGACATATGAGTGCTGCCAGCATTGCTGCAGAGGTTGAAGGGGTGGGGGTCAGCCTGTCAGTGCTCAGACCATACGCCGCACACTGCATCAAATTGGACTGCATGGCTGTCATCCCAGAAGGAAGCCTCTTCTAAAGATGATGCACAAGAAAGCCTGCAAACATTTTGCTGAAGACAAGCAGACTACGGACATGGATTACTGGAACCATGTCCTGTGGTCTGATGAGATAAACTTATTTGGTTCAGATGGTGTCAGGCGTGTGTGTGGCAACCAGGTGAGGAATACAAAGACAAGTGTGTCTTGCCTACAGTCAAGCATGGTGGTGGGAGTGTCATGGTCTGGGGCTGCATGAGTGCTGCCGGCACTGGGGAGCTACAGTTCATTGAGGGAACCATGAATGCCAACATGTACTGTGACATACTGAAGCAGAGCGTTATCCCCACTCTTCAGAGACTGGGCTGCAGGGCAGTATTCCAACATGATAACAACCCCAAACACACCTCCAAGATGACCACTGCCTTGCTAAAGAAGCTGAGGGTAAAGGTGATGGACTGGCCAAGCATGTCTCCAGACCTAAACCCTTTTGAGAATCTGTGTGGCATCCTCAAAATGGAAAGTGGAGGAGCGCAAGGTCTCTAACATCCACCAGCTCTGTGATGTCGGAGGAGTGGAAGAGGACTCCAGTGACAACCTGTGAAGCTCTGGTGAACTCCTTGCCAAGGAGGGTTAAGGCAGTGCTGGAAAATAATGGTGGCCACACAAAATATTGACACTTTGGGCCCAATTTGGATATTTTCACTTAGGGGTGTACTCACATTTGTTGCCAGTGGTTTAGACAATAATGGCTGTGTGTTGAGTTATTTTGAGGGGACAGCACATTTACACTGTTATACAAGCTGTACACTCACTACTTTACATTGTAGCAAATTCATTGTAATTTCTTCAGTGTTGTTACATGAAAAGATATAATAAAATATTTACAAAATATGAGGGGTGTACTCACTTTTGTGAGATACTGTATGTATGTGTGTGTGTGTATATATATATATATATATATATATATATATATATATATATATATATATATATATATATATATATATATATATATATATATATATATATATATATATATATATGGCACAAGGACATAACAGGTTTGGAGAAAGTTCGGGGGGGGGGCAAATTAATAATAAAAGGGGATGTCAAATTTTCTTTGAAATATTAGGAAATATTAAAAAAACTAAATGAATAAAGCGGATGGCCAATCTTCTTTACAGCAAAATATTAGAAAAATTAGGTATATTAGGTATATTGTCTTTATAAGTAATAAATGGCAGGCAACTAAATTCTTAAGGGTTGATGGAAAATCCTCTTAACGATAAAATATTAAAATTAGGATATGTTGTGCTTGGGGAAAAACGTTAAATCAACAAGACAAAGAGTGCACAGACAGTCAGTGCACTCTTTGTCTTGTTGATTTGGTTTTCATAGTGACTGGTTCCCACTGGTACTCAGAGAGCTGCATTGACCCCAAGTTTCTGATATAATTCACCTTTTGTGGCTGGACTTAAGAATCCATGGATTGGACTGCAGCAGGTCTCATTTTGTTTTCCAGTTAGCGCAACCACTAGATATACAGTATTATGCTTTTATTTTTGCAAAAAAGAAGCAGACAGTTAACTAATAAAGAAGGATGGAAATTCTTCTTTACAGCTAAATATTACAAAAATTGGATATGTCGTATTGAGGAAAAAAGTAGCAGGTAACTAAATTAATGAAGACAGATAAAAAACTTTCTTAATAACAAAATATTTAAAAAACTGGATATGTTGTATTTGGGAAAAAAACTCACAGGGAACTATATTAATAAAGGGGATGCAAAACCTTCTTTATATTGAAATATTAGAAATATTTGGTATGTTGTTTTAAGAAAAATGGAGGGAACTAAATTAATAAGGAAGGATGGAACGTCTTCTTTACTGTAAAATATTAGAAAAGTTTTATATGTTGTGGAAAAAGTAACCGGTAACTAAATTACTGAAGAAGGATAAAAAACTTTCTTAACAACAAAATATAAAAAAAAATTGGATATGTTGTATTTGGGAAAAAAACTTGCAGGCAACTATATTAATAAAGGGGATGCAAAACCTTGTTTACATTGAAATATTAGAAATATTGGGTATGTTGTTTTGAGAAAAATGGAGGGAACTAAATTAATAAAGAAGGATGGAAAATCTTTTTTACCGTAAAATATTAGAAAAACTTTATATTTTGTGTTTGGAAAATGTAACAGGCAACTAAATTAATAAATAGAAATGGAAAACCTTCTTAACAATAAAATATATGAGGAATTTGTTATGTTGTATTTGGGAAAAACCTAGCAGGTGACTATAATAATAAAGGGGGTGGAAAAACCTTCTTTACATTGAAATATTAGAAATATTGGGTATGTTGTTTTGAGAAAAAAATGGAGAGAACTAAATTAATAAAGAAGGATGGAAAATCTTCCTTACAGTAAAATATTGGAAACATTTGATATGTGGTGTTTGGAAAAAGTAACAGGCTACTAAACTAATAAAGAAGGATAGAAAAAAAAAATTGGATATGTTGTATTTGGGGAAAAAAAACTAGCGGGCACCTAAAATAATAAAGGGGCGATGGAAAAACTTTGCATTGAAGTTTTAGAAAATGTGTCTATGATGCGTTTGTAACAAAGAAGGGGGAAACTAAATGAACATAGGGGGATGGAAAACATTAGAAAACTTTTATATGTTTTGTTTGGAAAAAGTAACAGGTAACTAAATTAATGAAGAAGGATGAAAAACTTTCTTACCAACAAAATATTAAAAGAATGTGATATGTTGTGTTTGAGAAAAAACTATCAGGCAACTATATTAATAAAAGGGGATGCAAAACCTTCTTTACATTGAAATACAAGAAATAAGTAGTATGTTGTTTTGAGAAAAATGGAGGAAACTAAATTAATAAAGAAGGGTGGAAAATCTTTTTTACAGTAAAATATTAGAAACATTTGATATGTGTTTGTAAAAAGTAACAGGCAACTAAATTAATAAAGAAGGATAAAAAAAAAATAATTATTAGAAAAATTGGATATGTTGTATTTGGGAAAAAAACTAGCGGGCAACTAAAATAATAAAGGGGGGATAGAAAACCTTTGCAATGAAGTTTTAGAAGATTTGTGTTTGTAACAAAGAAGGGGGAAACTAAATGAACATGGTCATGGAAAATCTTCCTCAGAGTGAAATATTACTGGGTACCTTTATGTTAAATACAGAAAAAAGATTGTTAAGAAAAAAAAAAAAAAAGGCGCGAAGATTTTCGGGCATTTTCTGATAACCAAAGTTTTATAATTACTGAAGGATAACAGGGCAACGTTTTGGTCCAGGAAATAGATTTATTTGCCCCGGGGGATCAGGAAGGATTTTCTTATTCCTTCCTGTATGTCAAAATTGGGAAAAGTCTTTATTTCAGCGTTATTAAAAATGGAATGGCCTTTGTTGAGCATTCTTTTATTTTTATTTTTTTTACAGCAGATCACTGAAAAAAGTCTCACTAGAGCAAATACACAAAAATACTGCTGCCAGGGGGCAGCAGGAAGAATTAGTAGGCAGGAAAAAGACACGGACTGTTTTGGGAGAGATCAGAAAGGGGGAGCAAGAGTGATGACAGAACACACGCTGCTGCTGCTGCTGCTGAGAAGAAGGAACAAGAATTCAGCTGACAAAAGATACAATCTTATCTTACTGCTTCCTCAGCAGCAGTGTTCATCTGTTCTAAATAAGCCAGCATTCTGGGAATGTACAGCCACCGACAGCCTCCTAGTCTTGCAAGACTTAGATTCCCAGGCACATGCCAAGCTGCACACTCAGTGGAGTCGCTTTACTAAAGGCAAATAGGTAGTACATTTTACTAAGGAAGTTGCACATTGACAGAGCATTTTCCCCAGAGTGTAGACAATGAGATAAAACTCTGCTGACTTTCATCAATCACTGCAAGAAAAAAAATAAGCATTTTTTTTATATTTTCCTTGCACGCAATAAGGTAAGCGAAATTTCCCTGCACTGTGCCACTTCTCTTGCAAAGTAGTTGCCTTTAGTAAATCATTTCACGCATGTCCAAGAACAACTTACAATAAAAAAAATACTGGACTCCACCTTTGGCAATATGAATATCCTATGTGACAAAGAAAAAGGGCCTGTGCTAGAGACAATTAACAGCACACACTACTTTAGCAAGCATGGTTATTAATGTAGTATGTATATTTCTTAAGAAAAAAACATTTATTTTTATATACATGTTAAAGTGATACTAAATAGAGAAGTGTTAATTGCCATAATTCATTCACAGAAACTATATACAGTATATATAATGCCACTGTATTCTTATTTTATTTTTTTAAAACCCTCTAAGGACCTTATGCAGCGCTGTTGTGATGCCCTGCTCTTTGGCATCTGCAGGGAAAGATCCTTGGGAGGGGCTTCTATTCCTGTGCTGCTGATGTATGCACTCTACAGTATGAGTCTGTGTCTGGCCAGCCCTGATTGGTCATCACAATAGATTACAAATATCAAATACCCGTTTTACAGATTCCTGTAAATATGTATACATTGTAGATTAATATGGTATAGGCAGAGTCAGAGATGAATGAGACTAGCTTTTATGTCGTTCAGATGACATCTGCACCCAAGGCTCCTTTTTTTTTACTTTACAGGTATTAGCGGTTACATGTGATATACACTATATTGTCAAAAGTATTGGGATTCCTGCCTTTACACACACATGAACTTTATTGGCATCCCAGTCTTAGTCCGTAGGGTTCAATATTGAGTTGGCCCACCCTTTGCAGCTATAACAGCTTCAACTCTTCTGGGAAGGCTGTCCACAAGGTTTAGGAGTGTGTCTATGGAAAGGTTTGACCACACTTCCAGAAGCGCATTTGTGAGGTCAAGTAGGAGTCCCAATACTTTTGACAATATAATGTATTTAATACTAATTTATTTGTGTGTTTCTTAGTGAATGTGAGTAACCAGCATACTATATCCCGCTCTCATAGTGTTAACAATAGGAGAGAGGGAGGGGAGCAGCTCCTTTATTCAGAAAATGTCATATTCATTCATAGAATATAAGGCTTTCTGTGAATGGATTAGGGGTGTGAGGGTCAGATGAATGTCACCATTTCCCCTCGTTCAATCACAGAACGCCTTGTAGTTTGTGAAAAAGATTACAAGATGTTTTTTGAATGGATGAGATGAAGAACAAGTGACTGTAGGAGCAGCAGAGCTATCAGCCACTGAGCTGGAAGATGAAAGCTGACAGTGGTATGCTTCATAATACAACTAAGATTTTTAGCATTTTCAACAGACCTCTGGACTCCAGGAAAAAGCAAAAAAAAAAGACCAGTCCAGATTTAAATGAGTTGTAAAGGCAGACGGTTTTTTATCTTAATGCATTCTATGCATTAAGATAAAAAGCCTTCTGTGTGCAGCAGCTGCCCCATCACCCCCTAATACTTACCCTGAGCCCCATCTCTGTCCAGTGATGTCCACGAGTGTCCGCTGGACTTCGGTCCAGCGGATAATCCCGCGGGTGTGTGTACGCGGCATAATACTTACCTGAGCCCCATCTCTGTCCAGACACAGCAGCGGCGCCATTGGCTCCCACTATTGTTAATGAAAGTCAGTCAGCAAGTCAGGAGAGAGAGGGGGTGGGGGTGGGGCCGGGTGGCCGCACTGTGTCTGAATGGACACCGGGAGCTGTGACTCAGCTTGAGTGGCCCCATAGCAAGCTGCTTGCTCTGGGGGCACTCAACAGGAGGGAGGGACCAGGAGCACAGAAGAGGGACCCGATAAGAGGAGGATCCAAGCTGCTCTGTGCAAAACCAACTGCGCAGAGGAGATAAGTATAACATGTTTGTTATTTTTATTGAAAATAAAAGTGAGACTTTACAATCACTTTAAAGCCTATTTCTTTCTTTTTGGATAGAGTAGGGAATGCTTAACTGATTGTAAAGCTTTAAAGCGGTTCTGCACACATTTCATTTAGTAAATCTCTTTGCCTTCCAAATCAGGCAAAGAGTACTAAATGAAATGTGTTTTTTTTTTTTTTCACTTACCTTGTAATCGCTGACTTCCTGTCCTCTGTCTCTGCGGGGGTGGGCGGGGTCTCTGCGTCGATCGTCGTCACGCCGCACTGTCTCCTGGGATCTGGTGTCATTGATCCCAGGAGACAGTGCGGCCATCTTCCGAAATCTCGCGAGATTTCGGTCACATCTTCCGAAATCTCGCGAGATGTCGGCATTGTGGACCAGCAACCCGGAAGAAAGGGGCCTGTGTGGTTTCAGGTGCCCACACGGAAGATGGAAGCCGGCATGAAGTCGTTTTAAAACTTCATATTGCAGAAGAAAAACGGCAGCATTAACATCAAGACGTACAACAAGTGAGTGATGAATATGCAAAGCGCATTACTGCACATTAGACCAAAAAAAAAAAAACATCTAAGACAGTGTAGAACCGCTTTAAGTATTATTTTCATTAAAGAGGAGGTCCACCTTAAAAAAAAATCTTAAAAGTCAGCAGCTACAAATACTGCAACTGCTGACTTTTAATAAATGGACACTTACCTGTGCCAGGGTGCCCGCGATGTCGGCAGCAGATGACGAGCAATCGCTCGTCTCTCGGTTGCCCCTGCCGCCATCCATGATCAGGGAATCAGGAAGTGAAGCATTGCGGCTTCACTGCCCAGTTCCCTACTGCGCATCTTCACTGGTCCCTTTGTTTTTTTGGTACTGTGTGTTTCTCAGAAGACAACGGGGGGTACACAGAGAACAAGAAAAAAAACCTGATGGGTGTTCCCCTATTTACAAAACCCCCCAAAAAATGTTTTGTGTTAGATACACTCCTAAGTTTCAAGGAGCTCAGCTTTTACTAACAGAGTAAATACATTAAAATGTAGTAGTAGAGATTCAGGGAGATTCACATACTTTGATTAGTTAAGTATCTCATTAGTTCCAGGAAATACTATAGCACAGCCTGTTAAGTGTGGCCATCTTTTGCCATTTATTGTGCACACTAAAGCTTAGTACACCCGTGTTTTCTGGAGTAGTAGTTCGGCCGGCTTCTGTCAAAGGGTCAAGGCCATAAAAGGTCTGACGATTGGCTCCCGATCAGCTCTCTCAGCCATTGGTTGCTCTGGTGGGGGCTGTCCCCCTGGTCAGAACACAATAGCACAGCAAGGGAGATCGTTGTACTAACGTTGGATAGTCGGCTCCTCCTGAGTTGTCAGTTTTTTTTTCATTTAGCCCTGCTGGGTTAAACAAAAGAAGGCTTAAGATGACGTCAGTATTTGTACGTTCATTATGCGGCAGGGGATTAATTGTTCATGTATGTCAGTACATTTGAAAATTACAAAAAAAGTTGTTTTTCCCCAAGAAAACTAAGAGAAAGAATAAAGGGTCTATATATATATAGAGACAGTTATAATCAATCACCATTTTAAGCAGCTTGTTCTCTCCGTATTCACCAGGTCACTGAATGCTACTGTATATTATTAAACTTTTGCAGTTGTTCACATCCAACAAGATATGGGCTATACAATTTGATTTGGCAAATCTGATTATTTCCAATGGATATCTGTCTAATGGAAACAATTTAGATCCACATAGATATTGGAGGACTGACCAAACATTCTTCATACCTTTGCTACAGACCTGCTGCCTCCTATAGCTAAATACATGCCAACACATTCTGACTTTATTTTTGTTGTGTAATAAATATCAGAAATGTATCCAGCGATTATGCACCAGTTGTGAGCAAGCAGACAAATGTTCCTGTTCCTTAATTTGCTAACATTTAAGGTGGTTTCAGGGTCCCACACTACCTACACTTATATGCAACAAGCACGTGTCACCATATAGGCCCATACACACGATCTGACTTTTTGACAACAAAAATGCAAATTAGTTGTTTTAAGGCAACATCCAACCGTGTGTGCGCTCCATCGGACAAACTTTTTCGGTTTTCATCAGACTTTTGTTGGCTGTGCGAACGGACAAACTTTCCAGCAACAAAAGTCCGATGAAGCAAAGTCCGATCGTATGTACAGAAAACCATAGGACTTTTGTACAAGGTACAAACACGCATGCTCAGAACCAATGCAAAAGATCAGACAACAATACAGAAGTTGACCAAAAGTGGCGGTAAAGAGCAAAAAAAAACACTTGATTTGGTGAAAGTTGGCTGAAAAAGTCCTGCCGTGTGTATGCAATACAAGTTCATGGCCGACGACCTTTGTACAAAAATCCACGGGAAACTTTGTACAAAGTCCAGTCGTGTGTATGAGGCTTAAGAGTGGTTTGCACTTAAAATGATCCTTATGCCTCGTACACACAATCAGACTTTACAACAACAAAACCATGGAATTTTGTTCGAAGGGTGTTGGCTCAAACTTGTCTTGCATACACACGGTCACACAAATGTTGGCCAACAATTACGAACGTAGTGACTTACTAGATGTACTACGTGGTTTTTCAGCTCTTTAGCACCACGCTTTGGGCTTCTTCTGCTAATTTCGTGTTAGTAGAAGTTTGGTGACTGTTGAAGTATTGTTTCAAAGCTAACTTTTGATCTAGATGTTGATGAATTATGAGTATCTATTCCTGAGAACAGCCCCTAAACACAAATTAAAACTTTCAGTTTTAATGAAAAACAATATGGACACAATAAAAAAAAAGCTCAGAACATGTAACAGCTGTATCTGAGAACATCAGTAGTGTTCCTGGAAATTAATGGCACTCCGTAACAGATACTATTGCCATGACGTATAGATAAATGAATTAAAAGTAATGTATTAAAGTGCAAAAAGTTATGATGGTAGGAGTATTGTGCACTGCTTCTATGGGAGGCATGTGCCATTAGTATTGTAAGTGGAACCCACTGAACAGAAATAATGTTTTTGGATGCCTTATGTCCTGGAGGCAGAATGTTCCACTGCCTGCTTGAATGATGTTCTGCTATACATGGTAAATCAAATCACTATGGTGCTGTCTAAGCCAGAGGTGCTCAAATAGTCCCAGACTGAGAATTAAAACAGCAACGGCACATAAAACACATCATCTTAAATTTGTGAGCATTGTCATATGTTTCTGTATTTCATATTCCAAAAAATGCAAAAAAAAAAATTATTAGTAGACATCACCGCACAGTTAAGTATTGATGGTCATGTACAAAATGTGACTAATGGCCCGTACACATGATTCGAAAATCGGAGGACAGATCGTCCGTTTTTTTCACTTAATAGTCATAAGTAGAAATTGAATAGGTTAATAAAGTTAAAAAAAAAAAAAAAAATCTCGTACGGCACAAAAGAAAATCGAAAGTGATGTCATGTGTTATAATGCATTTGTATTGTATTTTCGGACGACAACTGTACTGACTAAACAAAAATCGTTCAATCTGGTATCGTACGAGGAAAATTTTTGTGCTTGTCCAACCGAAAAATATCAGATGAATTGTCATGATTGGCTCTCGAAAGCTCTGGACTAACGATCCGATTATCGTACAATCACGTCCAAAGTGGTATCTTTCGTCCGATTTTCGGATAATGTGTACGGGCCATAAGACAGAGGCAGGAGCACAAATTAGAACAAAAATACACTAATGCCTATCAGGCATTTTAGTACCTGTCAGAGTTACCGAATTCCCAGTCAGTTCTGTGATAAAACTTTTATAGGCTGAGACTTTAGCTGTGTCATAGGTCTGAGACCCCAAATAGATAAGATTTCACATTTTTCTCATGAAAACGATGCCAAGTAAAGCTCAGCTATGCAACACAGAGAAGGTTCTTAAAGAGGACACATTAATTTAATAGATCCATACCAAAGTATAAAATGCTTTCTGGTTGTTGAATGAAATGATTTTACATTTGTTTCTCTGTAGATCTGGTTGCAGTACATTTAAGCTGCCTGGCATGCCAATGTGTGGAAAAGTTCTTGGGAGAGAAGATTTTGAGAAAATTTTGATAAACCAGTCAAATGCAGCAGGTGAGAGAAATTGGGACAATCATGTCAACCTATGTAAGTGTTCAACACATAGCAAACGTATATTCATTATCTCATGTTTTTTTCATCTACCCCCATACATTTAGGGACTCCTGAAAATGTTTACTGGTTCAGCAAACCATCTATGTTGACAAAAAAGTTCTGAAAACAAATGAATAATATAGAATGACAAATACAGTATAGTAGGAAAAATGTAATTAATATATGCTACAAAAATATTTATTCAGTTATAAGTTTCAAATATGGTATTATAAGGGAACTTAGTAAAGGTCCAATGTATGCCTGTGGTTGTACAAAAAGGCCTTTTTGTCTAATGCAGTTTACATACAAATTCTGCAGGTTGCAGTCTCCAATGCACACTCCAAGTATGGAAAGATATAAGGCAAGCGGCACCTGTATTATGCTTAACAATGTTATCAATAACTATATGATTAGTTGTATTGCGGTATAGGAACACCAATGTGGTTACCAGGGCTGCTGTGGCAGTATCAATGAATAAAAACAACAGTGGTGTTGCTAAAATCCTTTAAAATTAAAGTAAAGCTAGGGTATAAAATAATCCTCATGAATAGGACATTTTTTGTGTCGGGCCTTTGCTCCTAAATTACCATGCTATGCGGTTTCCTCTGTAAACATTTGTAGTCCTCCCTTTCCTGTCTCATGTTGTGAAATGTTGTAATTTCAGGAGTTCCCATGGAAGATGTTAAAAAATCTATTGGAGAAGAACTTTTCAAAATATGTTATGAAGAAGATCAGCATGTTTTGGAAGTTGTTGGAGGGTCATTAAAAGACTTTTTAAACAGTTTTAACACACATTTAAAGCAAAGTGGACAAAGCATAACTCAAGAAGATGGGGGTGGACTTCAAGAAGGGTCAATCTTGTGCCTAGAAAAAGATCCGGATAACTTAAATGTCTACTATTTCTTCCCAAATAATATAACAGCATTGATTTTACCAGGAATTATTAAAGCAGTAGCATATACACTGTATGAAACAGATATTGAAGTGAAGCTGATACCACATCTCGATAACGATAGTAATGACTTTATTAAGGAACCCTATCTCTTATACTCTGTGGAGGTCAAAAATACCAAACCATCCTTGTCTCCATGTAGACCACAGTCGTATGTGGTTATCTCAGCAGCTATCTTCTGCAAGACTTTCCCTTTCCATTTCATGTTTGACACAGACATGAATATGCTACAGATTGGCGATGGAGTAAAGAAACTTCTCAACTGGAAGGACATTCCTGGGAAAACCAACTTTGAAGAAAATTTTGAAATCATTTCGCCAAAGATAAGCAGTGCTTTTAGTGCGATCATGACTATGTTGAATATGCAGTTTACTATAAGAGTTAAAAGATGGGACACAACCATTGAGAAGTCATCAGAGGTGAGATCAGTTACAGAAATCTAAGATGTGTTTATCTGACTACTTTAGTAGATGGTTTGCTTTGGTGTAAAACTTTTGTTGCAAATTTCAAGTGCCCACTTTACATTCATTAGAATTGTTATTACCCTTTGCTTTCCAACCTGTCCTTGAGTCCAACCAACAGAATGCTTTGCAGGTAAACCTAAATATGCACATGTGAAATAAATGTAATGTCTTAATAGTACAGGACAGGACACAGGATCTTAAGCCTACAACAATTTTCATCTGAATAGTCCATATCAGCTTGTGAACAAAAAATCGAACGATCATTCTGAATACAGATATTTTTGTCTGCTTTTCAAATAGTGTGTACGGGCTTTGGTCTTAATCATGGGTTATATACAGCTACCTTCATTTGATTGGCAAAAAAGCTGCAGGGTCATGCTCTAAATAACCCCTCCCAGCTTGCCTCAGTTTTAAGTGGGGTACACACTATAAGAAAATTGGGCGAACAATCATCCGATTTTTCTCGATGTTTCACAGTAAATCAGAACCGATTTGAACGAAAATTCTGGTACAACAAAGGATTTTTTTTTGTTGTTTATTGTTTCTGATCATGCGCAGTCTTTCTTTTCAAATTTTTCTTGTATGAAAATTGTCCGAAAAGGTATACATTAAACAAAAATCGTTCGTTCTGTTCACGTACGAGAAAAATTTTGGAGTTTGCCCCTTTGAGAATTTTTGTACGAAAACTCAGAAACGGCTGTCGAAAGTTGTGTACACACTATACGAAAATCGTACGAACATTTTTTGGATGAAAATGTTTGTCCGATTTTTATAGTTTGTATGAGCCTTTATGCTAGTGACCTTAGGTGATAGATATCTTCTCTCTACTGCGAGAAGCTTACTTCTTTTATGCTGAGGTTTTTCTCTCAAGATACTTCTGTCAAGTTTCTAGTTGCTCCAAAGCTCTCTGTATCAGCTTGACTCTTCAGCTGAGCTTTGGGGGACTGCACCCATACCCCTAATGGTCCGAGATTAAGGGTTAGCTTGTAAAGTCACTTCAGCACTGGATCCTGTGTGGATGCTCATCTTGGCACATGGCACATTGTGATGAGTTAGCCTCGGGTTGCTATATATAGGTCCAGAGCCATAGTCTACCTGTGGGGGAGCCCTGTCCCTTGAGAACCCTTTGGGGGTTGCCCATATTATCCTGCAGAGAATGTAAGACATCTGCCTCAGTAAGTTGCTCAGGGCTTTCACCCTTCTCTAACACCAATATGCTGCTGCTCAAGTGCAGAGTGGCTACAGTAGAGTGCAGGCTGCAACATTTTAAATGCAGTGTTGCAGCCATGGAGAGGGAGTGCAGGTCTTATTTGGCCCCATCTTGTAGAAGTTTGTCTTGCAGCCTGTCACCTCAATTTCTATGGCTCCATTTTGCTTCCCCTTTGCACACTCTCTCGGTCAGCACCTGGATTCCCAGCCCCTGCAGAATACAGAAGGTGATCCAAGGATGCTCCTTGGGTTTTACCAGCCCACACAGCCTGGCTACGAAGACTTCACCCTCCCCCTCAGAAACAGGAAAGGGCATGAGTAACTCTTTGGGGGACATTTCTCTCTACACATTGCAAATTATAGGTGCATGATCAAGGGGCTAGGTTGTCTCATTGGCTCAGACTCAGCTAATGGCTCCAGGAGATGAGGGGAGATAATCTCTCTACAAAAGGCCCCTGTACCTCCTGTTATGATAACTGCTCCCAGCCTGATTCCCATCTTTCCTCTAGGAACTCCGTTGGCTGCTCACCCTTCCTCCTACCTACCTAGAGAAGAATTTTCTGCCACCATGTCTTATGTTATGGGCAGGACTTTAGGCCTCTTTATAGTCCGTAGATTGCAGGGGTGACAAAGGAGCCCCTGTATTCTCTCTTTCACAGTTGGTCTATTTTGTGGCTGATGGACTGTCTGAGAAGGAGGTAGACGAGGATGATACTTCTTATGAAGAAGATCATTTCAGGATGAGATACCTTCAGCTGAGATCTCATCAAAGCTTAAAGATACCATTGCTCTTAAGCATTTTGGCCTGAGACCCTAGCTTAATTTTCACATATCTATTCACCACCACCTAGAGCTCCTACCTGTGGCCTTACGCTACTGTGTGACTGGGTGGGTACACTTTGCCATAGCATACCTCTCCATCCATATGTGAAGGATCCTTTGGCTCAAATTCTGGTGTTTGGAACTTCTGTGCAAGAAGTGCCTGCCTTTCAATGGAGAAGTTTGGTACTTTTATAGACAAGTATATCAAAGAAATCACAGGGAGAAAGAGTACTGTCATCCCCAAGGAAAAAAATTAAAGTTGGCTGCATGTATAACTTTCGACTCCTGAGACCCTTTCTTTTCATCCTTCTCAGGCCTCCTGCTCCAAGTCTAAGTCTGGGACACACTTTGTTGAAAAACATGAATCCCCAACACAGCCAAACATGACTTTAAGACCTCTTCCCAATAAGGGTGTGCCCCACTTCTGGGCCACCAGTCAGTCTTTTCAGCTTTCTGGTTCCAATAAATTTTAGAGGCTGAATCTAGAATGTAATTTCCATGGGCTAAAAATTGTAGTCATAGACTGTGCCTCCTCCTCTTCATGATTTAAAATTTGCGACCTTCTCTGTAAAGACAGGTAGATCTTCTTGCCGCTAATCATCAGTTCCTCACTTAGGAGGTCATTATCCTAGTCCCAAATGAGGAACAATTTCAGGGCTCATATTCAAACATATTCATTGTTCCTAAGGCAAAAAGGAAGCCCTAAGCCCATTCAGAAGTCGTCCCTAGAGCTGACCATCGATTAGAGTACCTGGGCCTGTCCAGGATCTTCTTGTCCCAGGACAAACTTCAAACATCTTCATTTGCTTTCAATCTCTCCTTCTCCATGGTCAGCCCTTGATTCCTGCTTGCATGAGGGTCTTGGTCCTGATGGTAGCCTCCTTTCAGGCAGTGTCATATGCCCAGTTTCACTCTAGACCAACTCCAACTTAACACTCTGGTTGTGTGGGGCAAACATGCTTGGTGTGTAGTACGCCCCATGCATCTTACCTACAAGGCAAGACTTTTGTAGATGTGATGTATTTCTAACTCTGCACTGAAGTCAGGGAGACCCTTTCCCCAAGAGGCATGAAAAATTCTCATGATGGATGACAGCCTATCAAGCTGGGGAGGACCCCTGGATGCCCCATCCGTGCAGGGGACTTAGTCGGCTACCCATAAACATTCTTGGACTCCAGGCAATCCAATTGTTCCTTAAATGTTGGTCCTCTCAGCTGTGACTAGAATCTAATTGGTCAGTACCACAGCAATGGCCTACATTAACTCTTAAGGAAGCACCAGAATTTGGCGCTGCTGAAAAAGAAGCAGACTTGATTCTGACTTGGGTGGTATTGCCCTGTCTGCCATCTCCAAAACAGGCATGGAAAATTGGCAGGTTTATTTTCTCAGCCATCACATCTGTATCCAGTGAAATGGGCTTTCCACCCCAAGGTTGGATCTTCTATCACCCACATTCAACAAAAACATCCAAGACCCTCAAGTCTTCACAGTGCGCACTTTGGTGACTCCATGGGATTAGTTCAAACTGAACTGAATTACTTCTCCACTCT
Source organism: Lithobates sylvaticus (assembly GCA_028564925.1). Taxonomy (NCBI): domain Eukaryota; kingdom Metazoa; phylum Chordata; class Amphibia; order Anura; family Ranidae; genus Lithobates; species Lithobates sylvaticus. Next base: position 601,154,661 of record CM053026.1, read on the forward strand.
TTAGCTTCCAGCTACACATGTTCCCTTCTTTTTTCTCAATCCATTTGGTCAGCGTTACACTTACAATATTTGTTCCATTTCTGGTTCCTCAGTGACTGACGTTAAAAGAAGATCTGGTTGCTTTACCTTGGATGACTTCAGGTTTGATGTGACCTACCTATAATTTGGAGGTCACAACTATTGGTGAGTGTGGTTCACGAAGTGGACTGCATACAGTTGTGCTCATAAGTGTACATACCCGGGGGGAAATTTTTTTTTTTTTTTTTTATTATTTCAAAAAGTTTTATTTTGAAGAATGAAAGTCATATACAAGAAAAAGACAAGAGAAACATAAGAGAAACAATGAAATATAATAATTACACACCTCACATTAAGCAAATGCGGAATCAGAGTCCCATTCCAAGGCTGACTCAAAGAGTTGTCAGAAAACAAACATTATGAAGAAACAGTTATGCCCTGTACACACAATAGAATTTTCTGACAACAAATGTTGGATGTGAGCTTGTTGTCGGAAAGTCCGACCGTGTGTATGCTCCATAGAACATTTGTGTGACAACATTTGTGTGACCGTGTGTATTCAAGACAAGTTTGAGCCAATATCCTTCGGAAAAAAATCCACGGTATTGTTGTTGGAAAATCCTATTGTGTGTACAGGGCATTATTTGAGCCTCATGAACCGGCAACCAACTACCTGTGAGCTATTCTGGTCCTCTGGTTTATGTCAAACCATGGACTGCCGTGGTAAGATGAGGCCAGATGGGGGGAGGATCCCTCATCTCCCGTCACCCCTAATGGGAACAACCTGTGGCAGAAGGGGAATCTCTAACCCTCATCCCACCATCAAATACCGATATATCATGAGGATAATATCCATTTACTTAAGCGTAGAATTACTGTAATTCCGAATTTCTCAATAACCCGTGTTAGGGTAGCATGAAATGAAGGAGATGGGAGGGAAGAGGAGGTGAGAGAGTAGGAAGAGAAAGATGAAGGAAGAGAGAAGAGAGTTTGCCTATCACCATGCATTGAGTTTATTTCAGTCTGGTGGGATGCTAGTGACGAGGGAGATGCCTACATGGTGGGCCCAGGGTTCCCAGGTAGCCTCAAATTTATGGACTTTGTCCAGTAATATGCTTGATAACTTTTCCTGAGACATTATCCAGGAGATTTTCCTTTTTGCAGCCATTGCTGAGATTTTCGGTTGTTTCCAGGCCTTAGCAACAGTAAATTTGGCTCCCAATAAAATTAAAGTGAATCAGCCTGCGAGTGGGAGTGGAGATCTTTGGTGTCTGGGCATAAAGAAGGGCATCCATTGGTGTCCTGGGGATCAGGCATCCAGCAAGCTTGTTTAATAATGTTGAATATTTTTTTTCCAGAAAGGGCGTATACTAGGACATTCCCACCAGATGTGGACCATTGTTCCAGAGAGTTGGCAACCGCTAAAGCATAGAGGGTCTGCCCAGGGGTACATAGAGGCCAATCTGGAGGGGGTATAATACCATCTAGAGAGCACTTTCAAACTGGCCTCTGTGAGGGATGTATTTAAGATGCCTTGAAGGATTTAAAACAAGCCGTCTGCCAGCTCTCCAGGTCCCACTGGAATTGGAAATCAGACTCCCAGGAAGTCATGAAGGAGGATTTAAAGGTAGGTAGAGTAAGTGATGAGTAGATGATTGAGATTCCTCCCTTCTGTTCCATGGCCTGTCCACACCAAAGTTTATAAGCTGTGAACCTAGGTGGGAGTGGTTTATCTATCCAGAGTGAGTGTAAGAAGTGTGATATTTGTCTGAATTGGAAGCGTTCAAAAGTGGGTAGGTCCAACTTACTGATGCAGTGATTGAGGGAGAGAGAACCTGTGGAGGTGTAGAAATTACGGATTCGGTACAGTCCCTTGTCCCACCACCATATAAATGCTGTGATGTTCATTCCTGGGGGTCTGGGTTGTTAAATAAATAAGCTAGCGGCTTGCTTGCTGATACCAGGGCTATCGACGTGTGCAAAGTGTCCCATAAGGCGAAAGAGTGGGATAAGGTAGGGACCATTATCGGAGGGCGATTTTTTTTCGGGGGACACCAGAGCAAAAAGTCCAAGGTGTGGTATGGGACTGCTTGTCTTTCTATTTGTACCCAGTCTGGTTTCTCAAATCTGGAGTACACTATTGAAAGCTTGGCAAGTCTGGCAGCTAGGTAGTATTTGTGCAGTTGAGGTAAGCCTAGGCCTATCCTGGCAGAATTTATGATTTCTTGGCCATTTTTCAGAGAATATGAATGATGACATAAAAACATCTCTTTCACTCATGGTTAGGGTTTGGCTGAAGTTTACTGTGTTTACCCTTTTTAAATCATAATGGCAACAGAAACTACCCAAATAGCCCTGATCAAAATGTGATTTTGACCTGATAACATGCACACAAGTTGACACAAAGGGGTTTGAATGGCTATTAAAGGTAACCATCCTCACCTGTGATCTGTTTGCTTGTAATTGGTGTGTGTGTATAAAAGGTCAATGAGCTTCTGGACTCCTGACAGACCATTGCATCTTTCACCCAGTGCTGCACTGATGTTTCTGGATTCTAAGTCATGGGGAAAGCAAAAGAATTGTCAAAGGATCTACAGGAAAAGATAATTGAACTGTATAAAACAGGAAAGGGACATAAAAAGATATCCAAGGAATTGAGAATGCCAATCAGCAGTGTTCAAACTCTAATCAAGAAGTGTAAAATGAGGGGTTCTGTTGAAATCAAACCATGGTCAGGTAGACCAACTAACATTTCTGCCACAACTGCCAGGGAAATTGTTTGGGATGCAAAGAAAAACCCACAAATAACTTCAGATGAAATACAGGACTCACTGAAACCATGGGGTGTGGCTGTTTCAAGATGCACAATAAGGAGGCACTTGAAGTAAGATGGGCTGCATGGTCGAGTTGCCAGAAGAAAGCCATTACTATGCCACAAAGTATCCCGCTTACAATATGCCAAACAGCACAGAGACAAGCTTCAAACCTTCTGGCACAAAGTAATTTGGAGTGATGAGACCAAAAGTGAGCTTTTTGGCCACAACCATAAATGCTACATTTGGAGAGTAGTCAACAAGGCCTATGATGAAAGGTACACCATTCCTACTGTGAAACACGGAGGTGGATTGCTGATGTTTTGGGGATGTGTGAGCTACAAAGGCACAGGAAATTTGGTCAAAATTTATGGCAAGATGAATGCAGTATGTTATCAAAAAATACTGGAGGAACATTTGCATTCATCAGCCAGGAAGCTGTGCATGTGACATACTTGGACATTCCAACATGACAATGATCCAAAACACAAGGCCAAGTCAACCTGTCATTGGCTACAGCAAAAGAAAGTGAATGTTCTGGAGTGGCCATCTCAGTCTCCTGACCTCAATATCATTGAGCCACTCTGGGGAGCCCAAGAATTTACAGGAACTGGAGGCTTTTTTCCAAGAGGAATGGGCAGCTTTACCATCTGAGAAGATAAAGAGCCTCATCCACAAATACCACAAAAAACTTCAAGCTGTCATTGATGTTAAAAGGGGCAATACACGGTATTAAGAACTGGGGTATGTAAACTTTGGATTAGGATCATTTGGGTAGTTTCTGTTGCCATTATGATTTAAAAAATGAGTAAACACAGTTGATTGATAATAAATGGTTTCAGCCAAACACTAACCATGAGTGAAAGAAAAGTTTTTGTGTTTTTCATATTCTCTGAAAATCATAAATTCTGCCAGGGTATGTAAACTTATGAGCACAACTGTAAATTGAATATTTGAAGAAGATTTTCACTTTTATTTCACATTGACATTGACAGTTGACATTTTATTATATATTGTGAAGACACTAGTTACAGTGCTCTTCGTTTTGTGAGATACATACAGTATGTTTTTGGTTTAAAGGTGAATGTCTGCTTATGTTAAAATAATAACTTTTGTTAAGCCCCATACACACGGTCGGTTTTTCCGATGGATTCTGTCCTATCAGACAATGTTGTCGGAAATTCCGACCGTGTGTAGGCACCAAGAAAAAGAAACAAGGGGGTTTAGCCAGCCTGACGGACTCTCTCGGCACCTGAACAAAAACGGGTATTACATAATATATATTTCATATATTTATTAGAAAAAAGTTAAACAGAGTAATATATACAAATTATTGAAACGAAAAAATTAAATATTGTACAAACGTTAGCCAACATATAGCGATATACATATCGACACTACTAGTTGCATCTACAGAGTTTACATGCTGGATAGAAGATGGTTGACGCGTTTCGCTCTTAGCTTCATCAGAACCAAAAACGATCCATAATTTTTCTGTCTGTATTATAATCACAAAAACAGTAGGAAATGAGAGTTAGTCGTAGATCAGCCACAACAAAATCCCACTTTGCCATATCCAAAAAGTGCCTGTCACTGTTCACCCCATCTATGGATATTTAGATTCTTAACCTACCTAGTAGGTATATCTTGCTCATTTGCAAGGTATCCGGTATGTACAGATCTAAATTCAATTTAAAAACCTTTTCTTAAAGAGGGAGTTGTCATCAGCTTTGTTCATTCATAACAGTGCAAATGCTGAAAGAGAGAAGCCAAGGGGAGGGAGAGGGAAGGAAGAAAAAAAAAAAAAAAAAAAAATTGTGTAGGCACCATCGGACAGTTTCCATCGGATTGTCCGACGGACAAAGTCCTATCTCCTGCTGGATAGATTTTTTGACAACAAAGTCCGATCACACCAAATCCGATCGTGTGTAGCGAATTCCGACGGACAAAGTGCTACGCATGCTCAGATCACATTACAAGACCAAAGCTATTGGCTACTAGCCTCTACGTAGTCCCGTCGTAGGCAACAAACGTCACTACGTTCAGAATGATCGGATTTTCTGACAACTTTGTCCGACCGTGTGTACGCAAAACCAACATCGGACAAAGTACGACGGACATGATCCGACGGACCTGGTCCTCGGATAATCCGAGCATGTGTATGGGACTTTAGAGCTGTGCAGTATATACTGTGGTTTAATTCGTTTTTACATCCTGAACTACGCCTTTCCTTCACTACAGCTTCTCCTTCGGCTTCTCTGCAGGATTGAGATAGAGAATATTCTGATGATTTTTATTGTACCAAACTGGTCTAGGAGGACATGATACTCAGACATACTCAGACTCCTGATGGACTCTCTGTGGGCTCTTTCATATTGTCTGGACCCTCTGTACAAAGGGCCTTTTGTTGGAAGGAACTGGTTTGACAATCCCATGCCTATTATCCCAGAAAATGGCTAGAACTGTTTTTTAACATTGTATTGGGGAAAAAAACGCGCTAATCAATGTATACCATGCAAGAGCTGCCAACAAACTAAACAAACAAAGTCAAAATACATACAAATCCAAAAATTGTAGCGCTAATACATGTGAAGAGTGTATGTGTGTCACAGCACTCTATAGAACAGAAAATACACCATATAGTGAATAGTGGTGCTAATAATGACTCCAATGGAAACAAAATATTATAAATCAAGTTCATAAAGTGAAAACATCAGAAAGTGGATCCTTCTGGTCAGCTCAATGGAAACAGACTGGAAACATATGCTTGACTGATGTCACTATGAGGCGTAAGTACTCTTACCGGAAACGTTGGATGTAGGTACCATACGGCATCCACATCAGACAGGCTTATAGATGAAACGTCTTGCATCTAGGGAAAGGCACCGCAGGCTGGAACTCCAACGATTTCAGGAACTGTGTGCTAGATCAGTCAGCAGAAGTGGGTATGCTCAACATTCAATCATCCGATGGTCATAGGAATGATGATGGAAACCGAGGAAATGGAATGAAAAATGGAGACCACTCCAATGGTGCAGGTCAAATGGGCATAAATTTATTCACATATGCATGTGAAAATTAAAAACAGATAAAATCTCGAGACAATATAAAAGAAAAATTCGGCAATATGAGGGGCATAAGATAGCTGGCCCGACGCGTTTCGACTAAAGTCTTCCACAGGGGCATATCTCTGGCCCCCCCACATTGCCTCCAACAATTTATAGACATGAGCCTAGAAAGGAACCGCCCCCTGGTCCCAGGCAGGAAGTGAACGCCTCCCGCCTGAACCAAAAGCAGTGCGGGGGGTGGGTACACAATTGTCCATAATAATGAATAAAATTCCAAGAATGCTAAACTTATTACATAACGAGCGAACACATCTAGAAACATCCTGGTTAGGAGATGGGTTCTATGGGCCAATGCATGAGTATTGCCTCAATTACATAAACTCTAATAGAACAAAAGACCCCCGCTCATGAACCAGTCCTAACCTGGGAGCGCAGGGCCAATCCGAAGCCGGGAACCGATATTCCGTGGGAACACCTATTGGTGCTAGGGCAAGAACGTCTAGCACAACGGCGTCCCAGTGACGTAATGGGGAAAGGAAGAATAGTTATGTGTGTGTACGGTGTAGTAAACGTAATACACATAGCGTCTCTAAGGGACGTATGAGCCCCACCGAGTGACTTAGTGCTGTGTACAGTAATAATGAAACAAACGGCTAAATGTACACCAGGGATTTATATAGAATGTCCTCATAAAACCGTCAGTGAATGATGCATTACGGGGCATTTGGTGAGAACGTGACCATGGTCAAATGTATTAATCTGCAATCAAAGAATAAACTGATGGCAGAAAGAGACAGAACGTCTCAAAAGACACATGGGCCCTGTATAGTGACATAGTAGTGTGAGCAGTGAACAGTGAAACTATGTGTGCACAGGGAATCTGTATGAAATGTCCCCACAATCACCGTCACCGAACTGACGTATTAAGGGGGCATTTAGTAAAAAAGTGACCATAATAAAAATCTGCTACCAAAATAAACTGGTTGCGGAAAGGGTAAATCTATAAAAAATGACGAAAAGGCCGAAAAAGTGAACCGGAATATGTGTGACTAAATGTTTTCTGAATAGGATAAAACACTTATAATGACCCAGAGTAGCCATCTCACATCCAGTATAAATTATGTGACACATAAATCTTGTAACAAAAACAGTGTATACCGGAATAACAATGGAAAGAAAATGAGAATGAAAGGTCCCCTTTATGATCGATCCAAGGAGTGAAGTGCCACTCACCCCCGGTTGATGAAACAATTGATATCCCACTCAACGTTCATGCCAAAGGGCGAGTAGCACTTCAACTCGTGAATCCAATAGGTTTCCAACCTGGAGACCCCACGTAGGTTGGACTCACCGCGCCAATGTGGGACGAATTTATCAATTATCTGAAACTGAGTCCCTGATGGATCTCTATTATGGTGTTCCCGATAATGGCGGGGAACGCTATGTTTAATACATCCTTTACGGATCTTGGCCAAATGTTCGTTTACACGTATGGAGAACGTACGAATAGTACGTCCGACATACTGCAGTTTGCACGGACACGTAATCAAGTAGACTATAAATTTAGTGGCACATGTGGTAAAATGCTTCATGGCGTAGGTGCGTGCGGTAACAGTGGAACAGAAAGTATCTGTCATGCGTCTGCCTAGTGTGTTGTGTAGACAGACGTTGCATTTTTTGCACGGGAAATATCCCTTACAGTGTTGGAAGAATGAGGTCGTCCTGGGGGGATCAACGACATTGGGAGCGATGTCGCCCTGAACGGACCGGGCACCCCTGAAGATAATGCCCGCCCGTTCAGGGAGAGAGGGTCCCAAAATGCGATCGCTGTGTAGGACCTTCCAGTGTCTAGCTATAATCTTCCTGACCTCCTTATGTTGGGTGGAGAAAGAGGTAAAGAAGGACCACCTGAATTTGTTGTCTCTGGGGGTCTTAGGACGGTCAACCAATAGGGACTTCCTATCTACGGTAGCCACAGATTTTATATCTGCATCTAGGGTGTCTGGTTGGTAACCTTTTTCTACAAACCTTTGCTTTAGAGTCTGACACTGTTGGAAGAAGGTAGAATCGTTCGTACAGTTCCTCCTCATTCGAAGAAACTGTCCTCTTGGGACTGATTTAAGCCAACGGTCATGATGACAACTCCCGACAGGAATATATCCATTCCTGTCGGTAGGCTTAAAATATGTTTTGAACTCAAAGCCTCGTGCAGTGGACTCTATCTCCAGGTCAAGGAAGTGTATATTGGTAGAACTAGCCTCGTAGCTCAAAACTATCCCCCGATCGTTATGATTGAGGGTCATCATAAACTCATCTAAGGACGGCATGTCTCCCTTCCATAGGAGGAGGACGTCGTCTATGTACCTAGTCCAAAGGAAAAGATTGGCCACACTGGGGGCGTATTTAGCCCCCATGGCCACTCCCTTGATTTGGGAGTAAAAAGTGCCCTGAAACCAAAAGTAGTTATGTTTGGTGGCAAAACGCAATAAATCCAAAATAAAATTCTTCTGGATAGAGGAAAGGGTTGAAAGACTAGATAAATAAAACTCCACCGCGCCTATACCCAGATGATGGGAAATACAGGTATATAGCGCGGCGACATCGGCTGTAACCATAATCAAACCCTCCTGATGATCTACAGATTCTAACAGCCGAATCACATCCTTAGTATCCTTAAGATACGAGGGGATTAATCTGACTAATGGCTGTAGATAAAAATCGATGTACCTACCAATCCTCGAGGTCACCGAATCGATGCCACTAACGATAGGGCGACCTGGAGGATTGGTAGGGCACTTGTGGACCTTAGGGAGGTAATATATAATGGGGATTCTGGGAGCCAAAGGAACGAGAAATTCCCTCTCCTTGCGATTGAGTATGCTAAGAGAGAAACCTTCCTCAATTAATTCAGCCAAGGCCTTTTTGTATTTTAAGGTGGGATCTCCACTTAAAATGATGTATGTGGATCGATCATTTAGTTGTCTTAACATCTCCCCATTGTAGTCCTCTCGATCTAGTACCACAATCCCACCTCCCTTATCAGCAGGGCGGATGATGATATTTTTGTTTTTGCACAGGGACTTTAATCCCTGGGATATGGCTGGATCTTGATGTACCTTTTTGGTGGGGAGTGTTTCTAAGTCGTTGAGGACCAAATTCTTGAACACGTTAATGGAGTGAGACGTGGTGTTGGGTGGATTGAAGAGTGATGGGTTGGATAAACCTGAATGTACACTAGAAGAGGGGATTGCACAGCCCGTCGTAGTAGAGGGAACTGTTAAAAAATGTCGCTGGATGTTCAACTTTCTGATGTATTTGTGTACATCAACAAAGGTTGCAAAGCGGTCCAATGACCGTGGAGGCACAAACTTCAAACCCTTGTCGAGTAACCGAGTTTCTGCATCAGAAAGTTGGACTTTGCTAAGATTGTAGATGCCTGCACCAATGGGGGTTAAACCCTTTTTCTTTTGCCTCTGGAGGCGTCGCCCCCCTCTGTTACCTCGTTTCGTTTTGGGCTTGGAGGATAACTGGGAGGGTCCCTGTAAAAACCCGATGGCTGGGGAGGCCCTCGGGGTTGGGAATTTTGGTGGTAGGGATGGGAGTTACGCATGGGTTCTCTACCTTGGTTGCCATATGGGTATTGTTCTCCATATCTCCCCTGATTCCCATACTCGCGAGGGGGTACATGTCTGACGTGGTCTCTGACAGGCGTACTTTGGGAGTACTGGTTTCTGTCATCTTGCCAATATGGAGGGGGTGTACCATATGGCTCGGCCCGGCGGGAGCCACCTCTCCCTTTCTGTTGGTTGTTTCTACCCCTTGTCGGATGATTGTTACCCCTTGAGTTATGTCTTCCCCTATTGTTGTTATTCTGAATATACGTGTTGGGGGTATACTCCACTGGGGTGTACAGATCATCCCTAGAGCCTCTCTGGAGATTGGACGATGGGGGTTCATAGAACAACCTACGGTCAGACTGAAGTATAACCGGTTCAACTGTGTCCATGGAAGGAGCATTGTCAACAGTATTACTGCTAGTGACAAGCTTTTTTTGCCAATTGAAGACTAGATTGTTCTTATAATCTGTTAAATCTCGGTTATACTTTTTCTGTTTCTTAAACGGTGTTAATTTGGTTTTAAGATCTTTGATTTCCTGATCTATGGCCACCAGCCTGGCTTGCTTACGTTCAACCAAGAAATCATTGAGCTTAATCCCGACATCGTTAAAATATCTGGACCATGATTCGAGGTCTGAGTCTCCCTGTTGGGGGGATACATCCCATCTCAGACCTCTCGGTACCATGCGTTCCTTGGTATATTGTTCCAGGAATGCTATATCCCATTGCTGTGAGGGGTGTGGGTTGATTTACCTCATACGATCCGGCACCTCATCCCTTATATTGGTAAAATACAAAGAAGGGGAATTGGATAGGGATTATAGCAGTGCCTAATATATAGAAAATTACCGTATTTTACTTAAAAAATATAAGTTTTATTGCATAGATGTACAGAAAACTACAAACATAGGGTGCATAAAATGTAAGCAGCGTAATATACAGATAGAAATACTGGCCAAAGTATCCATATACTTGAAATGATCACTGATGCATGTCAAGAGCCTACATGTTTCGCCAAACAATGGCTTCTTCAGGGGATTATATGATCATTAGTGTTCAACAGTGGCTCTGATAATAATAAACACATAATTAATTATTACAAAGTCGGGAAATAAGAAATAATGTGACGAAAAATACAATAGTACCAGGAAAAATACATACAAATATATATCAAGTGTCATGGCTCATAGACTGTCCCACCCCACAAATCCCACCCAACTTACCAAGGGGACCCCCACAGAAGGGCACAGGGCCAGGCAGCCCAACAATCACGGCAAAGGGAGGGTCCGTTTGTGTGACCACAGGGGGAATACAGGGGCTGGGCTAGATTAAAGTTAAGAAGAAAATTATAAAGGGAGAAATATATATAATTGGACATAACACAGTCCAATATTATGGGCTAACATAGCCTCAGGCAGTACTTACATATACTCTGCTAAGAAAAAATATGGGTACAGGGGTGCCAGAAAAGCCAAACAGCACTGTAAAGTTGTAACTTCACCATACATAACACACTGTAAATAAAAAGAAGGAAGAAATACTGATAAGCGAGAAAAAAGGATCAAATACATTATGATAGAAAAAGGGAATACAAGAAATACTGAAAGCAAATAAAATATACTGATAAGGTGGAAAAAGAATCTGTAATACAGCACTACAGAGGCGCCACAATACAGCCAAGTATACTGAACCCTGCAGGAATAGGATATATCCCAATATAAGCCTGCTGTACATAACAGCCAGCCAAAAAGAACATCCCATCACAATATGATAGGTGGCGTCAATATATAGTAGTTTTCAATAGTAGCCCAGCTTATGGAAGAAAAGGGAAAAAAGTAATAAAGAGGGAAAACATTGGCTCAGCACAGCAATATATGAAAATTCCATCATGCAGCATAAGCCCACGGGCGAGCACAGCATCCAAGTTTACCTGGCATCGGTGTGACTGTCATAATGGCCACCCCTGAGATCCAGCTGATGGAATGCTGGAATCGCCGGTCCTATATACCCTCCATTCGGTCGACATCTGACGTCACCGACCGAGTGTGGATGAAACAGGGTTACTGCGCATGTGCCGGAGGGCCCTCCGTTTGCCTACAGACCCCAAAATGCCAAGCAGCGGTGAACAGCTGTCACGTGACGCAACCGCATCACATGGCGCAGTAAACACATAGGTGGAGGCGGGCGTAACTAATCCCTGCATGATAGCCCGCCCAGCAGACAGGATAGGGCAGAGCGGGACAGGGGAGAAAAAAACCCCAGGCCAGGCTAGCAAAACAACTAGCACGAATGGCAGCAACCAAAAACGGGTGTCTGCTCCTGTTCTTGGAGAGCCACACATAATGTCCACTCAAGGCCATCGTGGACAACCCAATGTCCGCCCCAAAAGAGGGGAGCCATCAAGGCAAGGGGGGGAGAAGAGAAAAGAGTAAAGGACAAGTCAGAAGACAGGCACTGGTAACTACACCGGTGCACCAACCAGCGCGGACCAATGCCCAGCAACATGAACCATGACACATGATTAATAAAACATTAATAATTGAACAAAGCATAAATATACATAGGTTTTACCCAAAGTAATAATTATTATACAGACAACACACAATTAGTAAATGTCTATCAAGAGATTCAGGAAAGTATGTACATTTATTAGTCTGTTTTACAGTGTATAACTATGCAGTGACACAAATCACCCAATCCAGAATAGTAAATGGCTAAGGGGATACAAAATGTGGGAGAGAGAGGGAGGCAAGATGGAATAAAGCATTCATGACCACTGCTATTACCGACACAATAACCAGGATTGAACACAAACACTTTATATCTTTTCCACCAAGCCTCGTGACAATGCACAATCAGTTAGAGTTATTACTCAGTATTCTAGACAACACACACAATTGAGGGATGTCTTGATGAAATTCTGGCCTTTATTAACGGCTGATACAACCATTAAAAAATGTATCAAACCATACCCTGAGATTACTTATTGACGTGCACCATCCCTTAGGGATCATGTGTGTTGTCTTCTGTACATCTATGCAATAAAATTTATATTTTTTAAGTAAAATACTGTAATTTTCTATATATTAGGCACCGCTACAATCCCTATCCAATTCCCCTTCTTTGTTTTTTAACATTCCGCTCCCATTGACTTTAATGAGGTTCGAGATTCAGCACTCGTACTTTAGCCATGTTCGCCAAAGCCTGCTTGATTCTAACCAACCTTGATGTTGCACTGCAAAATGCAATGGGAGATTGTTGTGCTTGCAAAGTCAAAACTAAAACTACTTTTTACAGAACAAAGCTGCAGCTATTTATTCAGTGTGATCTGTTGATGGTGTCTACTATTGCACAAAGGCTAGTTAACTTTTTTGACAATACATTTATAGTTGAATATGTTATTTAGGGAAGATGATTATGGATGGGACTGCAACCTTCTGTCCTAAAGTAGAATTCCAGGATATTCCTAACTATGCTTAAACCTGCTCCCACCCCCCTTCTAAATCCTATACTAACTCGCCTGTGAAAGGAAGATGCATATACTTATCATTTCTCAGAGCGCTCCGGTCCAGTCACGTGATCCCCCAGCGGCAGCTTCAGGGGAGAGGAGAGATCGCCAACAACGGCTGCAATGCCTGTGCGGTGACATTACCCATATACTTGCTATGGGGCCATTATCAGTTGTCCCTCCTCTCCCCTAAAGCTGCAGCTGGGAGCGAGTCACATGACCGGACCCGAATGCCCTTGGAATACTTAAGTATAAGCATTTTCCCTTCAAAGGGTGGCTATATAGGATTTAGAAGCAGGGGAGGGTGCAGGTTTAAAAGCTAAGTTCACCTTTTGGAACATATTTAGGGTGGAACATGTCCCAGCAGCTGCATCCTCTCGCACTCTCCCCCACCCCCACACACGGTCACGTTATTTCTTCACAGTTTCCTGTCTATGCACCTCCACTACCATCAGACAGTACCCCCGATGGCTTGTAGTTCTGAATGGACTGTGAGGTCGCTGATGAGCAGCCTCATAGTTCATTCACAAGCCCTGCAGCTTGTAAACAGTCAGCCCGTATGCAGGTATGGGCTGAAAGCTGCAATGCTTATCTACAGGAGTCTGGCTTTGCACCCCTGATCTACTGATCAGGGGTGCAATGCTTTCCAGACTCCTTAGGGAAAAAATTATAAATGCACTTTTTTTCTTTCCTGCAATGTGCATTTATTATTTTTTCCCAAAAGGTGAACTTATATTTTAAGCATACAATAGCTAGGAATAACCTTGAATTCCATCTAAAGATCTTTTGCTTTACAACTTGCCTGTCATGCCCCAATGTGTGCTTAAGGTTGCATTGAAGCCTGTAAAGGCAATCTACTGGAGAATATGGGCTTTTATTTTAGATAAGATTCAGACTGGTTTAAAGCAGCAATTATATGGATTTATCTGGCAAAATTACAATTTAAGTAAAATAATTAAGGTGAAGCAAGTATACAACTCCAGTAAAGTATGTTTTAATTGTAAAGTGTCATGTTTGACCTTAAAAATTACTTGATAAGTAAAGCAAGTTTTGTGTTCTGACCTAGATCTGAACTGATCAGCCTTTGGAAACGTTCACGTGGTTGCTTAAATAAGATGCTTTGCGAGTATATCTGATCCCTGCCAAGCACATCACCACACAACCTTCTTACCCATATTAACAGCTCCAATAGCATGTACCAAGACGAATGGCATACCAACAGTACAGGTGTTAGATGTGCAGAATAAATAAGGGCTACATCTAACCTTTCAGAAAGTCTTTATTGTTGGTTGTGTCTCTGGAGGCGATTTTTCTTCATGTTCTGGTGAACATGCTGGAGGTGAAAGGAATATTTTCAGTTTGGGCACATATAGCAATGGAAACCTGACAGAGATTTGAACCCTGTCTATACTATCAAAAACACATAAAAATGTCTGGCTGGAGATTTAATTTGAGTAAATCATAATTTGGAAAGCATGAGCCCATCATTGGTCCCATTAGTAAATGGACCATTACTGGTTATTTACCAGTAAAACAACAGTGTTTGGTGGGCTTGGCCATTACTTTTTTTTATGTACGGGTTTTTCTAGTCTTTTATTTTGAGGCTAGGATGCAGCTCCTCTTTTTTTTTTTTCTAGCCCCTAGCTAAATCAAAGGATTAGAGATCTTAGGCTCACAAAGTCATAAATTAATTGTTCAGTGTGTATTTAGACGTGAAATGTATCCTGCTCTCTGAGAGATTTGGTCTGATTATATGAGTGATGCAGGCAGCGTCAGTTCAATAATCAATATTGACCTCAAAAGTTGGATCAGCTTGACTGTCTCTTTGGTAACTGCAGAAATAGAGCCTTCAAGGCTTGGAAAGTAAGGCAGAGTTAATCGTAGAGACTGCAAGAGGAAGCACAGGAAGTGTGCATTCATATTATTATCACTATTTATCTGACCAGCTTGTGCAAGGAAGTAGAAAAAAAAAAAAAAGTCAGCTATATATATTGAAATAATTTTAGGACTCTTCTTTGCAGAACCTTGTTCTTTTCTGTTCTGTAGTTTACAATATTCACCTTGTAGATAGATAGGATAACCTGGTTTAAACAGGCTTTGTCTATTTGCAAATTTTGGAATTGCTATACTGGCTTTTCACTGCTCACACATGGGATATCTATTGGAGCTAATAAACTTTTGATTGCTAAATATTTAAACAATAACACTTTTTTGATAAAATGAGCAACATATTCGCTTGTTGCTAACCCAACAGGCAAAAACCTGAATCAAGCTGCGTTTGTGCTATAGTCTGATCAGATTCAGTCAGAATTGCTGATGGACACATCAGTATGTGAATTAAAGCTGAAATCCAGCCCTACCTTCATATTTGGACAGTTATACAGGTTCCTCCTCTGTACTGAATTAGCTTACACTGATTTCACTGCACACTGTGGCCACCCCAAAGCACATTGTCCCCATGTTGATGAGGACAAGGGCCTCTTCCCGAAAACCCTGGTCCATGGTCTGCGGGCGGTGGGCTTATCGGAATCCGGGAGCCCTCTTCAATAAGGGGACCCCCAGATCCCAGCCCCCCCCCCAAAAAGTGTAAATAAAAACACAAAAAAAGTTTTTAAAATACTTTATTACACAGCTCCGGGGGTCTCCTTCCGTCTTAGGGGGTCTTCTCGCCAGACTCCTCCGCTATCTTCTGCTAGCTCTTTTACTAGTGGAGGAGCCCGGCTTTCTCCTTCGTCGCCACCGCCGTCTGGGGCTCTTGTTCCGACTTCGGGGGTCTTCTCCCGCTCTTCTGTTCTTCTTGCCGGGCCTCCGCTTTCTTCTTGCAGCTCTTTTACTAGCGGTTGCCCAGTCTTCTGTCGCCGTTGCCGTCGCTGTCGCCGCCGCCTTCTGCTTCTTGTTCTTCTTTCTTCATCCGATGTTGACACGACGCTGTCTCCGCTTCTAATGGCCCAGACATGTTCATCAGTTATATAGGGACAGGGGGCGGGGCCACCGGATCAGGATCATGTCACATGGTGACCACGCCCCCTTATGATGTCACAGTCCCAGCATCATCTTTCAGCGCTGTCGCACTTTGAATAACAATTGCGCGGTCGTGCTACACTGTACTCGAACAAATTTTTCAGAATTTTCTTCACACAAATAGAGCTTTCTTTTGGTGGTATTTAATCACTGCTGGGCAACATTTGTTTTACTTAGTTTCTGTCAGTAAATTTTGTAACTAAATAATTTTTCTCCTTTACTGATGTGCACTGATGAGGCGGCACTGATGGGCAGTGATAGGCTGAACTGGTGGCCATTGATGAGGTGGCACTTATGGGCACTGATGAGGCGGCGCTTATGGGCACTGATTAGGTGGCACTGATGAGGAGGCACTAATATGTTGCACTTATGGGCACTGATAGTTGGCACTGATGAGCACTGATAGGTGACACTGGTGGGCACTGATAGGTGACACTGGTGGGCACTGATAGGTGGCACTGGTGGGCACTGATAGACGGCACTGGTGGGCACTGATAGGTGGCACGGATAGGCAGTACTGATGGACACTGATGGGCATTGCTGGGTGGCACTGATGGGCAACATTGATGGGCATTGATCGACAGCAGTGATGGGCAGCACTGATAGGCGGCACTGATAGCCAGCACTGACTGGCATCGCTAGTGGACACCGATTGGTGGCACTTGTGGGCAGTGGTTGGCACTGATTGCTGCCACTGGTGGGCACTGATTGCTGGCAATGGTGGGCACTGATTGGTGACACTGTTGATGCTAAATTGTAATTGGGACACTGATGATCAGTGCCCTGATTACATGTGTAGATGTCCCCCTGCGTGGAGATGCCGCTGATTGGCTCTACTCGCCACACACTCTGTCAGTGTGAGGCGAGGAGTGCCGATTACTGGCATCTCCGTGTTTACATGTGACCGGCTGTGATTGGACACAGCTGATCACATGGTTAAAGAGCGGCTAATTACAGAGATCGTGGTCGTGCCGTGCCCTAGCAACACGGCGCGGCATTGCAAGAGCGGGCATCCCAGAACTAGAGCCGCCCTGCCATCATTTGACAGCGGGGCGGGCGGCAACTAGTTAAAGCAATATTAAACTCAAAAACAAAAATGTAATATATCATAGCTTACCAAACCTAAAATGTGGTGGCTGCATTTGTTTACTTTTCTTTAGGCTTTGTTTCATTTATTTCCACCTGGTGATCCAGTCATTAGCACACTTTCTGTCTTAGGGTGGCTCCTCTATGGTAGAGTAACAGAAACATCTTTGGACAGCAGCACTACCTGAAAGAGTAGGTTGGATGCACTAGTAGATTTATATGGACTTTACATTTTATGTAAGCACGCCTGTCAGTGTTAAAGGATAGGTTCATCTTTTTAGGGCCAGTTCACACCACATGCAGTCCAGTGCATTTTTTTCTGCATCAAAAACGCATGGAAAGTAGGTTATATCGTTTTCAATAGCATAGTGCAGTGCTTGCAGTTCCAGTGCATTCCAGTTACAGAAAAAAAAGTAGAACATGCTGCATTTTTTCTGCACTGGAAACACACTGGAACGCATCAAAAGCGTGCATGCAGAAAAGCACCTGGAACCCATCCAGACTGCGTTTCTAAGGTGTGAACTGGCCCTTAATATGTTACATGTTATGCATGTATTTAGGGTGTAACATGTTCACGCAGACCCTCCTCTCCCCTTAACCACCCCCTCCCCTTTCCTGTGACAGCAGGCGAGACTTCCTCTTCCCCGCTGCCACTGTAATATTTAAAAATCGGTGAAGAAACTACGAGTTCCGTCTTCCACCTCGGTAGGTGTCCTCATAGTTCACTGACACTTCCTCCAGCTCTCAAACAGAAAGCCTGTATATAAGTATAGGCGTGAAAGCTAGAGGACTTGTCTGCAGGAGCCTGACATTGCACCTGCAATCCACTGATCGCAGGTGCAATGCTCGGCAAGAACCCACGAATAAATAATGTACATTTACATATGTGCATTTATTATTTTTTTCAGAAATGGTTTGTCTCAGATTTGCTGGACAGTTCGGTCTGTTAAAGAAAAGTGAAAAATAACAGCAAGATAAACAGGTGGAAAAACTATGTTACGGGAGGCTCAGAAAAACAAAGACTGATTTGTTAAAGCGGTTGTAAAGCCACTTTGTTTTATTCCTAGAATCCCCTGTGTTATATTAGGTGATATGCTCCAGTGTATGTGATTGTATGTGTGTGTATTTCAGAGCACCATTTAACGCTCATGTGACCGCCTTCCGCTCTCCTCCCCTGATCTGAGAACTACAGCAGGAGGAGCTGGAAATCCCCTGCTGACGTCAGACGGGAGGAGAGGAGAAGTGGCAGGCACATGAGAGCCGAGCGGAAATAAATTAGGTATGAAGCTGCATATTTTTAATACAGCACATATGCTGGGGCACATGATTTAATCTAACACATGGGATTCTAGGAATAAAATAATTTTTTTTAGCTGTATTTAGTATTGTAGCAGCAGGGTAGGAGGAGGAGGGGTGGGGAGCAGATCGGCACTGAGGCTAGCTGACAGGCAGATAGGGAGGGGGAGAGAGGAGAGACAGCGGGCTGACGAAGGCACGTAAACTGACCATGGATCAGCAGCCATGATAAACGTGGTCAGTTTACAGAGAGGAGAGCAGCACCAAGCAGGATCAACCAGCTATTTTAGATTATAGAAAGGGACAAATTACACAGCACAACTACTGTGCTGGTATTCATGCTTTAAAGTAACAGCAATTTTTTTTTTAGGGTTACAACTAGACATGGGTGCCGTCAAAAAATTTTTTTGTTTCGTTCTGTTTCGTATAAAAAAAAAATTGTATTTCGTATTTTGCAATTCGGATTTGTACGAAATACGAATTTTCTTTAGATTCGTAAACTTGTCGTTAAAATAACGAAAGTTCGTTATGATGAATTTATCATTATGAGGGGGTTCCCACCATCCCTGTGCTGTGCTGACTTCCTCTGAGTGATTGGTGAACAAAACACCAGTCACGTTTCTGTTAATTTGGATCCGAAATTCGTAAACGAAATTTCGTACAGAATTCGTATGTATAAACATTTGTATTTCGGATTCGTACGAACGTACGAATTTTCGGAAATTCGTACAAATTTTTGATTTGTACGAAACGAATCGCACATGTCTAGTTACAACCAGTTTAATGCTAGACTGCATCATATAAGATATTTTAGATTTGCGTTTAGTACCATTTTAAGTCATCAGGTTGTAGGGAATAAATGCATGTTTTGGCATTCCCATGGGCACGTGATGAAATCTGCCTAAGGCTAGATTCAAATGGATGCAAACTGGTGGTCAGGGAGAGCCGCCGATGAGACTTGTTAAAATCTTGCTGGCATTTCTATACACTGCATGCCCACCTTGATTTGTACTCTGTACAGATCAATGGCCAAGACTCAAGCTGTTTGCATTTTTTATATAGAGCCTACTACCAACCCTGGATTCAGAAAGTGTGCGTCCAGGGACAACATTTCTGCCTAGTTTCTGGCAGCAAACTGGCCACAGCTAATTGGCCAGTTTTTATGTGGCCATAGCACAGAATGCAACTGCATACAGAGGCGATGTTTAGCCTCCTGTGAAGGCAGCAAACTATCCTCCCCGCATTGCCCATGTGAATGCAACCTAATATGTAAACAAAATATTTGCAATATTTTTATAAAACATTTCAGCAAAGCAAATGACCCACAGCGCTTAGTTGAAAAGTTAAATATTTCCATACCATTATCAAATAGAGTATAATGCGTACGCTCAGCAGGCGCTCTAAATTAACTAGACATCCATTGACTCACCCCTTTGATCGTTCATGTATAAAGAAGCTAGTTTATCTGCTACATCTTGCTCTTATTCAGTGTATACTAAAACATTTTCAAAATTCAGTTTTATGGGAAATAATTTTGTAGAATGCTGAGATTCCGTATATCAACAATTCACTTTTAAAATGTTGCATTAGTTTAATATATTTAAAGTTTAATTTTCCATATTATGAATAGCTCTTTGCTGGGCTTTTCTTAATACATCTGCAGTTTTAAAGTTGGCTGTAATAAGTTAATGAAATGATTAGAACTGGTTCTAGCTAACTAAAAATAGTGGCACAGACATTGGTTCCAATGCTTGGATTATGCAGTTAATAAACTGCAGATGTGAAAATTAGGTGCCAAAATGACTCTTTAATTTTATGCAAAAGTAATATGGCTCAGCTGAATTTCATGCTTCATTTCTATGCTTTTCATTGAAAGCGTAACTCATCACCTCATTAGGTGTGATATACATAAAAATCTTAATGAAATGTGACAGGTTTTTCTTAGTAAGTTATAAGGTGATTTTCTTTTCTGGCATAGCTTATTAAAATGTATGTAGATTTTTATTTTTGGGTGGTATAGTCATTATTAAAAAGGCTTAGGAAAATGACATTCCCTGGAAATAGTAGTCAGAATATGGAAATATGTCTCATACCTGAAAATGAATATTTTGTACATCTCAGATTTGTATTGCCAGTTTGACAGGTCTTGAGAAGGGATATTTTCTCTCTCTAAGCAGAAATCATTGCTATGCGGCTCATGGCATTTCTTCTGACATGTTAAGATAGTATATAGTATGGCACCTGATGACACCGCGTATCACATAATTAACTGTGCCGGAGCACTGTTTATTCCTTTATATGGTTAAGCTATTTGTACAGGACTGGAAATGTTTGCACGTGTCATCCCGGCACTTGCCCATATAAAAGTTAACCCAGTGGAGTATTTAACTCTTAGTTAATGTCACAAATCTTGTCCCATAAAAACGTGAAAGGAGCAAAAATAATTGAAAAATGAATTGTCAGTTTTTCTTTAAAAGCTCAAGACTTCTAATTTTTCTGCATTTGTTTGTTTTATAGTATTTATCCAACTACATTTATGTTTGAGTTGGGAGGATAATAATAGTGATAGTAGTCTATCAGGGCTCACAGGCATGAGTGTCCTGCTTTGTGGCTGCCCTGTATTGCTGTCTGTTTGTTGTCTGTATTTCTCTGACTCAGAGAGGAAAGACCTCTACAGAGCCATATGTTTCTCTATGAGTATGGCATTTTAGTAAAGCAAGGTTCAATATGGTGTATGGAGATTGTAAATGTAGAATTAATGAAATTTTGTTCATTAGGACATAAATGTTGTATTCGAAATAGGGCTGCTGGCTTTCAGAAGAGATCTGTTTAGAAGTCTTAGCGATGTCACTTTTGTTTCTTTAAAGTGACACATGCCATTTCTTCTGCTATCTCATTTAATAGTACTGATGCATAGAGGCTTGTAAACTCTTTGCTCTCTTTATTATGTTAAAACCCCCAAGCAATCGCTAGATAGCAGCTGTGACAAACCTAGCCAGGACAGAGGATTTTGGAGGGGACTGAATGCTAGCCTTTTGCCTACCGATCATGGGCCCTGGCATTTGGGGGAACTGTGCTCTTTGTGAGAAGGTTTTCTTGGATTTGCCCAAAGACTATTCTTGGTTGTTAATTCTGAACAATACATGATCATTGAAAGAGCTGATCACATTGACCTCCGGAGACAGCAGCTGTGAAAACTCAATGTAAAAATCCACTTTAATTTAAATTTGGCTTCCTTCACCCCTGCTTTCTCTATTAACTGGGATTATTTATTATTTTGTTTTCTGTCTGCTGATTTCAGCAACTAGAAAAACAATAAAAGTGGAGGGATGATGATATATTAGATAGTATTTGATTTCCAGCATCTTTACATATGCTATTCATTCTGTAATAGATGACAGGGAGCAAAAATAGAGCTTACGAGAGGATTGACATGGGTCACATTAAGTCTCATTTCATCCGGTCTTACCAATTTCACTGGAACTCCTACTGCCTGTAAAATATAATTTTCATAGAATGTTTACAATATTTGATTTTTATAAATATATGGTCTAATGCCCTATATTCTTTTTCCTAACTCAAAATTAGACTATTTCTAAATATAACACACAATCCGAAATGCACAGTACAAAGTGTTGTTATTGTTATGTGAAAGGAAGAAAGCAGGACTTTCTAAGTGAAGAAGTAAGAGCCTGAAAGTTGGACTGCAAGTGCTTTAAAATCTATCCAAACTGAAAAAAATAAAATTAATATGTTGCACCTTATCAGTTCTTCGATGTGATGGCTGCGTTTGTTTTAATTTTTAAAGTTTTTTTTCTTTATTTTCACCTAGTAAAGTTTCAAATAACACAATTTTTCTTCACTGTATCTATAGTGGGAGCCATGGTTGCCACCCAAACTGGGGTACAAATATTTCTGACTTTGTTCACCTCCATTGCATATTTTGTGGTGATAATAATAGTTCACAGAATGAATAGCATTGTTTTTGCTTGCAGTTGGGCCTGCAGTAAGGTGACAAGGACATTGCATTTCTGGCAAGATCAACACATATTTTCTGTAGTTGCCTAAAATGTTCTTAGGACCCATTCACACCAGTTGTGTTGTGATTTTTCCAGAGCAGTTCCAATGAAAACATAAGTCAGTTCATCTTGTTTACAATTGAGTTAGCCCTTTCCACCCAGATCTTCCATTCATAGAAGCCATACTAAAGCTTCTATAAATGAAATGTGACCTATGAATGGAGTGGTCGTTGCTATCAATCATCCACCCATCCTTCAGTCTTAGATTCTGCTCCATTCATAAAAGCTGTAGTATGGCTTCAATGAATGTCAGATCTTCGCAGAAAGTGTGGGCATAGTTGAGTTCCCTTGATGAGAGCCTGTGACAGCTACAGCTGTATTAAACCCCGCCTCACCAGAAGGTTGTGATGGCAAGGGTAGGAAATGCATTGGAGGAGGAAGATTTAATCTTAATGAGGGCACGGCAGTACAAGGGATGCATAATACTGAAGGTAAGTAACGTCCCTTGTGTTGATTTTTTTTATTTTTATTTTTTTATCTAAATGTAGGCTTTAAACCCTTTGATGTCAGATCTGTACATCGTACGGAATTGACAACAGGGGGTTTTACTTACACTCCTAGTGGCTGCATCACCAGGAGTGCGTGTATATCTGACAGGAAAAATAACCTTTCATTTAGGATGGTTATAAAAATTGGGGCATCTAATACTGGTAACCACTTTGTTCACAATGTCTTTGTCTTGTATTTACAGACAATGAATTTGAAAGGCCAGATGATCTATGTTTTTGAATCCAGTGCCATTTTATTCATGGGGTCTCCATGTGTGGATCGGCTAGAGGATTTTACAGGACGTGGTCTTTACCTTTCAGACATCCCCATCCATAATGCCTTGAGAGATGTTGTACTGATTGGAGAACAAGCCAGAGCACAAGATGGGCTGAAGAAGCGGCTGGGGAAGCTGAAAGGTACGCTTGAACTTGCTCATCAGGCTTTGGAGGAAGAGAAGAAGAAAACTGTTGACCTTCTATTTTCCATCTTTCCTGGTGAAGTTGCCCAGCAGTTGTGGCAAGGGCAGACTGTGCAAGCCAAGAAATTTAGCAATGTGACAATGCTTTTTTCTGACATTGTAGGCTTCACTGCAATATGTTCTCATTGCTCACCCATGCAAGTTATTACCATGCTTAATGAACTCTATACACTTTTTGACTTCCACTGTGGAGACCTGGATGTCTACAAGGTATGCCTATTTTAACTTCCCTGTTCTGGTGCTAATAAGCAAAAACTATTGTTTTGTGCTACTTCGGGGGCAGATCAGCAGTAGAGGGTGTGGATATAATCACTAAATGGGTAAGCCATACTATAATAAGATATAGTGCATAATTCTGGTGCCATATACAGGGATGCGTGGGCCTTTGGTTTAGAGAGATACATTGTATGTAGAAGTGATTTCTAATCCATGTTGGTTTCTTAATGTGTATATAAATCCTAAATATATTTTTCAGTATGTATATAATTATGCTTTTCTGTATACTGTTTTCTTAAGCAAATCATGTTTTGTGAATCTGTTGCAAAGAGATCCTACCAGTAACAACACTTCCTGTTGTAGACTGACAACACTAAGTCACTACCTTGCAATTTACAGCAACATTGTCACCCTTCTATGCAAGCTACTTGATAGGCAGCCCAAAAGCCAAAAGTGACCGAGCACACACTGCAGGTTGAGGATCTGCAAGTAAGAAATATTTTCAACATATTCCCAAGAAAACTATTTGCTAAAGTTCCCTGTATATAGTGGGGCATAATTTCAAACATACAGAGACATAGTTTTAGAGTTTATATACACTTAAATGCTTCACAAGGAATTATCATATGGAAAACACTAAAGAGCTATTTTTTTTTGCCTAGATTTGGACAATTGTAGATTGCCTGATAGATTTTTACTACTCTCTGGAACACTGGTGGGAAGGTCTCACCGGCAGCATGTTCATAACAGGCTGACAACCTTGACTTTTAGCGAAAGCTGCTTGCTTTTATCATGTGTAGCTACACCCTATGATTTCTCCATATGGATATATGGAGCATTCAGGGATCAGTGACAGTAGCTTGGTTAGAAATCCTAGCTTTCAGGTGGTCATAGCTCTCCTAGAGTTGAGTGAAGATCTGTCTGAAATGTCTGTTTTGGGTAATCAGTAAATGGTTGGAATTACATTGTACCCAGGAGCTTACAGATTCAATTTATATAATTATTAAACTGAAATTAACTATTTGGGGTTGATCTCATATGAATATTAATGTTGCAGGTATGGCTAATGAGGGGAATCCCTGCCCAGCTGATGTTTTCACATGGGTAATACAACGATGACCAAAATGTGTTTTATTTTATTTTTTATTTTTTTAAGGGATGCATATGGGTAATGCTAGCTATTTCTGTCATTTTGTTATGTATTCCATACCACTATGATTTTACCCAAAATGTTTCTATGGTAAGAAGTTAACTTTTTTCTATATGACCACAGCAGGAGGTTATACATTGATCTACATCCCTTGGCTTATTACCTTCCACAGTAAAGCTCAGGGATATTTTGAGCAGAGTTCATCTGTTAATGTCTGGTTGTTATTGTGGTTGCTACCTTAGATACTCATAGAATATAATAGGCTTCTATCAGAGTAGATGACTAACTGAACAGAGACTGGATCTTTTAATCCTTTGTGAAACATTTCTTATGACTCCGCAAATGAATTAACCAATCAAGGCATTGGAAGTGGACTCTAACAGTATCTCATGCTTCATATCTTATTGTGAATTGTTATGAGTATAATTTATTAGGCATCTGGAAACCTCAGTCTGGAGACGTGCTGGCGCTTTGATCCACAAAAATGTAATTCTTTACACAAGGTTCAATAGATGAAAGGGAAAGACCCATATGACAACTTTCAATTCTTTTTTTGTTGTTGTTGGTTAGAGGGATTGTATTGTTTGACATTAAGACCTGGTGTTGATCCTTTATAAAAAAAAAAATTTCATCATAATGAGCAATTAATGGCAACTGCTGGAGCTGTAGGTTCTTATTCATCTCTAGTTAGCGGAGTTAAGGTTTTAAATGAGCTAAATGAATGGGGTTATGTCTTTTCCAAATACAGTCATAGAATGCATAATCTAGTGGATTAGCAGTAGAGATGAAAATTTAATTTTAGATATAACTTTATATTTTAGTTTTTATGGGAAAAGTAAGATCCTCTCATGTTACTATTGCTGTCTGGCTCAGCCTGGGGAAATTCCTATAGTTTTTTGTTTTGCTGATTACTGTCATCAGAAGAGAAAACTAAAGGAATCTTTATTGATGATAAAAGTCTTATGGTTCATAATGATTAATCACAGAGTGTTCATTCAATACACGAGCAGCATATCTGGTAATCAGCTGAAGTGAAGGCGATTTTTAACTATAAGGAAAAAGTGTACTACTTTTCTACAAAATAATGACAGATTAGTCACAAAGTGTTCCTTCAACCAACAGTACAAGTAGCATACCTGATACATTTTATTATAATTTAATCATCTATATTTCTTGACTTAGTTGAACTGTGAGTTTTGCATTTCATATTTCTGCTCCCCTGATTCATCATTAGGATACATTGCAGTGAACGACAGTGCACTTTTCCACTGTGGCCTTTTTTCTTGAACCTCTGGAGGGATGGAACTGACCACTGAAATGCTGATAGCTTTGCTACAATATGAGCAGGGCTGGGTAATTATGGACATAATAAGGCTTTTAGGAAAAAAAACTGATGTTGGTTGGACAAATCACTGCTGACCTTATATTTTTAGGAAGCTCCAATGACAGGATCTATTTTCTTGAGTATGCGGATTCCTCTTTACATGATTCCTAATGATACTGTGTGGCACCAACAACACAATTAAGTACGCTCAGTGATACTTTTTAATTGCAGTTTTTCAGGACAAGCTTTTAAGCTTTTAAGCCCAGTCAGTACTAATACACAGAGATTTAGCAAAATGTTAGGTCCATAGCAGTTTGTTAAACTTTTGTGTACCAATACTGCTTGGACATGGGAGAAAGTGCTAGACCCTTTAATGCTTGTCCTGAAAATTTCAACATTAGAGCACATGAAAACAGCATCGCAGACAGTACTCAACTTTAACATCTCCGGACATATTCTAGATAATGTAAAAGAAAAAAAAATTCAAACAGGGGAATTAAAGTGAATGTAAACCCTCCATATACCCAGTGAAGTGAACAGCCTCAGATGATACACAGAGATTAAACAAATCTCCCTACATAAGTTTTACATGTATATCTTCTGTCTTCAGCTATATATACGGTTTAGAAAGTGCACATTGTGTTAGAATTTTCTCTTTCTGTTCCAGCAGGGGGAGGGGAGCCTTGCCATACACTGTGAGACAGCTGATTGGAGGAAAGGCACACACCCCCCTCCACATAGGCAGAGACTTGCAGAGCTGTGCTGTGAATAGACCAGCTATCTGCTAATCTAGTTCTAGCACCCACCCTGACACAAATTTCAGCCTGGTTTTATCACATGTTACAGTAAAGGGTATAACATATATATATATATAAATGTATATTTTGTGTAGCTTTACCTTTTGATTCAAATAGCAGATCCGTTGCAGTTATAAATCCCCCAACAATAATGTTTGGTAAGAAATGTTACAGTAAAATGTGTAACTGCGCTGACCCTAAATAGTATATTTATCTTACCACATATCAAAAACAATCTTTATCAGTGATTCATCATTATGAATTCAAATAAAGTGCATATTTAGTGAACTGTAATATTATAAAGAAAATAATCCTTCTTAATCAAGAAAAAAAAAAATATAAGCTTTTGGCGCTCTCACAATTTGAATGACAATTACTCAGTGATTGTACCCAAATTAATTTTGTGTCCTTTTTTTTCACACAAATAGAGCTTTCTTTTGGTGGTATTTAATCACCGCTGGGTTTTTTATTTTTTGCGCTATAAATCAAAAAATACTGAAAATTCAGTAAAAAAATAATAAAATAAAATTCTTTGTTTCTATTAAAAATTATTGGCGAGTATTGGCAGAGTATTGGCGAATATTGGCAGAGTATTGGCAAAGTATTGCAGTGTTGCAGTTTTGCACAGTATTGGTAGAGTATTGCACAGTGGTGGCAGAGTATTGCACAGTGGTGGCAGAGCATTGCACAGTGGTGGCAGAGCATTGCACAGTGGTGGCAGAGCATTGCACAGTGGT
The DNA here is from genome assembly GCA_028564925.1 of Lithobates sylvaticus. Taxonomy (NCBI): domain Eukaryota; kingdom Metazoa; phylum Chordata; class Amphibia; order Anura; family Ranidae; genus Lithobates; species Lithobates sylvaticus. Next base: position 601,182,358 of record CM053026.1, read on the forward strand.
GGCAGAGCATTGCACAGTGGTGGCAGTGTAGCTGTCACTGACCAGCGCTGTGGGCACTACACATCCAGCCCACAGTGCTGGTCCCATCTCTCCCCCTTTCCACTTCTCCCCTCTCACTGTACCGATCGGTACAGAGAGGGGAGGGAGGAACCGGCATCATGACGCCGGTTTGTGTACATGTGATCGCTTTTGACGGAGCGATCACGTGGTAAACGGCCGCTATCAGCAGCCGTTTACCGTGATCCGTGATATTCCGGGTCCTCGGGACCCGGTGGTCACAAATGTTCCCGAGTGCGCGCCCCAGGGGGCGCGCGGGAGCAAGTTTTTGGGAGGACGTCCGTAGGACGCTGTAGCTGTCTTTCGGCTATGGCCCGGTCGGCATGTGGTTAACAAAAGACAAAAGACAAAAAAAGTCTCAAAAATCCTATTTTTTTTGTTTTTTGTCTTTTGTTAAACACATGATGATTTTTTTCTTGATTAAGAAGGATTATATTCTTTATAGAATGTGATAGAGTATTCCTGCGCTACCGTGGAGAGGGAAGAGTGGGGGATGGGAGGGAAGGGTTGACTGAGGGGGGACTGCTGCAAGCACCGAATGTAGGTCAGACCGTACCTACTGAACAATGTATAGAAAAGTGGGGGTGATGCTGCGCTGTTCCCCAGGGGAATGTATTAGATCTGCCTCAAGGTGGCAGTATTGGGGCAAAGGCGTGAACCCCTAATGTATACAATGGTAATAGACAATGGTATTGTCTCGTCTACCAGTTAGATCCAAACTCTGAGTGTGAGGTGAATGATACCTTGCGGTAAAGGGTTAACCGCATAAAGATAGTAATATGGGTTCTGCTGTCCTCTTCTTCTGACATGCTGCTCTGCCTAGGAGGGTATGTGTTTCCTTCTTCCTTCCCTGGCTCCTGGTATCTTTAGCCTTATCTCTCTCTGCAATCGCCGGAGTGGTAGGTGAAAAATAAAGGGGGAGCCGTATAGTGTAGTACGTTTAAATAATAGCTTAGTAAGCAGTTTATTCAAGCATTAAAATCGAAACTCACAGTAAAAAACTCACAAAATAAAAATAAAGGTTTTGCTTATCTCCAAACGAGCACCGAACTCGTTATCTTTCAGGTATGAATGCCTCTCCGTGTCCCTACGCGTGGCGTCATGTGACTTCATCAGGGGATGCTAGAGGGGCATTTGTGTGTTGTTTAAATAGTCTGTCTAATTGGCAGCCATTTTCCTGTGGTTCCAATGTAAATTCCCATTAGCGGCCATTTTCCCGACTATCGCGGGCGCGGCCATTTTGTTGGTTTCCGGCTGGATAACAGTATAGTAAATGTGTCGCCGCCTCGGGCGCGGCCATTTTGTTGGTAGTCTATGTTGTTAGATTGCCGGCCAGCGTAGAGAACGATAATCGGCCGGGAATGCTACATGTATGGGGACACAGACCTGGAGTGTTGGAGATAGAAAGGCCAAGATGTGGCATATTGTTGTATGGGTATCCTAGGCCATGTACGGAGGGACATGGTAGGCTTACATGCCTGTAATGGTACATATGTAAATAAAATGCAGCGATAACATAATAAAATTAAAAATCGTATTGAATGACCACATCTTGGTAATAGTAAACTGATAAGACAATAAAATTCCTATACTCCTGACTAAAGAAATAGGACCTAATAATAGATCCAATAAAACATATTAAAATATATATTAAAATATAAAATTATTAAAATATATATTTAGTGGACCCAATATATTTAAAATATATAAAAAAAATATATATAATACATAATATAAAATATATAAAGAATATATATCTGAGATCCATAAAACTGTAAACAGTGGATGATAGTGGGAATATAAATCAGATATAAATGTCTGTGGGACTGCCAGCAGGGAGTGTATGGAATATCTGGATAAAATGCGAGGTGGAATATACACTAATAAAATCGTAAAAGATAAAAATTGAATAATAGGTGTGTTTAAAAGTCACTTAAAAAGCAGTTGAGATCAAATTCTATATTCATCCCTCTAGGTGAGAACGTGTCTAATGTGAATATCCATCTGGATTCGATTTGGCTGAGGGTTCTGACTTTATGCCCTCCTCGCCAGTGTTTGACATACGGTTCAATACCCCAAAATTTCAGATCGGTCGGGTCTTTGTTATGATGCAATAAAAAATGTTTTGACACACTATGTTTGTCATAGCCTTTTAGTATGTTTTGGACGTGTTCTTTAATACGTATTCTTAGTAGGCGTTTGGTGCGGCCTACATACTGTAGACCGCAACCACATTCTAAGGCGTATACTGCGCCTTCTGTATTGCAACATATAAAGTCTTTCACTTTGTATTTATCTCCTGTGCTGGTAGAAGTGAATTCGAATTTCTTCTCATTTGGGCGCTTGGTTCTGGTACATGCATAGCATCTCTTGCAAGGATAAAAACCTTTCCCAGTGAAAAAGGAAAATGGTTTCTTTGGTGGGTCCAGAATGCTTTTTACAACCTTATCTCTAATTGTGGGTGCTCTCTTATAAATGAATTTAGGATAATTCGGTAAATTGGTCTGAAGTTGTTTGTCTGCTAGTAGGATATGCCAATGCTTCTTCACAATGTTTTCAATCTTTCTGTGTTGTATATTGTAGTTCAAAATTATGGGAGCTTTCATTGGTACAATTGCCTTTTTGTCATTATCTTGGATTAGTCTAGTCCTATCCATCACTCTGACTTCTTCTATTTTCTTTTTGATCATCATACCATCATATCCTTTGTTTGTGAACCTAGATCCCATGGTTTCTGCTTGTTCTAAGAAGTTTTCAATTTTCGTGCAATTACGTCGGAGTCGCATGAACTGTCCCTTTGGCACGTTAAACAGCCAATTTTTGTGGTGGCAACTTTCGATGGGGAGGTAGCTGTTTCTATCTATGTTTTTAAAATGTGTCTGTGACCTCACTATGGGACCTTCTTGAATGATCTCTAAATCCAGGAATGTCACTGTCTTATCGCTGATCTCCCAGGATAATTTAATATTTCTATCATTAAGGTTAAGTTTTTCAAGGAAATTATTCAAATGTGTGGAGTCCCCTTTCCATAGGATAAAAACATCATCTATATATCTCCTGTATATCACTAGTTCATCTGGTTTTTCATTAAAGACATAGTTCTCCTCCCATTGGGCCATAAAAAGTCCTCTACACTTGGGGCAAATTTTGCTCCCATCGCAACTCCAGTGCTTTGATGGTAGAATTTATTGTTGTACCAGAAATAGTTATTCTTCAGGCAAAAATCCAAGCATTTTATAATGAACTTCCTTTGCATACATGGCAATTTGGTATATGTCCTTAGTCCCCACTTCGTTGCTTCACATGCTTGATAGTGTAGTATTATAGTGTAGAGGGATGAAACATCAGCTGTTGCTAAGATCCAAGGTCCGCCGTCTTTAGGGATGTCTTCTAGAATTTGTAGCATCTGTTTCGTATCCCTCAAATATGCTTTTGTTTGCTGAACTATTGGTTGTAGAAAGAAATCTATGTACTGGCCCACTCTTGCTGTTAGAGAATCGATCCCATTAACTATTGGTCTGAAGGGTGGATTGTTTTTATCTTTATGTACTTTTGGTAGTGCGTAAATAATTGGGATGCGACAGGAATCTGGTATTAAAATCTGGTATTTATGCGGTTAACCCTTTACCGCAAGGTACCATTCACCTCACACTCAGAGTTTGGATCTAACTGGTAGACGAGACAATACCATTGTCTATTACCATTGTATACATTAGGGGTTCACGCCTTTGCCCCAATACTGCCACCTTGAGGCAGATCTAATACATTCCCCTGGGGAACAGCGCAGCATCACCCCCACTTTTCTATATTCTTTATAGTATTGCAGTTCACTAAATATGCACTTTATTTGAATTGACGATGATGAATCACTGATAAAGATTGTTTTGATATGTGGTAAGATAAATATACTATTTAGGGTCAGCGCAGTTACACCTTTTACTGTAACATTGCTTACCCCACATTATTGTTGGGGGATTTATAACTTCAGCAGATCTGCTATTTGAATCAAAAGGTAAAGCTACACAAAATTATAGATTTATATATTTTTACGCCGGTGACACATTTTTTCAAATTTTTATGGTTTTATTACATGTCAGAGAACTTGTCAGAAGTTATCATGCTGATAACAGAAGAATGGAGCAGGAGAAAACCATAGAACTTAGTGCTTTGGAGAGAGATAAGAAAACACTGCAGATATATGTGCCCAGCTCAAATTTCATGAATCAGGTTTACATCCACTTTAAAATAGAATTCCAGAATAAACCTAACTAATCTTAAAAGTGCTTCCTCCCCACTCCTAAAGCCTATGGTGATTAACCTGTGTAAGAAAGATCTGTTTACTTACCTATTTTCCAGTCCAGTCACAAGATTTGTCTCCCCTGTGTTCATCAGCGGCGTCTGCAGGGGAGAAAAGAGGGAGCGCTGACAACAGATGGGCCATAGTAAGCCAATGGGTAACACCACTCTCTGGCGTTGCCAGCAGTAGGCGAGCAATCTCTCCTCTCTCCTTCAGCTAGCCCTGGCTGACACAGGGACACAGGGAAGATCATGTTACCAGAACAAAGTTAGTATACAGATTTTTCTTACATAGGTTAGTCAGAATAGGTGTTTGGAGGGGGCATTTTTAAGATTCATTATATTGTCCTGGAGTTCTATTAAGCCAAGAAATAGGGAGAGGGAATTCTATTAAACACTTATTAACTGCCACAACGTGAGAGAGATCTTGCTAAGGAATATAACAGGTCAGAAGATGAATTATTCTGTTACATCAACCCAAAACTAGTCTTGTCTACTGAGAAAAGCTTACCACTTTTATGCAAAGGTTTTTTTCTCAAGATTTTTCTATCAAGCTTCCTGACTGCACCATAGATACTGCAGCTGACAGATTGGTGACTCCTTGGCTACACCTTGGGGGACATTACCCAGGCCCCAACTAGAGAAGATGCGTGGCTGGCCTGCAATGGCTCTTAGGGCACTGGATCCTGTGTGGGTGCTCATCTAGGCACAATAAAAATAAATCTGACACAGTAAGTTAAAGGGCTTGCACCCCTCTCTGACCCAGTTTGCTGGTGCTCCAAAGCCATTTGGCTGTAGTGGAGCACAGGCTTTGACATGGTAAATGCCATGTTGCAGCTGTGGAGCAGGAGCACTGGCCTTTTTCTAAAATTGCCATAGTGTTTTCCAGCCCTCTGTTACTCTGGTGCACTCTCTTGGCCGGCACATGGTGTCCTGGCTCCCACAGTACAGCACAATTAGCTCTCCATAGATTCAGTAGCCTACAGTGCCTGGTACAGAAGGCTAACACTGATAGTGTGTCTCCAGTGGTCCCTGGTACCCTATGTTTTAACTACCTTTTAGTCTGATTTCCTGCCTCTCTCTGGAAACTCCACTGCCACCATGTCTGATTTTATGGCCATGATCTTGTGTCTCTTTGGAGGCCTTAGATAAAGGGACAAAAATGACCCCCTTCAGTCTCCCCTCCTGAGTGAATCTCTAATTTTGCTATGGCAGCTAATGTGCTACCTGAGGTGGAGGTAGACAAGGGAGATTGCCTTTCCAATTCTAATAATCGGATTGGTATGAGATGCATCTGACTGAGATCAAAGCTAAACGATACCATTGCTGCCATTACTGACATGGTATACTATTCTTTAACAATAGAGCAGCCTGTGTCAGCTCACTCCATGGTCTCCAGCATGGTTTCCCTAATATTGCCCAAACCTGTTAAGATCTTCCCAGTCCACTTGCTGTTAGAGACAGTTTTATATGTGACCTTACAGTACTGTGTGAATGGCCTAGCAGGTACACTTAGCTGGTTTCTTGAATGCTCCTCCTCTCTATCCATCTGTGTAGGGTCCTTTGACTCAAATGGTGGCACCTTAAGGTCCCCTTTGGACAAGTACATCAAAGAGAGTAAGGGGGTAAGTGTACTCTCTTCCCCCAGAAAAAAAACACATGTTTCTGCAGATAGACCTTATACAACTGAGACTAGGAAAAGTTTATTTTTTCATCCCTCGGGACTCCAGCTCCAAGTCTAAGTCAGGAACACACTTTCATCAGGAGACATGGATCTCTAAGCCAGCCAAGTCTGGCTCCAAGCCCTCTTCTCGATGAGAGGGAACCCAATTGTCAGAGTTGGAGGACATCTATTGGCCTTCTGGTCCAAAGAAACTTCAGATGTTTAGGTTCGGAGTCACTTTTTATAAGGATTAAAAATTGGAATTGTAGGCTCCCCCTCCTCCTTGCCTTATGCTTTTTTTTTGCTTCCTTCTCCACAAAGACAGGCAGATCCTAATGCTGCTGATTAGCAGTTCCATTTTCAGGTGTTCTTCACCCATTCCTAAATGAGTTATAATCAAGAGGGAGAAGACAGGTAGGAATGGGTGGGACTTTATATGAAGCATGCAGTCTGGGGGACCACTAAATATTAATAGTAAAATTGCTCAGGTAGATTATATTAGGCACATAATTTGGCAAAATCAGATCAATTGGTGATAGTGGTACTGTAACTTCTAGCTAAAGTTTGGAATACACCTATTTGTGCATAAAGTAAACTGTCTGAGAGACCACCAACTATCAATGGTAAACCATAAAGATCTGTTTGTTAACATGAAAATAAGACCAAAGTAAGTACAATAAAAGCAATATTTAATAAAGGTAGTATAACCCATGGTATCATTTGACATACACATACATAATAATAGTTTACATATCAAGACAGTATTTACAATAATAGTATACCTAAATGAGTTATGCTTTGAGGGTTCTACTTGGACCTGTTCACTGTTCCCAAAGCAAATGGAAGCTGTCTGCCCATTCTGGATCTGAAAATTGTCAATTTGGTACCGCCGGTATAAAAGTTTTGCATGGAATCTTTCTGGAGATCTTCTGGCCTCCATTGATATTCAGGGATGCTTATTTGTCCCATCTTTCCTCCTCAACAACACTATATATTTTTTTTTACTGTGGGCAGGTTGCACTACCGATTTGTCACCCTTCCTATTGAGTTGTCTATCGGCCCCTTGGTCTTTACTGAGGTGCTTGCAATGATCCTAGCTCTGCATTCTCCATTCTTGGGAGATTTTTGTTGTAGGATACCTGGACGATCTCCAGTTGGAGAATCACCCTTCCCTAATCCTGTCAGCCAATACTAAGCTGAGCAGATTCTGCAGTGATTCTATTGGATTCTCAACCTTCAGAAGTGATCACTTGAGTAGACTACCTGGGCCTGACTTTGGACATGGTCCTGTCCAGGATTGTCCTGCCCCAACACAAACTTCTGTCAGTCGGCTCTTAGGTCTGGGTCCTCCAGTCCCAGGATCCACCTTCAATTTGTGTCTGCATGAAGGTCTTGGGCCTGTTGGTATCCTCCTTTGAAGCAGTGCCGTATGCCCAGTTTCAGTCCAGACTATTGCAATACAATATTTTGGGACAAACAGACCACCCTATGTGTATGACCTACAAGACCAAACTTTGGCTGAGGTGGAATTCCAACCTGGTGCTGGAGCCAGGGAAACCAAAGAGATGGAAAGTTTTGACAGCCTATGCAATGCTTTTGGGCTGGAGAGAAGTCCTAGATTCCTTTTTAGTACAAGAGACTTGATTATCAGAGGAAGCTTGACTTCCCATAAACATCCTTGAAATGTGGTTGTCCCTTCAACACTGGACCTCCCATCTGTAAAGTCCTCCCACCAGAATTCAGTCAGACGAAGTGGACTAGATTCTTGCTTGTGCAGAGATGCATATTCCAACCCTGTCCACTGTCCATATCTCAGGTGTGAAAAATTTGCAGGTGGACAGGTGGCAGCCATCAGCACCTGGATCTGAGTAGTTGGGACTTGCACCTGGAGGTGTTCCACATTTTTTGCCACAGGTGGGGGATACCAGAGATGGATCTTCTGTCACCCAGATTCAACAACAAACTGGGCAGGTTTGTCGCCAGGCCCATGGACTCTTGGACCTTTGCGGTGGATGCTCTGGTGACTCTGTAGAATCAGTTTTACCCAATTTATGCCTTACCTTCTCTACCTGCTTCTCAGTCGCTGACTGTTAAAGCATAGCTGTTGAAGCCCAAATCTTTAGGGACAAAAGGCTTTGGTAATCTCTACCCTCCTGAAGATTAGGAATCTACTTCTCACGAAGTCTACTGTCACTCCTGGAAGCCATACTTTGCATGGTGCTACAAGGCCAGGAAATTCCATCTTAGGAGACTCTCTATGGGATGCATCCTGTTTTTTCTCAAGTCTAGTCAGGATCAGCATCAGGCCTTCACAGCTTTTTAGCATCAGGCATCAATTTATTCAGATTTGCGGGGCTTCTACCTGATTTTCTGTTTACATGTATGTTAAGTTTTACCAAGTAAACATGCAGGCCACCTCTGATGCCAGTTTCACATGTGAGATGCTGCAAGCTGCTCTCTGACCTGCAGGTGTGGTGCACTTTCTGAAAGCGCACCACACCTGAATGCAGGAGTTTTGGTGCACTTTTATAAAGTGCACCAAGCCTACAGGATATATTAGATGTCTATGGCTAAGAGTGGCAAATCCGCAGGAAAGCTGCAGGTGCACTGTACCCATGATGTGGGTAAACAGCAGCGCATCTGTGTGAAAGTAGCCCTATACTATTATTGCTTCATACTGACCTGAAGATCTCTTCTTTCCTGCTGCTGGCCCCACTCTGGAGACCACTAGCCGGCATAAGAAGTGGAGTGCAGTTGGTATCACATGGGACAGGAGCCAGCACTACAGAGGAGGCATTGGATTATGCGGCTCTTATTCCCTTAGTCCCTATTACAGCTCCAACTTTACAAATAGTCCCTCTGAATTGCACTCTGATGCTCTGGGGTGGTGGGTCAGCCAGCCCAAACTGCGATCTACCAGTCAACTGGCCCCAGTCTATCGGTTGCTGACCTCCACCTTAGAGCATGTAGTATCCACTAAACTTAACACAGTTAAAATGTATGCCAGAAACATTTTTTTTTCAAGTTTTGAAGAGGGGAATGATAAGAATTAATGTTGGGTTTTAAGTGCTATCTGGGATTCCATTAGGGATATTAATGCCCAGCTCCTGTTCTGCTGACAAACGTTTTACTAGGCAGAAAATGTGGGAAAATTTGCAACAGGAACACAGACAGAAAAAAAAATCTGACGGGGATTTAAGCCTTCCCATATTTTAATAAAAAAAATATTTTTTATTTATGTATGTGTTGCTGTTGGAGAATTTCCCTTTCTTCCTGTTAGGAAAAACGTTACCAGGATAGAAGGTCAGGTTAAACTGGTTCTAACGGCTGACGTTTTTTTTACCTTTGTGCATTCTATGCACGAAGGTAAAATAACTTCTGTATCCAGCTCCCCCAATGCCCCCTTTATACTTACCTGAGCCCCATCGCAATCCAGTGCTGTACACGAGAGCAGCGTCTCTCTCTGCTCTGTCCCTCCTCACAGGGCAGATTCATAACAGCGGGAGATAATTGTCAGTCAAACTCTGTGAAAAGGGGGCGTGTCTCTGGATGCAGGCAGCTTGGCTCAGGAGTGCCCCTTCGGAAGTGTCTTCCTATGGGAGCACTCAATGAATGGGAGGAGCTAGGAGTGCTGGTGGGGGACCTGAAAAGAGGAGGATCAGGGCTGTTCTGTGCAAAACCATTGCAGAGAGCAGGTAAGTATAACGTGATTGGTATTTCAGTAAAAAAATAAAAATAATTACCTGCAGAAATACTTTAAATCTCTATAATTGAGCCCCGGACTTCACAGGGGTTCTAACTATTTCCCACTCTATCCAACACTAAGAAAAAACGTTTTGGCTGAACAGATACTTAAAGGGTAGCCAAACGACTAGATATGATAACATGTGTGGTGTTTTTATACTTGCATACATGCAGTTTATTATATAATCAATTTTGATTGGCTGGTAGAGGTATTGAGTTCTGATTCCTACTTTTATGACATAGAGTTTGGGTAGTAGCCAAAGCCAATACTGATATATATCTTTTAAGCAGATATTAACATTATCAAATACAATTTTCTGTTCCAAGGTGGAAACTATTGGGGATGCTTACTGTGTGGCAGGAGGATTACATAAAGAAAGTGAGACACATGCTTTTCAGGTTGCATTGATGGCATTAAACATGATGGAACTCTCAGATACAGTAACGTCTCCTCATGGTGAGCCCATCAAGGTATGTTAAGATTTGCATATACAAAATAATATATTAGAAACATCTATTTCTCAATAATAATAATAATAATGCATAACTTATCCAGGAATGTTATACGTATCCTCTGTTGTTAGAATACACTGACTGGTGGCTGCCACCACTGATCAACGGAAACATTTTACTTTGAGAGAAGTACATTAAAAGGAGAACACACTGATCGAAGTTCAGCTGGTCCCACTAATACCGCTTCAAACCAACTCTGACTATAAGTATATTGTAGCTGGTGCAAACGACTGCTACACCATTTCATACATAAGCATAAATCATGAACTGCTGAGGAACAATATTCAATATATGACATAGATCATTTTTTAGGCGCTGCCATGAATAATGCATGGATTTGTGTATTTACATGTAGCGATAACCCCCGAAGGGGGTAATAAAGCAGATCTACCTTACCTGTTCGGAGGCCAAGCCCAGATACCAGTTCCAAAGCAAACCGACAAACACAGGCTGAGTGTAGGGGTGTTTACATGCACCCTCCACCTTAAATAACTGTCTTTGTCCTCATCGACAAAAACTTGCTCTTGCTCCCAAGAGCAGAGTATCCTAATTTACAGGGGTAGGTTGGGGCAACATGGGTAGGCAATAACAGTTATAACATAGTAAATAACGTTTTTCATAATGAAGAAATTTAGAACACATAAAAAAAACATTACCACAGGCAAAGTCAGCCATGTAATGACAGGTACTCTTGCAATAAGAATATCAAAGCAGTACATTATATTATCAGGTAGATCTCCACCACTATCTAATCATTACAGCAAATAACAAATGCTAAGTCCACAGTCTTCTTATTTATTGTAGTAGTTGAACACAGGTGGGTAGGGGGATGAGGGTGCAGGGTACTCTTAACACAAGCAGATACAGGAGGACAGATTCTCAAGCAAAGTCTTTCAATAGCAGACTTAAATATTGCTGGAGATAAAGGGAACAGTCGGTCTATCTGGACTCTGTGAGAGCAGTCACAGTCCTTGTTGCAACCTCTGGCATCTAACCCTCAAAGCACATACATGCCTGAACTTCTAGACAAAAGGTCCTACTAACAATGTCCAGACACAGCTCTCCAACCAGCTACTCTGTGACACTCTTCAGTGAAAGGGGCCCATCACCAGCTCAGCTTCCTAAGGTAGTGTCCTCCAGCAGATGTCTTTCAGACCAACAGCCAAGCTCATGATGAGACCTAACAGCAACAGATATTGAGTAACACAGGCTGTTTCCCATGGGCAGAGGCACCAAGAAAAGAGACTTCTGAACAGGCCCTCCCAAACATTTATCTTCTCCCCAGCCACACCTTCCTGGCACTCCCTCCCAAGAATTGGCTGAGGTCAGATAAATATTCATAGCCCAAAGATAAATCTTCCTACTCAACTCCTCCTACTCTGGGAGCTTCTTCCAGATGCAGGCAGCAGCAATCAACCCCCAGGTTTAGGGATAGACCCAAAAAATACATTGCTCAATACATTGAGTAGAGTGGAGTCAAAAACGAAATTTATCCAGCCTAGGGCTGGGCCCTACTCAGAGATTTGGTGTTAAAAAGGGTCTGAAAGATGCAAACATATTGTGCAGAGGAAGATGCAAGACAGAAATTAATTGAAACTGTTGACAGCTGCATTTTTTATACTTTAGGCTAAACAGTTTTGCTTCCAATTATTTCAAAAGACCACCTGTGCTGAGGTTAAGTTAAAACTGCTGCAAAATTTTAAACCCTCTTTAAAAGCCTAAATAGGAAATACCAACTAAGCAGACTTTTAAAAATGCTTTTACAAATGTATTACTTATTGGCTTCTTGTTTATCTAAAATAGATGCGTATTGGGCTGCATTCTGGTTCAGTGTTTGCTGGAGTCGTAGGAGTAAAAATGCCACGCTATTGCCTTTTTGGAAACAATGTCACTCTTGCCAATAAATTTGAGTCATGCAGTGAGCAAAGGAAGATAAACATCAGTCCTACTACATACAGGTAAATAACCATTATAGTAATACTTCAGCTTTTATTATATAGAACAACTCACATCAGGCCTACCTTGCACCAACATGGTCCCCTAAATTCCAGTACACATACCTGGTACTGAACTCATTGCTAGGTTGAGAAAAAAACCCTCAAGATTAAATTGTCACTGATTATTAATTGCTGTTATCCTAGTTAATTAGAACCTTTCTATTTTCTGGTAACAGTAAGGCTGGCCATACATTATACAATTTTTAGATTTACCTTCAACAATTGTATTTAGTGCAAGGGCCGGCCTGATTGCATTAAAATTGAAAGTGTTTAGGTTTGACCTCATATTACATGGTTTTTGAAAAATCCAAAGGAAAATTGTATAATGTATGGCCAGACTAAGCTTGGAAAGTGGGGGTAAAGGTTTAAAACTGAACTCCAGCTAAATACGAAGATGAAAATCATATGGGAGTTGTTTTAGCTGGCAAATTATTTGTATTCTGTCTATCCATTTTTTTTTTTTTGAGAATTACATAACTGTGCCATACAGCACATCCTGTCTGGTAGGGCAGGAGGCCCGATTTTATCTGCTGCAGTTCAGTCACTAACAAGTCTCCCTTTCACACCCTCCTTATGATTGGACAGTGAAAGCGAAGACTGATGAGCTCATATCTCTGTTATCTTGCTCTCTCCTCCTATTAGCATGCTGTTTGCACAACTGATTGGATCCTTGTTCTGCTTCCCATAAGCAGTTTTTAAGATGGGTACTAACTCTTCCCACTGTAGGAAGAAAAATTATTGGATATACATTTACATTATCTTTTACAGAACAGAATCAGGCAAAGATCTTCTAAAACATTTTTTTCTGCAGGTTCAGTTTTTATTTTCCCTTTTCAGTTTATAAAATAACAAACATGTTACATTTACCTGCTCTGTGCTGTGGTTTTGCACAGAGCAGCCCCGATCCTCCTCTTATTGGGTCTCCCCGTCGGTGCTCCTTGCTCAGGAGCCCCTTTCTGTGTGTCATATGACACACAGAGCGGGACTCATCTCTACCCCCCACTCCTCCTCCCTGGCTCTAATTGACAGCAGCGGGGGCCAATGGCTCCTGGTGATGTAGCTGAGCAAATGAGGAACAAGAGAGCCTTGGCTCTTGTGCACATCGCTGGATTTAGATCAGGATCCAGTATGTATTTGGGGGGGGGCTGAGGGGTGAGCTGCATGAAGAAGGTTTTTCACTTTAAAGAATAGACTGCAGTAAGGTCAAATAAATCTTCTGCTTTTACAACCACTTTAAGAGATATTAAAGTTTTATCCAGTACTGATTTCTCAATCTTTCAAAGCTACTGGTGTGATGAAAAAGAGCCCATTCAATTATTTTATCTCTTGGGGACTCCCAATACCCCTCAGCAGAAGCAAAGGAGTCTCATTCTCATCAATGAAGTTTTGAAAGGATGGGAGCGCCACACCAGCTTGTACAGACTTTTAAAAGATTTTTATTTTGAAACAGCCAACGCGTTTCTGGGGGCTCAGCACTCCCCCTTCATCAAGGCTTAGACAATAAAGAATATATAAAGAATCCTTAAAATGTGTTAAAAACTATGGAAATATACGACTATAAAAGTTCAAATGCCTTAATGCAGTAATTATCAGAGCCAAAAAGGACATACATTACTCGATTAAACTAAGAAGTATAAAAACCAAGGACAAAGAAATCATGTAAGTTTAAATAAACCTTCTGCCTTTATAGCTACTTTAAGAAATATTAAAGATCAGTTTTACCCAGTACTGATTTCGCAATCTTTCAAAGCTACTGGTGGGATGAAAAAGAACCCATTGGATTCTTTTATCTCTTGGGGACCCCCACTGCCCCCAATGACTTTTCTTATATCGTATATACTCGAGTATAAGCCGACCCGAATATAAGCTGAGGCACCTAATTTTGCCACAAAAAAATGGGAAAACGTATTGACTCAAGTATAAGCCCAGGGTGCGAAATGCGCAGCTACTGTAAGTGGAAAAGAAGGTCAACAATGCCCATTTGCAGCCTAACTGTGCCCATTTGCATGCCTCACTGTGCCCATTTGCAGCCATAGGTCCCCCGAACTTCAAACTTGGTAGTTAAGGGTTCCTAAATGCCCCCTAGCTGCAGCCAAAATTTGGGGTCTCTGGACAGAAATGTCCCGAAATGACATTTCTGCAGATGGACACAGTTGACCAACCCTTATCTCGGGGTCACTTAGTGCTAGGAACCCCAAATTGGTGTGCAAACCCAGTGGAACTAGCACTACAAACATATCCAAAGATGGGGTTCCTAGCACCAAGTGGCCCCGAGATACGGGGCCCAATGTCGGTTCGGAAAATGTCAAGCACTTTTCTGCAGCAGAGAATGACATTTTCCAAACCGAATTTGGGATATGTTGTAGTGCTAGTTACACTGGGTTTGCACACCACATTTGGGGTTTCTAGCACCAAGTGGCCCCGAGATATGGGGGCCCCAAAGTCGGGTCGAAAAATGTCATTCTTTACTGCAGAAAAGTGCTTGACTCCAGTATAAGCCGAGGGGGGCATTTTCAGCACACAAAAAATGTGCTGAAAAACCTGGCTTATACTTGAGTATATACGGTATTTATTTTATTTCATCTTTTATTTCATTTTAATTTATTTAAACATAACAGGGTCAGTGAAAAGATCTCTGCTGCAGCAGGAATTACATGTAGGCGGTGGGGTGTTAATCCTGAAAAGTCTGACAAGATCGCTGATATGTTGGTTTAAAATTGGAACAGTTCTTTATCAAAATAAAATATTTTCAGTCCCGGCCTATGAATATTCTAGGATGCGCAAGGTTTCACAAGATGTCATATGCAGGTCCCAGGCCTTCATTGGTTAACTTCCTATATTCATTTTATTGTTCATATCTACAAGAAGATGAAGCGCCAGTCAGGTGTTAGTACAAGGTTCCGTTTATCTATTCAAATAGTTAATTTGTGTATGAAAATATCACACTGCTGTAGGGTTTTGTATTTTACTATCTTTTTTTTTTTTTTTGATAATACATTTTGCACAGCAGTAACTTCCTCTTCCCTTTGAAAGCTAAAACTGATAAAACTAACGTGACTGAACTAAAAATGTATTATAACTGGGTTACTTGCATACTATATCTCTGAAAAAATAATTATTTTGCAGTGAAAAAAACATTAATTAACTTCTTTAGAACACTACAGTTTACTTCATAAAATAAATAATTATGTGGTTTCTTTATATAAACATGTAAAAAATCATATTGATGAAAATAACCGTGTTTGTTATAAACCTTGTTTCTATGTGTATTTGTAATTAAATGTGCAGCCAAATTTGCTAATTACATCAGCATATCCTGCTTTGCAGTGCTACAGTCCACAGTGCTGGGGTTGATTTATTGAAGGAGTATCCAATCACGTGCTAGCGAAAACTCTATTTTTGTAGTCTATCTGCCTTAGGGTTTGAGGTGCGGTGCATTCAGAGATGGTATTCTGCATACCTTGGTTGTAACAAGTGGTTATTTGAGTTACTGTTGCTTTTATATCATCTCAAACTAGTCTGCCCATTCTCCTCTGACATCAACAAGGTATTTTCATCCACACAACTGCCGCTCACTGGATATTTTCTCTTTTCCAGACCATTCTCTGTAAACCCTAGAGATGGTTGCGCATGAAAATCCCAGTAGATCAGCAGTTTTTGAAATATTCAGACCAGCCTGTCTGGCACCAACAACCGTGTCATGTTCAAAATCACTTAAATCCTCTATATGTGCTTAGGTAAGGCTCCATTCACACCATGCAGGTGTGACGAATCACGCGTGTGTTCCCATACCTCACCTGTAGGGCAGCCCAATCATTTCAATATGCTGGTCTATGCACAAGAAACGCGCAAAAGAAGTCCATGATCCTTTTTCAAAATCACACAACGCACAGAAAGGCATCATGTTGTTTTTGGAGAACATGAACATGCATGCAATAGCAGATGCTGTTTTGCAGTTAAAGCGGTGTTCTTTCTGGGGAAAAAAAATTAAAGTCAGGAGATACAAATACTGTAGCTGTTGACTTGTTAATATGTGGACACTTACCTGTCCAGGGAGCCTGCAATTTCCGCACCCCAGACGATTTTTGGATCGGCTGTCAGGTGCTGCCGCCGCTATTCGTTGTAAGGGAAACCGACAGTGAAGCCTTTCAGCTTCACAGCCGGTTCCCTACTGCGCATGCACGAAGCCCGCTGTGCTTTCTAACTGGCCCGGAGGGGGGCCGAACTTCTGAGGGAAAGCGCCGCTGCGCTGTCTCCTGGAAGTTGGAAAGGGTACCTGTCTAAAACAGGTACCCGTTCCCCCCTCCCCCCTGAAAGGTGCCAAATGTGGCACCGGAGGGAGGGAGGAAGCAGATAAGCGGAGGTTCCACTTTAGGGTGGAGCTCCGCTTTAAGAGTTAATGGCACCACCACACATCTGCTAAAGGGCAACGCATTTTTTTGGAAGTTGGGAAAGTGTGTGAACTTAGCCCAAGAGAGTCACCAGATGTATTCCCAATCTGTGCTGCTCTCAGTAAGCCTGGACAGGCAGCATTGGCCATATAAAAACAGTGGTCGCCAACCTTTCGGACCCCAAGGACCACTAAACTCAAATTTTTGAATCCCACAGACCACTAGCATACATTTTTACATGCCTTATGCCCCCTTCACCTGGATCACACTGTTGCTTTATACACACAGTTCTCCGGTTCTCTGCCCCCCACCCAGCACTCTGCATTACACTGCTGCTTTAGACATACTCATCATTGGATCTCACCTCCTTATCCAGCCATGTGCAGTCACATAGACTGTGATTAGAGCTGCCATTGGAAGCCCCCTCCTCCTTCACCTCCCACTCTCTGCTCTACTCCGGGTGCCTCCCTCTGAGTTCACGGGAGCCGGATCTACAGAGGAGGCATTAGGGGTCAATGCACGCTAACAATATTGACTGTCAGCCTGCATTGAAAACGACACTGGAAACAACATTGGGCAGTATACATCCACCACAATGCTGATTTGTGGCAGAATCCCTGGGCACCAGCAACATTTTATCGTGGGTCATCAATGTTCCACAGACCACTGATATAGAATATACATTGGATATAAAAAGTCTCCCCTGTTAAAATGTCAGTTTTCTGTGATGTTAAAAATAAAACAAAGAAATATAATTTCAGAACTTTTTCCACCTTTAATGTGACCTATAAATTGTACAACTCAGTTGAACAACAAACTGAAATCTTTTAGGTGAAAGGACGTAAAAATAAAAAAATAAAATAATATGGCTGTATGAGTGTGCACATCCTTAAACTAATACCTTGTTGAAGCACCTTTTGATTTTATTACATCACTCAGTCTTTTTGGGTATGAGTCTTTCAGCATGGGACAGCATTTTCCCCTCTCTTCTTTGCAAAAACACTCCAAATCTGTCAGATTGTGAGGGCATCTCCTGTGCACAGCCCTTTTCAGATCACCCCACAGATTTTCAATGGGATTCAGGTCTGGGCTCTGGCTGGGCCATTCCAAAACTTTAATCTTCTTCTGGTGAAGCCATTCCTTTGTTGACTTGGGTTGTTGTCATGCTGAAAGATGAAGTTCCTCTTTAACCACTAGCCGACTAGCCACTGTCATTATACTGCGGCAATGTGTCAAAAGTGTCCGATCTGTCCGCCGCAATGTCGCAGTGCCACTAAAAATCACTAATCACCGCCATTACTAGTAAAAAAAAAAATAATAATAAAAATGCCATAAATCTATTCCCTATTTTGTAGACGCTATAACTTTTGCGCAAACCAATCAATATACGCTTATTGCCATTTTTTTTACCAAAAATATGTAAGAATACATATTGGCCTAAACTGATGAAGAAATTCGTTTTTATACTTTTTTGAGGGGAAATTTATTATAGAAAAAAACTATAAAATATTGTTATTTTTTTTCAAAATTGTCGCTCTTTTTTCTTTATAGCGCAAAAAATAAAAACCGCAGAGGTTATCAAATACCACCAAAAGAAAGCTCTATTTGTTTAGGTACAGCGTTTCACAACCGCGCAATTGTCAGTAAAAGTGACGCAGTGCCATATCGCAAAAGGCGGCCTGGTCATTAAGGGGGCAAATCCTTCCGGAGCTGAAGTGGTTAATGTTCAGCTTTCTAGCAGAAGCCTGAAGGTTTTGTGCCAATATTGACTGGTATTTGGAACTGTTCATAATTCCCTCTACCTTGACTAAGGCCCATGTTCCAGCTGAAAAAAAAACAGCCCCAAAGCATGATGCTGCCACCACCATGCTTCACGGTGGGTATAGTGTTCTTTTGGTGGTGTGCAGTGTTGTTTTTGCACCAAACATATCTTTTGGAATTATGGCCAATAAGTTCAACCTTGGTTTTATCAGACCATAACACATTTTCCCACATGCTTTTGGGAGACTTCAGGTGTGTTTTTGCAAAATTTAGCTGGGCTCGGATGTTTTTCTTGGTAAGAAAAGGCTTCCGTCTTGCCACTCTACCCCATAGCCCAGACATATGAAGATGACGGGAGATTGTTGTCGCATGTACTATACAGCCAGTACTTGCCAGATATTACTGCAGCTCCTTTAATGTTGTTGTAGGCCTCTTGGCAGCCCCCATGACCAGTTTTCTCCTGTTCATTTCATCAATTTTGGAGGGATGTCCAGTTCTTGGTAATGTCACTTTTGTGCCATATTTTTTCCACTGGATGACTGTCTTCACTGTGTTCAATGGTATATCTAGTGTCTTGTAAATTCTTTTGTACCCTTCTCCTGACTGATACCTTTTAACAATGAGGTCCCTCTGATGCTTTGGAAGCTCTCTGCGGACCATGGCTTTTGCTGTAGGATGCGACTAAGAAAATGTCAGGAAAGACCTACTAGAACACCTGAACTTTATTTGGGGTTAATCAGAGGCACTTTAAATGACATGTGTGTACTGACTCCTATTTAACATGAGTTTTAATGGGATTGTTTAATTCTGAACACAGCTACATCCCCAGTTATAAGAGGGTGTGCACACTTATGCAACCACATTATTTTATTTTTTTATTTTTACTTAGCCCCTAAAAGATTTCAGTTTGTTTTTCAACTGAGTTGTACAGTTTTATAGGTCGCATTAAAGGTGGAAAAAGTTCTGAAATGATTTATCTTGGTCTCATTTTTTTACATCACAGAAACCTGAAATTTCATTAGGGGTGTGAAGACTCTTTATATCCACTGTACTTATGCAGGCACGTAGATCTCATCCAGCCTTTATCAACCTTTTTAACACAGAGGAACCCATAAAATAACTTTCTGATCTCAGGGAAGATATTCTAATAATTACTATATCTATAGCTCACCTTTCATTAAAGCGAAGGTTACTGGAAATAAGTTTTCTTACATTTCAGGCCAGTGGGAATAATTACTGTAAAAAAGATCACTGGTGTAAGTGGTCAAGTGGTGAGACAAAATGTCCTAATTGCTCAAGTAACCCCAAGCAACCCCTGGAGGCACTCTGCACAGAACCCTGTTTGAGAAAGGCTGTTCTAATCTATATATACTTCATTTAGAGGAATTGCATGTCGGTCCTAATGCACAGGATTATTTGAAGGGAGCATTTGGTGTGCATTGTTGACACGTGTTCCTGAACCTGTATGCATTTGTATTGAGTCAAAAAAGACCTATACAGGCAGTCACTTACTTAAGTGCTTATCAGTTTGTGTGTGTGGCAACTTCCCCATACTGTATATTGCTGTCCATGTTTGCTTTTAGGCGGTGCAGCACTAAGAAAATACATCTTCCATGCAGTTCCCTTCTCCCACCACTGCCTGGAAAATGCTAAAGACATACTATTGACCTAGAAATATTATAATGCATTCTAATTCCTAAACATAGATGAAAAGTAGGCAGTGCCAATGATACGCAACTCTATTTCTATTACCATACATGGGTTTGCAGTATCGGATCACTGGCAAGAGTCTACAAACTTCTTGTTTTATCACAGTTAGCTTTGTGTCCACTTTATGTAAGCTTTAGAAGAGATAATAAGCTAACAGTGGGACAGAATGTTCTGTACCCTCAGCATTACATAACTAGAGCCATAGGTTTGGTCTCTGGTAATTTCACCACTAGTTGTTGCTTAGCCACAATATATATAAAAAAAAATTGCATTCTTATGTTTGGTATAACTGTGCATTGCTGTTTTATATTTACATTTGTGTTTACAATATTCTTGCAGTTTGCTTAAGGATTTCAAAGGGTTTCGATTTATCCCTCGGTCTAGAGAAGATCTTCCACCAAACTTTCCATCAGACATTCCTGGGATCTGTTACTTTCTCGAAGCTTCTGATCGAGATCTGCTGACCAAGACATGGCGCCAAAAAAAGACTCTCGAAGATTCACATTTTGATTCACATTTCAACAAAACGAAATAAACAATTTTGCTGTATCATTTGTAATGTACTATATTGTGTAGAAAATGAATACTGGTGTAAATGATAAACTTGTCTTCCTTTGATTTGACATTTTTCTTCAGTCAAACATCTCTCTTATGAATGACTTGTAATTCACAGTAATAATTTTAACTGCACACAAGAACTAGTTTTACAGATCCAAAAAAGTGATTCCTTATTCAATTTGAACATTTATATTCAAATCCACTGTGTTTTTCAAGCATTGTCAATTCGACCACACAGCTGCTGACCTAAAACTTCATTATGATGGCTATTTGCATAACAATTAAATAAACAAAATGCTATTTAATAATAGGTCTAGGGTAAATGGGTTTCACTATCTTCCCACTGTATCATTAGGGTGTCTTTTCATAAATGTGAAACCTTACTTTAGATAATAATCTAAAAAGACATAGCAATGCTTAAAAATCTAACTTTTGAAAATGAATTAGAAAATTAATCCTATATACACCGTGAAGCATGCCTAAGTATGCTATACTGTGAAATAGCACTGCTACAGATATCTCAAATCCCTGCTCCTCCCCATTCCACCTGCAGTCAAAGTAGCACTATCAGCTAAAGCATGGGGTGTCCAAACGTTTTAAACAAAAGCCACGTTTAATGTCCTTCAGACTTTAGGGGGGTCAGACTGTGGCCTGTGGGAGTGGAAATTGTCCTGGCGCCAGTGGGAGTAAACAGTGCATCTTAGGTATTAGGGGGAGGAATAATGCTCCATCGTTGATGCCATTGGGAGAAATAGTGCCCCATTGTTGATGTCAGTGGCAAGAATTATGCCTCATTGTTAGTGTCAGTGGGAGTAATAGTGTCTCCTATCAGTGAGAAGTATAGTGCTGCCCGATAAGACAAGCACAGGACTGCATCTGGCCCTTTGCCTATAGTTTGGAGACCACTGAGCTATAGGGTCAGGATTTATGTCTTCTGAACCTGGAGACACAGAGCCACCAATGCTGTAAAACAAACCTGTATGAAGATCACACCTAGGAAAGCTATGCATTCATTTGATAAGATGGAATGGTAAGGTCTGCAGTCTTTGAATTCTGCACATAAGTAATGTTTTGGGGGTTTTTTTTGTATAAAAAAGCAAATCTGATATTACTAGAACGCTCTGAGCTGGTCTGGAAACAAGTTAAGGGATTTAAATTGGAGTTTAAGCTTGAATTGTGTGGCAGTGAAAAAGCTAAGTGGCTCTAATGCCGTGTACACACGGTCAGAATTCTCATCGGAAAAAGCTCTGATGGTTTTGGTTTTTCTTTTTGTATAAAAAAGCAAATCTGATACTTGTTACTAGAAGTTTAATGCTTCCAAGCATGCGTTGAATTGTTTACGAGCATGCGTCGGAATTTTGCGTTAATTGCATACACACGATCGAAAAATCTGATAGAAAGTTTTTCCGTCGGAAAAATTAAGAACAGGTTCTCAATCCAAAGTCCATCGGAAATGCCGACAGAAAAAGACCGATGGGCATACACACGGTCGGAAAATGTTTGACTGTGTGTGTGTACGCGGCATAAGAGTGCATTTAATTGATGAGTGGGTATAAAGTATAATAAACATGTAGACCTGTTAATTATAGAGTGAGGCAGGCACCCATGGAAGTCCCTAAATTCAGGGCACTCTTATATGCAAATCTGAAATTTTGTTTAGAAAATTTAGCTTTATGCCACCTCTCCTTCCTCCAATGCTGTACTCTGTAAGCCCTTTAAATGTTCTAAATTAGTAGAAAGAGCACCCAGAGATCTTCCAAACCTAGGGCTTTCAATAGACATTGAAAATAACCTACATATTTGACTCCTATTCTTGTTCTCTAGGCTGGGAGCACTAAATAATTGAAGAAGAGGGACAAAGTTTACATAGCTAACAGAAGAATAGGTGGTTAGTGAGCATGTGTTTTAGGAGCAGGTACCTCTCAGACCCTGCAACAAACTGTTAGTCAAGGTCAATTCTGTCTGTTGCAGGCTAGCTTGTAAATGAGTGTGGAATTTTTGTTTGTTGTTTTTTGACGTGTCGTCTTTCTATGTGCTCCTTGCTGCAAAGGCCAGTAATAGGTTGAGGTGGTTGCCATTTGTTTGTACCCCTTAGACCCTGCCTACCCTAACTTTAAGCCTATAGTGCCATTGAAAAATGCAGTGATAGTGTTGACAAAAGAGATACTACTTACCGTATGCCATGGTTTTTGAAGAACCCAACAAGATCAAATCAGCCAACAGCCAAACTGTTAGTAAATAAGGTAAACCTGTGTTTGAATCTAATACTCAATAATATCCATGGTTATCCATAACCACCAGGCCACGTAATTTTTCTAACAGGATGATGGCTACGGGTAACACTTTTTTCCTATTAACTAACCCACATTTTATATTTGGTTAATAAACTTTAACGTAATTACATACATAGTTACATATTTAATTTGGTTTAAAAAAGACACAAGTCAATCTAGTTCAACCAATAAAAGGGAAAAACATTTTTCTACAATCCTATATACACAATCCCATACCCACAGTTGATCTAGAGGAAGGCAAAAAAAAAACAGCAAAGTATGATCTAGAGGAAGGCAAAAAAAAAACAGCAAAGCATGATCCAAATTGCTCCAGCAGGGGAAAAAAATCCTTCCTGATACCCCCAAGAGGCAATCGGATTTTCCCGGGATCATCTTTACCTATAAATATTAGTATCCAGTTGTATTGTGTAAATTTAAGCCGGATTCACACCTATGCAGGTTGCAGTTTGCATATTGTAGGTGCATTTTGCGTTTTTCAATACACATTTTTTATCCATTGAAGTCTATGGAACCAAAACCACAAAAAAGTCCCTGGCCCTTTCCATAAAATGCACAGATGTGAACTACATCCATAGGATATGTTAAATAGACTTTAGTGTGTTTCTGAAAAACTGAAAATGCACTAAAAAATGCATAGGTGTGAACCAGGCCTTAGGAAAAAAATCCTTTTGTGTGAAGAAGCCTTTCTGTGAAGAAGCCTTTCTGTGTTTGATACTGATACAGTGGAGCTTTTTTGAAAAACTGAAGCCAAAACAGAACTGTCTCATAGTTATCTGCCCGGTATTAGATTTGCATACAAATCTACACAGCAATAACAAGATCAAATACAATTGGTTGCTGTGATCAATATTTACAATTATTCCAAATTTTATAATTGGGTCCCAGCTTGTTATTGGTGCTACTCACAGAAAGATGTCCACATTACTTTTACGTCTAAGGTTGTGCCATTTGTTTTTGTTTTTTTCATTTAAAATTTAACTTTATTTATAAAATATGATTCTTGTGATATTATTCACTTCATTTGTTACACAGATTTATATATATATATAAACATGTCACATGTGCATGACATATACAGAGTATATTTTTATGTGTTTCTTATGAAAACCTTTCATAAAAAGTTCATTAACTTATAAATGTCAAAACTTACTTAAGCATTATAATTATTATGATAATTATATAGGTGTAAGAGATTATGCAGAAGTCCGTTGAACAGTCTTCCTGCTGATGTTGCCAAATACTTATACAATAAGCAGCTTCCAATAAAAAAAATTGTATTTTATTTTGAATGCCGTGATACTGTTGTTTCTACATCTTGTAGCATTATTTTAATCAGAGAGTCTTTAAAAAACAACTAGTGGTATATTTCATAGTGTGATCCTTCTGTTATCTCTTGATAGATGATGACCATAAAAAAATTATATGTAGAACAATTGTGTCACCAAGAAATGTTTAAAGCACATTATTGTGTAATAATATATTGCTTATATATTGTCACAGCTCAGGCGGAATGTGCTTCACTAGTTGGTCCCTGGAATGTACTTGTTATGAGACAAGCATAGGCTTACTGGATGTGAGCATTTATATGTGCTCTGTAGATATATTCAACTCTAATTGTAAACTGTAAATGTCTTAGCAATAAATGTTTTTATATTATCCCATTCTTTTCAAGTGCATCATTTCTTTACTACCATTCCAATGAAAAGAGAACAGCCGTTGGCAATCCATGGAGTTGGGTTAAGTGTGTCTCTGCTAGGAATGTGGTTTGGGTTCACCGCTACTATGGGTTTGTATTGAATCCCTGATACAGGGGGTCCCCGGGTTACAAACAAGATAGGGACTGTAGGTTTGTTCTTAAGTTGAATCTGTTTGTAAGTCGGAACAGGTACATTTTTTAAGTGTAGCTCCAGCCAACAAATCTATTTTTAAGATTTTTAGATAACATAGAGAAGGGTTATCACCCCTGTAACATTTGTTTTGCTGTCTGTGCCCCTGTTCAGAAGATTTCCCCTCACCTTCTGTCCCAATGACAATTGGAGTTTGAAAATTTTGGGTTGTTAGGGAAACATGGACTGGTGATAAAGCATCAGTGGAGACACCTTTTACCCATATTAACTCTTACAGTAGTGAATTTCCCTTTCTAGGGGTAGATTTCCTCTCACTTCCTGTTGTCTCCCTCCGTTTGTAAGTAGGAGTCGTTTGTAAGTCGGATGTTTGTAAGTCAGGGACCCCCTTCGCAAGGTTTGCAAGAAAATTTGCCAGTTTGCCCAATAAATGAGCAACAACCTATAATGCAGTGCATAGCCTTTGCCTCTTATCAGAAAGAATCATAAGAGTCAACAATTGGAAGCAATGGATAGCTCAGCCCTACACACAGCAGCCATATTGTCAGTGTGTGTTGAAGCTATAAGGGAGAGCTGACAATTCTGTGTATGGAGAATTATTTTATTTTCTATTTTATTTTTGATTTTAATAATTTTTATTAAGTTTAGTAGACAGACATGAAAATCAAAATATAGTATATTACAATGTGAGTATAAGTATCACCATTCTTCAGTCGCTTGCATACCAGTGGCATCGCTGGGGGGTGGCTTTTGGGGCTATAGCCCCGAATCTGGGGCCCATAGCCCGGAGTCTCTAGGGCTGGGGTCGGCAACCCGTCCATCGTGTTCTATCTGGCGATCGTGACCAGGTGTCAGGCAGATTGTGTCTCTTTGTGACCCCAGGCTAAACTGTTCCTCCCCAGTGGCATACTAGGCATAGCAGGTGAGTAGTTCAGAGGAGGGAAGGAGAGCCAGCGGGCAGGCTGAGCAGTGAGGAGAGAGTCCGGCGGGAGGGCGGAGCTGAGAGGAGAGATTCGGGCGGGTGGAGCAGTGAGGAGAGACTCAGGCGGGCGGAGCGGTGAGGAGAGACTCAGGTGGGCGGAGCGGTGAGGAGAGACGCAGGCGGCGGGGGGGTGAGGAGAGACTCAGGCAGAGCGGTGAGGAGAGACTCAGGCGGGTGGAGCAGTGAGGAGAGACTCGGGTGGGCGAAGCGGTGAGGAGAAACTCGGGCGGAGCAGTGAGGAGAGACAGGTGGGCGAAGCAGTGAGGAGCACTGCACTTTTTGCCACTCTCCCACACCACTCCTAACAGACTTTAACAGCTTGATAACTATTGAGCAGCAATTTGCTATGACCAAAACCATCTTCAGAGAAATAACACCTACTTAGTCAAACTCCCTTAAAGGTCTAATGCAGGGTTTTTCAACCAGGGTGCCACGGCACCCTGGGATGCTGTAAAGAGCCCTAAGGGGTTTCCGCAGCAAAAAACTATTTTTAATTTGCATGCAACCTCCTGTGGGACTGACATTGGTTGGGAGCCCGCCCAGCATACTTGGTTTCCCCTCACCTGCCTCCATAGAGGATACAGACAACAGGTCAGTGAGGGTGGGGTCTTTGGTGCTCTTCTCTCCTCTTCATATGCAACTCTCCTGCCCCAGCTTCTCCCCGTGCAGCCAGAGGTGTTGGGTGGGACCTCCTTCCCTTCTCCCACAGGTGGCTACAATGACTGATTCAGCAGCTGAAGATGAAGGAGCAGAGAAAACGGCCCTGAAAGTCTTTCTTCATCTCCATCTTAAGTGGGGCGGTAAATGGCAGATGGAGAGGCTTTTCCAGCAGGAATTCCATGCTTTTGCACACTCACTGACACTAAATAGCGCTCTTTGACTGGCACTACATGCCACTCCCTGACTGGCAGTACATACTGCTTTCTGACTGGCACCACGTACCACTCGCTGACTGACACTACATACTACTCGGTGACTGACACTACATACCACTCGCTGACTGCCACTACATACAGCTCGCTGACTGGTACTACATACCGCTCACTAACTGGCACTAAATACCGCTCACTGACTGGCATAACATACTGCTCGCTGACTGGCACAACATACCACTCACTGACTGGCACTACATACTGCTCACTGACTGGCACTATGTACCAATTGTTGACTGACACTACATACCGCTCGGTGACTGACACAACATACCGCTCGCTGACTGGCACTACATACTGCTCGCTGACTGCCACTAGATACCGCTCACTAACTGGCACTACATACTGCTCACTGAGGGGCACTACATACTGCTCATTGACGGACACTTCATATCGCTCACTGACTGACACTACATACCACTCGCTGACTGGCACTACATACAGCTCACTGACTGACACTATATACCTCTCACTGACCGCCCTACCACTGCATACTGCCCTGTCTTGCCAGTACATACTGTTCACATATTTCTAGAGGTACAAGACAATTCTGCCTCATAACCTACTGACCACAGAACTCAGCTTCACATACTATATTTCAGGGCTTGTTCACACCAGGTGTGGTGCGAGAATGCGTGAGAAATTGTGCATTTTTCCACAATGCACAAAAATACGCTGCATTTTGCATACACAAGTGGGTGCCCTTAATGGGACAGTAGGAAGCCAAATTTATTTTCCAGACAAGCAATTGAATAAATACACCCAGACAACATATTTGGATTAATAAAATATTTTATTTTATTGGCCGCGGCTTTATTTATTGGTTTACCATATTCAAATGAACTCTTATTAAACAACTCTATAAATAATTTTTCCATCAGAATTCATCAATAACTTTTTTCATCATAAATACCAATATTAAACTGAGCAACTCAGCTTTTATAGCTCGAGTTGTATAACAATCATACATTTAATAATAAATTGCCCCCCTTATCATTAGAAAAGGTGACCCAAACCACATAAATATTGTAGCCGTGACAGTCCATGGAGGTTGGGAGGGGAGCTCTGCCGCTGACGACTTCCTGAGGTGACTTACAGTTCATCTCTGACGGAACCCCCTTTATATAGGGGTCCACTAGGCATCTAGAAGCTTCCATGGCCAGTTTCCAGGTTTCAAGGATACCCCCTTTTACCTGTTTCAAGATACCCTAAACTACTGTCTAGGGAGAGCCTTGAAACCCATTAGCTGCCACTGTCCCATTAGAAACCCCCTATCCCTTTTCTTTCACATTCTTAATGAAACCTCCATGCATCTAGGAAATGCAAATGTATTCTCATCCTCTAAAACGCATGGTACCTCAGTACCATGTCTTTTGGTGCAGTGTGATTTTATGAATTGTGCCTTTTTTTCTTGCTTCACATGCATATGGCAACCCATTGAAAAATGCAATGCAGGGAAATGCACAAAAAAGTGCGCGTGTGCTCAGAAGCACCTCCTGGCGGGCAGAATGGTTGAGGACAGAGGCAGACGGGCGGAGCGAGTGAGGAGAGAGTCCAGCGGGCGGGCTGAGCAGTGAGAAGAGAGTCCAGCCGGCAGAGCGGTGGAGGAGAGACTTGGTCGGGCAGAGCGGTCATGTACAATTATTGATTGAGACTTGAGTGGGTGAGGAAAGAGCCAGACGGCCTTGTACAATGATTGTTGATTAGAAAGATCACTTGCATATCTATATCTAGGTAACTAACTCATGCATGCAAAGCCAGCCACCACTCTGTTAGCAGGTTGCTTTACAAGACATCTGCTACCCTTCACTGCAGGGGTACTATTTAACATATAGCTTTTTGGTTACTAAAATGCATTTTTTCGACTCTGACGCTCTGTGCTGTAGTATTGCCCTTTCTCTGTACGCCATATAACCCTATCCACTTTGTAATGAGCTCATACTTTAACAACTGCAGAAAAAACTATATTATTATGTAACCCTCTTTAAATGGAACCTGTTCTATGGGAATTTTAAATTCTTTCTTTTTTATTGTACACTGTTAAAGGTTAGTGTAGGACAAAAATTGTGCACCCAGGTGATCTTTGATCTCCTCCATGTTGTTAAAGTAGATACCCACCTCTTAAAGGTTAGCTACCCCTGCTCTAGGGTGACCAGGGCTGGTGCTGAGGCAGAGGAGAGGTGGTCTGCCCTGGGTGCCATACACTGGCAGGTGTCAGGCCGACGTCTTGCACTGTGTCAGCTTTAATTTGAATCACCAGGCACCTGCTGTCACAAAGACCTGCATCCTAGTATTGCTCCTTTGACAGACAGCATACTTGTCCAATGGACTGTGCTGCCTATCATAGGTGGGAGCCAATCCAGGAGGTGGGACTTATGTGAGGCCGGGGCACCCGGCGATTCAAATTAAAGCTGATACAGCGGGAGATGCCAGCTTGTGTGATGCCTCTTCTACTGGCTGGCTCTCCTCTTCCTCTCCTCTCTGATCCCTGACACAGGTGAGGGCAATGTGGGCACAGGTGAGGCTGTGTGATGCCTCTTCCACTGGCTGGCTCTCCTCTTCCTCTCCTCTCTGATCCCCAACACAGGTGAGGGCAATGTGGGCACAGGTGAGGCTGCATTCCTGGGCACAGGTGAGACTGCATTCCTGAGGCACAGGTGAGGCTGCATTCCTGAGGCACAGGTGAGGCTGCATTCCTGAGGCACAGGTGAGGCTGCATTCCTGAGGCACAGGTGATGCTGCATTCCTGAGGCACAGGTGAGGCTGCATTCCTGAGGCACAGGTGATGCTGCATTGCTGGGCACTGGTGAGGCTGCATTGCTGGGCACAGTTGAGCCCTGCATTCTTTATGTAGAGCACTCCTGAGCTCTGGGGACCCTGATGTAAGTTGGGAGGCTCTCTGGGGACTCTGACGTAAAGGGGGAGGGGGCTCTCTGGGGACCCTGATGTAATGAGGGGGGCTCTGGGGACCCTGACGTAAGTAGGGGGGCTCTCTGAGGACCACACACACACATGTATATTATATACATGTGTATGCCTGCCCAAGCGTATGACTTTCTTTACTTCTATGCTATGGGCTCTAGCCCTATATCTTTTGTAGACCTAGCAACGCCCCTGATGCATACTCTAAGTATTGTGTATCCATTATCATAATATTATCAACATTTCAGCTCTCTGTATTGGAGGTATTGTTTATCACAAGGATTCTATGAACATCCACCTGCGATCACTCTAATTCGTCGCCTTGGACATTCCACTTTGTTGGGATTGATAACCCCTGTGTTATTTGTCTATCATCATATCTGATATCTTGAGTATAGCGACCACTTTTACCCATTTTATGGTAAGCAACTAAGAATATAAAACAGAAAACAGAAAAATATAAAAAAAAAAAAACACAAACAGTCATAGCAACGTCTATACGTTCCTTTTGTTAACTATGCTAGTTATTACTTCCCAACACTCCATCTATCTTGTGCTCTTTGATTATACCATTCCCTCCAAGGAGTGATTGTACACTATCTCATAATTCCCTGTGGTTGATGAGTGTAAAACCTCATTGTATTTGCTTTTTTAAATGTCCTCCATGGCAGTGCCCAATTTCCCATGCCTTTTGTTTGACAATAAGCTGTTTATTAGCCCCACCGATGGCCAGAATTAAAGTGGTTCTAAAGGCAGAAGTTTTTTTGTTTTTTTTATCTTAATGCATTCTTTACATTAAGATAAAAAACGTTCTGTGTGCAGCAGCCCCCGTACTACTTACCTGAGCCTCATCTCGATCCAGCAATGTTGCATAAAAACCTCTGCTGCCCGGGACTCTCCCTCCTGATTGGCCGAAACACAGTAGTGAGCGTCATTGACTCCCGCTACCGTCAATCAAAGTCAGTGAGCCAGTGAGGAGAAAGGGGGTGGGGCTGAGTCACAGCTCCGTGTACAAATGGCCACACAGAGCAGCAGCTCGGCAAAAGGGAGGGGCCAGGAACGCCGGTGAAGGAACAGAGAAGAGAAGGATCTAGGCCGCTCTGTGCAAAACCACTGCACAGAGCAGGTAGGTATGACATGCTTGTTGTTTTTAAGCAAAGAATAAGACTTTAATATCACTTTAGGTAACAACATTCACCCTATAGACTTCAAAAGGGTTTTCTGCAAAGTTCACAAACATTGAGCAAGTTTCGAGAATCTCTTCGCAAACTGAACAAAACAGTTTGGCTTTCCTTCCTACAATGCAAGTCTATGATCTACCTCACTTTTTAAAAACATTGCACTCTCTATGTGTCTGCCATCACTACAGTAATTTAGCAATTAAAGTCCCCATAGATATCTCAAATGTTGCCTTCTTTCTGATGAATCAAGCCTTGGGTGGCCCTGCAATCACAACCTAACTTGATAAAAATTTATTAAAAATTGACTGAGCTGGGTGGAAAATCCTTCGCCAAAAAGTGATGGATGGCAGCCTTTAGGCAGAATCCTTAGAATGGTTAGTTTATTGTTGCCAACATTTGAAAAAGTATTTTTTTTGTACTGTAAATCCAGCAAGCAATTGTAGGTAGAGAATGTACTTTAATCGCTTCCCGACCGTCTCCTGTACATATACGTCGGCAGAATGGCGCGGCTAGGCAAAAGCACGTATATATACGCCCCCTTTAATGGCCTAGCCGTGGGGTCGCGCGCGCGCGACCCGGTCGGGAGCTCTGTGACCACGGCCGCTGGACCAGCGGACCCGATCGCCGCTGGTGTCCCGTGATCAGGTCACAGAGCTGAAGAACGGGGAGAGGTCTGTATAAACAGACCTCTCCCCGCGCTTCCTACACTGCCTGTCACTAATCGTCTGTTCCCTGTCATCGGGAAAGCCGATCAGTGACGTCAGACGTCAGCCACGCCCCCTAATGTAAAAAATAACACACACGTCACAGACCATAACCCCTCCCCGCCCCCTAGTGGTTAACTCTTTCACTGCCAGTGTCATTTATACAGGAATCAATGCAATTAAATAGCATTGATTGCTGTATAAATGACAATGGTCCCAAAAACGTGTCAAAAATGTCCGATGTGTCCGCCATAATGTCGCAGTCACAATAAAAATCGCTGATCGCCGCCATTACTAGTAAAAAAAAAATATTAAGAAAAATGCTATAAAACTATCCCCTATTTGTAAACGCTATAACTTTTGCGCAAACCAATCAATAATCGCTAATTGCGATTTTTTTTACCAAAAATATGTAGAAGAATACGTATCGGCCTAAACTGAGGAAAAAAAATGTTTTTTTATATATTTTTTGGGGATATTTATTATAGCAAAAAGTAAAAAATATTGATTTTTTTTCAAAATTGTCGCTCTATTTTTGTTTATAGCGCAAAAAATAAAAACCGCAGGGGCGATCAAATACCACCAAATGAAAGCTCTATTTATGGGAAAAAAAGGACGCCAATTTTGTTTGGGAGCCTTGTCGGACGAGCGCGCAATTGTCAGTTAAAGCAACGCAGTGCCGAATCGCAAAAAGGGGCCTGGTCCTTTGGCTGAAAATTGGTCCGGGCTGAAGTGGTTAAAGCGATAATAAACCCAAAACCAAAAATTTACTTATCATTAGATGTGGCGGCTGCATTTGTTTTCTTTTTTTTAGGCTTTTCCCCCCTGTTTTCACCTGGTGACCTGGCCATTGACACACCTCCTGTACTAGACTGCTCCCACTCTGGATGAATGAGCACAGGGGACACATTTGGACAGCAGCATTGTCAGTCTGGGGGAGGGAAGTGTTAGATGTACGAGCAGATTTAGATACACTAACAAATTGAACCCAAACTCCAGCCAATACTCTAAAAGCAGTTACAGTACAGCTGGGATAAAGATTTTACATAAATAAATAAAAGCTGATCATTGGAAGCACCCCTGACAGTGTTAAACTTACTGGCTGGATCATCAGATGAAAATAGAAGAAAGAAAGCCAAAAAAAGAAAACGTATGCAGCCATCACATCTAAGAATTGGTAATCTGCAATATAATAAATGTTTGCTTTTGGGTTTTATACCCCTTTAATTATGGGCAGGGCATTTATTTAAAATGCCCATGGTTCTACAAGAAGTATATCATTAACCTATTTTAGTATTTAATTTTAAAATCATGTGTATACATCATATACTGTGTCATAGTAAGGTTAGAAACACAGCCAAGGAGGTATTGTTCATTAGTAAAATTGTTTATGTGTTTCTTTAGCTAGCTACAACTTTTAGTCTGTACAGTCTGGTTAAAATGCAGCAACCCAACAGCTCTTGCAGAGATTACAGTGGTAAATAGCAAACACATTTGGCATACAATTTTTAGAAAACATCCTTTAAGACTTACCAAAAGGCCTGTGTAATAAAACGAGTTAAAACTCTGCTGTCCAGCTTAACCACTTGCCGACAGCCTACCGCATATTTACTGCCAATCCGGTCGCTTCTCCTCCCTGCCAATCCGGTCTCATGACCCGCTTCCTGTCCTGATTGGCCAGGAGGAGAAGCAGGAAGACAATAGCGAATGTTGATTAGCTACTGTCACAAGTGGGTGGGCTCTGAGCACAACCTTTTTGAAGCCAATTAGGCCCCTTTCACACTGGGGCGGTTTTCCTTTGACGGTTGACCCTTTTTCGGCCGCTCGCGGGGGGAAAACCGCCCCGCGAGCGCCCGAATACCGCGGCTAAAACGACGGTAAAGCAGCGCTAAATATAGCGCTGCTTTACCGTCGCCGCGGCTCCCGCCCCAGTGTGAAAGGGGCCTTAAAACCTCCGCCCTTCACAAAATACCCACTAGAACTCTATGCGCCTGGCGCCCATCCTGGAGAGTACAGGCCGGCACATAGAGATTTGGGAGGGCGGTGCTCCTGCACCCCTTATGGATGGGCCGCCGCTGGCTTAGAGTAAAACAAAAGTTAAATATGCTAAGAAAATAGCAGCAACAGTGTTCACAAGCTAGTGGTGTGATGAAGAAAGAAAGAGAAACAGTGTTGTACTGAAGTTAATTCAACGTATACAATTTGCCTCTTTCTAAGATGTGGCTGTAATGTGTCTATTTTTTTTTTTTTAATTAGTAACTAAGCTGTACTTGTGGAAGGCAACAAAGGTAATCCTAATGGTGATGACTGGAGTTCTCCAGTAGATTTCCTTCAAACAGGAGATGAGTGGTTTGCAAGGCAAATCTAGCAGTCAGGGCAAGATATTTTCTACAATACCATATTATTCAGCCACCGTGGTTCATTCACATGCAAATGAGGTGGTCGTTCATCCACATGCAAATCTATTGGAGATTTGCATATGAATGAGCCGAGAATACAGTGTAACAGGGCAAAGATAGTTACAGCCTTTGAGGAGCAGCTAGATAATAAATGAGTTTGTTCCTGCACATCTGACAGTTGGTAAGTATCATGTACCATGCCTCTCGTGGCGTGTTTAAATCTAATAGCCACTCTTTAAAGCGGAGCTCCACCCTAAATCGGATTCCTCCCCCCTTCCGGTGTCACAATTGGCACCTTTCGGGGGGGGGGAGGGGGGACAGGATACCTGTCTTTGACTGGCAATGGCGGCGGCAGCAACCGACAGCTGATGGAGACATCAGCTGCGGTGCCGACATCGAGGGACTGCAGTACAGGTAAGTGTCCATTTATTAAAAGCCAGCAGCTGCAGTATGTGTAGCTGCTGGCTTTTAATTTTTTTTTTCCCGGAACACCCCTTTAAAGGTAAACACAAAATGCTAACCTCAAAAATAAATGCTCTCTTTTAAAATACACTATACTTTGCCTTTAATAATACCCAC
The DNA here is from genome assembly GCA_028564925.1 of Lithobates sylvaticus. Taxonomy (NCBI): domain Eukaryota; kingdom Metazoa; phylum Chordata; class Amphibia; order Anura; family Ranidae; genus Lithobates; species Lithobates sylvaticus. The sequence continues at coordinate 601,216,885 of CM053026.1, forward strand.
TGAACATGTTGGGATTTTGTCACTCGGGAGCTGTTTTAATTCATGTGTTGACACTTTGCTATACAGTTATTGAAGACTAGCATACAAGCTTACTTCACAAGTTAGAGCAAAATCAGAATCCATCTTTTAGGGGTATATTTATATGCAGATCAATCACTAATTTAACCACTTCAGCCCCGGACCAATTGTCAGCTTAAGGACCAGAGGTCTTTTTTTCAATTTCGCACTGCACTACTTTAACTGGTAATTGTGCAGTCATGCAGTTTTGTAACGAAACGAAATTTGCGTCCTTTTCTTCCCACAAATAGAGCTTTCTTTTGATGGTATTTGATTGCCTCTGTGATTTTTATTTTTTGCGATATAAACGGAAAAAGAGCGAAAAAATTTTGAAAAAAAAAAAAAGAGATTTTCTACTTTTTGTTATAAGAAAAATCTAATAAACTCAATTTTAGTCAAACATTTGGGCCAAAATGTATTCAGCCACATGTCTTTAGTAAAAAAAATGCCAATAAGCGTATATTTATTGGTTTGCGCAAAAGTTATAGCGTCTACAAACTAGAGTACATTTTCTGGAATTTACACCGCTTTTAATTTATGACTGCCTATTTCATTTCTTGAGGTGCTAAAATGGCAGAGAAGTACAAAACCCCCCCAAATGACCCCATTTTGGAAAGTAGACACCCCAAGCTATTTGCTGAGAGGCATGTTGAGCCCATTGAATATTTTTTTTTTTAGTCCCAAGTGATTGAATAAAGACAAAAATAAAAAAAAATTTTTTTTTTCTTCAAAAAGTTGTCACTAAATGATATATTGCTCACACATGCCATAGTTATATGTGGAATTGCACCCCAAAATACATTTTGCTGCTTCTCCTGAGTATGGGGATACCACATGTGTGGGACTTTTGGGAGCCTAGCCGCGTACGGGGCCCCGAAACCCAAGCACCGCCTTCAGGATTTCTAAGGGTGCAAATTTTTGATTTCACTCCTCACTACCTATCACAGTTTCGAAGGCCATAAAATGCCAAAATAGCACAAAACCCCCCCAAATGACCCCATTTTGGAAAGTAGACACCCCAAGCTATTTGTTGAGAGGCATGGTGAGTATTTTACAGCTCTCATTTGTTTTTGAAAATGAAGAAAGTAAAGAAAAAAAATTTTTTTTTTCTTTTTTCAATTTTCAAAACTTTGTGACAAAAAGCGACATCTGCAAAATACTCACAATACCTCTCAGCAAATAGCTTGGGGTGTCTACTTTCCAAAATGGGGTCATTTTGGGGGGTTTTATGCCATCTGGGCATTCCATGGCCTCCGAAACTGTGATTGGCAGTGAGAAGTGAAATAAAAAAATTACTCCCTTAGAAAGCCTGAAGGCGGTGCTTGGTTTTTGGGGTTCCGTACGCAGCTAGGCTCCCAAAAAGTCCCACACATGTGGTATCCCCGTACTCAGGAGAAGCAACAGAATGTATTTTGGGGTGTATTTCCACATATGCCCATGACATGTTTGAGCAATATATCATTTAGTGACAACTTTTTGTAAAAAAAAATATATATTTTTTTTTTTTTCATTATTCAATCTCTTGGGACAAAAAAAAAAAATATTTAATGGGCTCAACATTGCTCTCAGCAAATAGCTTGGGGTGTCTACTTTCCAAAATGGGGTCATTTGGGGGGGGTTTGAACTGTCCTGGCATTTTATGCACAACATTTAGAAGCCTATGTCACACGTCACCCACTCTTCTAACCACTTGAAGACAAAGCCCTTTCTGACACTTTTTGTTTACATGAAAACATATTTTTTTTTTGCAAGAAAATTACGTTGAACCCCCAAACACTATATATATTGTTAAAGCAAAGGCCCTACAGATTAAAATGGTGGGTGTTGCATTTTTTTTTTCCACACAGTATTTGCGCAGCGATTTTTCAAACGCATTTTTTGTGGAAAAAATACACTTTTTTTTATTTTAATGCACTAAAACACACTATATTGCTCAAATTTTTGATGAAATAAAAAATATGATCTTAGGCCGAGTACATGGATACCAAACACGACATGCTTTAAAATTGCGCACAAACACGCAGTGGCGACAAACTACATACATTTTTAAAAGCCTTTAAAAGCCTTTACATGATACCACATTAGATTCACGGAGGAGGTCTACTGCTAAAATTACTGCCCTCGATCTGACCTTCGCGGTGATACCTCACATGCATGCTGCAATTGCTGTTTACATATGACGCCAGACCAACGCTTGTGTACGCCTTTGCGCAAGAGAAGGGGGGGCAGGGGTGCTTTTTTTTTTTTTTTTAGTTTTTTTTTTTATTTATTTAGCTTTTTTATTCTATTTTTAAACTGTTCCTTCCATTTTTTTTCTTTGTTATGATTTTTATTGTTATCTCAGGGAATGTAAATATCCCCTATGATAGCAATAGGCAGTGACAGGTACTCTTTTTTTGAAAAAATTGGGGTCTATTAGACCCTAGATCTTTCCTCTGCCCTCAAAGCATCTGACCACACCAAGATTGGTGTGATAAAATGCTTTCCCAATTTCCCAATGGCGCGGTTTATATCCGGGAGGGGGGACATTCCCTCCTACTGCTTGTAAAAGCAGTCTAGAGGCTAATTACCCGCTAGAATTGCTTTTACATGAAAGCCGATCACTGGCTGAAAAGAATGATACCAAGATGATACCTAAACCTGCAGGCATCATTCTGGTATAACCATTCAAAGTCCAGCAACATACTGGACATATATTGTAATCTTTTTTTTTTTCATGCAGCCTCTTGGCTGAACGAAAAAAAGAGATTGATTGGTGGGTATGCCCACCATTAGAATACCTCCCTTCATCCACCCACTTCTAATGATGGGCATACATGCACCATTTATATATGCCGATGCATGGGGGCATCCTCCCGCAAAAGTTATGCCGTGTACACACGGTCGGAATTTCGACCGTATGTACGTGGCATTAGGAGCCAATCGCTCCTCCGCCCCCCCTGCTGCCCCCATGCTTCGGCACATATGCTCTTTTTTTTAACTGTGGTGGTGAAATCACCTCCTACAGCGTTGGAGTCGCGGCTTTATGTATCGTGGGAGCAAACGCTGTTGCTGTCAAGATAAATAAATCCGCGCTGCAACTGAATGGCGCACCTGAAAACAAAAAAATGCTTAACACTAAAACACAGTAAACAAAATTACATACCTGAAAAGCAAGCATGATAAAACATGATAAAACATAATAAAACATTGCAGAATAGAATGGAGTAAAAAAAGAGCAACAATAGAGAGAGAGAGAGAACAATAAAACGACAACTATTTTTGTTTTTTTTATTTTTTTGAGATTCACAGGTAAAAAAGCTCCTGACTGTTAGCGACTGAATCAAAACGCTACCACAAAAAAAATGTTAGCGATCGCAGGGATCAGGCCTGACTCTGCGAACACTGCAGTTATGTGTGCTTAGTGTTTTGTAAGTGACAGTGATCGATCGATACTGCACTTGGGTGGGCTGGGCTGGGCGGAGGGGGAAAACGCAGGTGCTAGCAGGTATCTGGGCTGATCCCGCTAACAATGCGTTTTTTTGGAACCCTAAACTGCTGGGACGCTAGTATAGATCTGATCAGATCAGATATTGATCTGTTCAGATACTATACCACTAAGGGAGGTGTATGCTTTGCGCGTGGGGTGTTTGCGGTACTGGCACTAACCTGGGGCGACGCAGACCTTATTTGACCCTAAAACCTAATTGATATCACCCGCCGGGCGATCAGGGGGTTAAACCGTTATTGGGTACTAAATGGCGGGTGCCCTGACAGTATAAAAAACAAGCTAACTAACCAGCGTCACCCGTAACAGTAATACAAAAAAAAACTGGTTACCTAGCGACACTAATGCAGCGATCAGAAAAACGATCGCTTAGTGACACTGGCAAAAGGGGGTGAAAGGGTTAACTAGGGGCAATCAGGGGGTTAAACCTTTATTAGGTAATATATGGGGGTACCTGACGCTATATAAAAACCTGACGGGGAACCTAAATAACGAAATAACTAACTGGCTAACCAGCGTCACCAGTGACATTTTATACGGTGATCACTGGTGAAAGGGTTAACTCTAGGGGCAATCAGGGGGTTAAAACCTTTATTTAGGTTGTAATATGGGGGTACCTGACCTATAAACCTATTTATGAACCTATATAAACATGGCGGTTAACCTAAAAAAAAACTGGTTACCTAGCGACACTAATGCAGCGATCAGAAAAACGATCGCTTAGTGACACTGGCAAAAGGGGGTGAAAGGGTTAACTAGGGGCAATCAGGGGGTTAAACCTTTATTAGGTAATATATGGGGGTACCTGACGCTATATAAAAACCTGACGGGGAACCTAAATAACGAAATAACTAACTGGCTAACCAGCGTCACCAGTGACAGTTATACGGTGATTACTGGTGAAAGGGTTAACTCTAGGGGCAATCAGGGGGTTAAAACCTTTATTTAGGTTGTAATATGGGGGTACCTGACCTATAAAACTATTTATGAACCTATATAAAACATGGCGGTTAAAATAAAAAAAAAATGGTTACCTAGCGACACAATGCAGCGATCAGAAAAACGATCGCTTAGTGACACTGGGAAAAGGGGGTGAAGGGGTTAACTAGGGGCAATCAGGGGGTTAAACCTTTATTAGGGGGGGGTAGGGGGCTACCTAGGACCTAAAACTAACTGCCCTGACAGTTATTACAGTCACACTGACACTAAATGCAGTGATCAGTAAATAAATGATCACTGCAATTAGTGACACTGTGACTGGGGGGGGAGGGGGTGATCTGGGGGGTGATCAGGGGGTGACAGGGGGGTGGAATATGTGCCTATGTGTACTGGTGTCAGTGTACTGTTGTGCACTAACCTCTACATGTTCGCCGCTCGGCGTCTCCGGTCACATAGACCGGCGCACCGAGCGTGACATCACTTCCGCCTTCCTGTCTATACAATAGACAGGAAGGGGAAGCTTTTCATTCGCCAGGAGCGATCGCGAGGGGGTGGCCAAACCACTGGCCGTCCCCTCGTCCCGGATCGCTCCTGAAGCGATGCCGACCGTCCCCGCCGGCGGAGGGGGGTCCGATCGGACCCCCCAACCGCCTGAAGAATGGCACGTACAGGTACGTGGTTCTGCCTGTACGTGCCATTCTGCCGACGTATATCTACATGGGGCGGTCGGCAAGTGGTTAAAACACATCCACCAGGAATATATACCAGCAGTGAATGTTTGGCGAATGTCACATTCACCAATTTATCAACACAAGTTTCTGTGGGTTCCATTTTCATTGTAAATTGTAAGCAGGGTACTCTTTTCCTACTGTGCCACTTTTTGTCCTTTTTCTTCTCTGGGGTCTGTAATTTGCACCCATTTAATATTAATGTAATATGAAGGTGCTTTACAAATAAAGCATAATAATAATAGTAATTGTACCTGATTTTGCCTTATTAAAGTGGTTGTAAACTCTCCCCCACACCTTTTGTCCCATGTAAATCTGCATAAAAAACCCTAATGAACACTGCTTGTAGATATCTCCTTACTTGCTTAGTATTGTTGTAATCCTTTTTGTTCTGTAGAATGACGTCACTGAGCATGCCCAGATATCCCCTGATTTACGGCACACTCTGTGTACTTGTCTATCTATTATTAGGACTTCCTACGGTACACCACTGAAATCCCAGGAGACTGCATAATCACTCCCTCTTACACCCCATGTGACCATGTGACATCACATGCAGTGTAAACTAGGGCATCTGACAGCATTACTGCAGTCTTATCAGCTGAAGCTGATAAGACAGGTAAACACCAAGTAAATACTATGAAATAAAACAAGTCAGCTATGAACAGGGAAGCAGGGTTGCCATAGAAACGTTGGATTGAGAAGGAGGCTTGGTTAACAGTACAGGAAGTGCTCAATGTAAGGGCGGAAATACACTCCACTGTGGACAAAACTGAGATGGCGCTGCCTAACCCCTGGAAACAAGTTTTTTTAAAGTTTTTTTAAACAGTAAGTAATATGCGATTTGGGCTGGATTACAGTGGCTATAGTTTGATAATTACTTATTATAGTGGACTAAATGAAAAGAAGCATCAGAGTGGGAGAGTTTACTTCCTCTTTAAGTAAACTAGTCACTAGAGCAGCAAATTATTAATTTCTGGGAATTTCATGTTCAATCCTTATGCACATCACCCCTAGGATTTATATCTGTGGGCAGTGGTAGGAGCTCCTTGTACGATTCATATATCTTATCTACAGTTGCTTCACAGACAGAAATAAACTCTATGATGATATGTATACAGGCATTCTTAGTATACCATCTTTGCAGACAATAAATTGGTATAGTCCTTAACATAGGTGAACTTGAATTTAGAAACAATTCTAACCATTACTAGAGAGGGGTAAAGTTTGGATTGCAAGATATTCAACGAACCCAGCAAGAATCTGTTAACTCCAAACAAAGCAGTGAACCCTATTAAAGTCTATGGGAGCTGAATCTTGATACTCTTTTCTGGTTGTATTTAAGGCCAGTTTTCAAGCTTTTGTTAACCACTTAAGGACTGGGAAGATTTCCCCCCTTAATGACCAGGCCATTTTTTGCAATACACCACTGTATAATTTAACTGACAATTGCGCGGTCGTGCGATGCTGTACCCAAACAAAATTGATGTTCTTTTTTCCCCACAAAAAGAGCTTTCTTTTGGTGGTATTTGATCACCTGTGCGGTTTCTATTTTTTGCACTATAAACTAAAAAATAAAAAGGACAATTTTTAAATTAAAACAATATTTTTTACCTTTTGCTTTAATAAATATCCCCCAAAAAAATAAAAAATTTCTTCATCAGTTTAGGCCAATATGTATTCTTCTACATATTTTTGGTAAAAAAAATCACAATAAGAGTATATTGATTGGTTTGCACAAAAGTTAGAGCGTCTACAAAATAGTGATAGACATTCTGGCTGACAAATCTGACACTATCTGACACTTTTTGGGGACCAGTGACACCAATACAGTGATTAGTGCTAAAAAAATGCACTGTGACGGTATAAATGACACTGGCAAGGAAGGGGTTAACATCAGGGGCAATCAAAGGGTTAACTGTGTTCCCTTGGAGTGTTTTATAACTGTGTGGGGGATGGCTTAACCGAAGAAAGACAGAGATCTGTGTTCCTGCTTAGCAGAAACACAAGATCTCTATCTTTCTTACTAGCAGAACGGCGATCTGCCTTGTTTACATAAGCAGACTGCTGTTCTGCCTCTCTATGAACAACCTCCGGGTTCCCATGGCACATCGCGTCCTCTGGACCTGCTGATTGGCTCCTGCTGTGTCCAATCACAGCGGGATGGGGTCTCAGGCCATCCGCACGCTCCCCAAACCTGGAAAAAGGAATCACGTACAGATAGGTGATTTTGCGCACAAGGGCCGCCCTGCTGCAGTAAATGTACTTGGGACTGTCCTTAAGGTAGACTCAGTAAAAGTGTTAATTCATTATCTATATGTTGTGTGCAGGGAATTCATATAAAATAGAAGAGTTTACATTTTTAAAGTGTGCGTCAAGTCAACATTTTTTTTCTATTTTTAGACTGGTGAAGGATTAGAACTCCTTTCCTGTTTTTACTATCTGGGGCTCTGTTAAAGTGATACTCCAGCCCCCCACCAAAAAATTTAAAGTCAGCAGCTACAAATACTGTAGCTGCTGACTTTTAATATTAGGACACTTTCTTGTCCCGGAATCCCACAATGTCAACACCCCAGCCGATTTTTCAATTGGCTCTCGGGTGCTGCCACCGCCATTCCTTGTAAGGGAACATGCGCAAAGCATGCTGTGCTGTGCGAGTTGCCCATTAGTGGGGGAAGGAGGAGGGGGCCGAACTTCTGGGGAACCTCGCCATGGCGGGGTCACCCAGAAGTGGGGACAGGTACCTGTCAAATACAGGTACCCACTCCCCCTCCCCTCCGAAAGGTATCAAATGTGGCAGTGGGGGGGGAGCAAAAAAGCGGTTTCACCTTTTGAGTGGAGCTGATCATCCCTCTCTTTCTGACCAGCTGAAAACAGCTTCACCAGACAGTGTGTAAGGGGGAATTCTGGAGCAGGGAGACAAAAAATGAAAATCTGACAGAGTTGCTAACCTTTCCCAACTCTACTAAGAAGAATGATTTTTATCTCTGTCTGTGTTGGAGTGTCCCCCCCCCCCTTCTTGTCTAGTAAAACAATATCGGCAGGAGAGAAAGTGAGGGGGAAATCTCTCTGAATAGCGGTAATAGCCTGACAGGGGTTCTAATCCTTCCCCACTCTGCTGGAAAACGAAGAACTAAAAATTTTAAGTGAACATACACTTTAAAAATGATTGTACTTAGGTTTATTTGTGTCTGTGGGAAACAAAGGCAGGGCCAGGACAAGGGGTGGGCGGGAGGGTCAGCTGCCTTGGGCGCAATGGTTTGCTGTACGAATAGGGGCACCTTCCTTTTGTTACATGGCTGACAGCAGTAGTGACAGCAGCAGTGTTTTTGATAAGCATGTGACTGCTGGGCATAGGATCCCCTAAGCTTGCACATGCAGTTTGATATCTTTGCCCTGGGAGTTGGATGACCTAGTTCCAGCACTGAACAAAGGGTTAATCATGCATTTCCACCGGGCTCTGCTATTAAAGAATGGGTTAATCATGTGCTTCCATCAGGGATCTGACAGCAATAAAATAGTTAATCATGTCCACCCACCAGGGATATGCTGAAAGGAATGTACAGCCTGATAGCAATAAAAGGGTTAATCATGTCTCTAGCCATTAGGGATCTTACTAGCCTAAGGCTGGCCATAGATGGTGCAAATTTCTTTCTTGCAGCCACGGGTTGCAGGAAAGAAATTTGCACGATTCCCCCATCAGCACAGACAACGCTGACAGGGGAGCTCCTCCTGCCGAGATATTGTCTTCTCCTGGTGGGGGGGAGAAGACAGTGATTCTCACTAGCAGCTATAGCAACTACTTGCAGTAATTGGAAGTGAATCTGGCAGGCTGGTTGTACCCAAGTTGACAACATATACCATATATGGCAAATAAAAGGCTGATTAATCGACTAATTTCATCTAATTATAACGCACATACAGATCCAACTACTTTTAGCTGATCTCCTTGCATTGCAACTCTGCATTAGTCAGTGGTAAATGTGGTATACACTATATACAATCACCCGACACTAGTTCGTTTCCACAATCCATGACTTAACTTCACAGTTCACACAAATACGTTTTAAATTCAAACTGTAGCACTGACGTAAGTAATTTTTTTTTCACAGTAGCGTGACAATCCCTCCACCTCCGGTCTAACTAATCACTCTCACTTTATGGCATGGACCCCTGTGCAAACAGGTGGTCATGCAAGCGGGTATCAAAAGGGTTAACACGGACCATAAACTTCTCTCACGTCTCCTTAGATCTCAGCAAGGACGCCAGGTCATGGGTAGAAAGAAAAGATCTAAGTGCTCACCGCTTAAGTATAAGATTTAATTTTTGTGTTCAAACATAAACTACTCACATAAAGATGATAAAAACACAGCATGTAAAGCCGACAATCGTGTTAGTTCCGTAGGGGCAGCAGCGGGTGACGTCATGCATAGTTCCTCCCCTGTACGCGTTACGCTCAATCAGAACTTTGATGTCACCGGACTCCTCCCCCCTTCCCTTCGTTAGCAGACGGAGGCACTTGGGGAAGGGGGGAGGAGTCCAGTGACGTCGATGTCCGTGACATCACTGGATCTCCGACGGAACTCCCTGAAGACCTGGAAGCCGGCGGAGAGGTGAGTACCGATCAAAAGAATTTTGATCGATCAAAAAAATGAACGATTAATCGAGGAATTAATCTTTAATTTCCACAGCCCTAAAAAATAATGATAATAATATAGCATATACAATTGCTACATAAGCCATATTGTATTGTTGCCAACATTTCAAAAAAGTTTTTAGGGACACCTTTTTCTGTGTGTCCAGAAAGCTGCCATAGGCGGAACATGTACTTTAATTAGGGGTGGGGCATTTATTTAATATGGGCGTGGTTTTACAAGAAGTTTAATCATGTGCTTTCACCAGGGACAGTAATGAAATAGTTAATCATGTCTGGCCACCAAGGATCTGCTAGCAATAAAAGGGTTAATAATATCTCTAGCCACCAGGCATCTTAAGCCAGCCATACAATGTTCAAATGTTGCCCAGTTCAGCAGGAGATTCAAACCATTAATGGGCAGGCTGAATGGATAAAGTTGATCAATCTAGATCAACGTTATACATTCAGCCTGCCCATTAATGGTTCGAATCTTCTCCGGTTCCTGCTGAACCGGGCAAGATTCGAACCATGTATGCCTGGTGGCTTCTTGTAAAACCACGCCCATATAAAATAAATGCCCCACCCCTAATTAAAGTGCATGCTCCGCCTACGGCAGCTTTCTGGACACACAGAAAAAGGTGTCCCTAAAAACTTTTTTTAAATGTTGGCAACAATACAATATGGCTTATGTAGCAATAATATATGCTATATTATTATCATTATTTTTGTATAGCTATTTTTTTTTTACGAAAATGGAGTTACCCTTTAACTGTGAGTAATAAAAGACACAATAGAAGACACAACTATATGGGAATGGATGGAGAGTGAGTAGTCTAACCTCACACAGGTCCATGATACCTTCAAAATCCAAGATCTGTGATAAAATAGATTCTTACCATAGGAGTATTTTGGGTAAGCATCATAGTTTTCTGCATAACCGCTTTAATCAGATAATTGTAATGCATTAATAAAACATTAAATACCATTGGCAGAGCTTCATTGGCTTAACATACCTTTTATTTCCCATATATGGTACATGTTGTCATTGGACATAATTATACAAAGCCATGTTTATGCCACATGTCTCAGTTTTCTTGCCCCGTGTATGTATTTACTATTGTCTAAGTGCTGTTTTTATAGTGTGTGTCTGAGCTATCACTGGCACTAGAAAAAGGCTTATTATTCTCTAGAATGTTATGTGATTTATGAGTGTTTTTAAACACAACGGATTGGTATGTTATTTTTGACTGCAGTTGGACTGTTTATTTTACTTACTATAAGGCATGTGCAGATTTTACCAAACATCACAGTTTTTGTCCCACATAGTGAGCTAAGCGATTACAAGATTTTCTATGTAAATCATATCAGAGTCTTTATATCACATTCCAGCATAAGAAACACAATCATCGCCCTCTTTGGAATAAAGGGAGTGGGGGATAAAATCCTCTGTGGTTAACATTAGCAACTTTTGGCCTGTTTCCCAGGTGCCGGGTATATCCAGCCTACGTTTCCCAGGACAGACAGATCTTTTGCAGTGCACTAATGAAAATGTTCTCACGCTCTTCTATTTGTGGTCTCTGGAAACATCAAAAATGGTATAATGGTCAAGTTTTCTATTCCTGAACTCAACACGCTTACTGAAGCAATAAAATATGGACGATTGCCTAAAATTATCCCCTGGAATCTTAATGAAAATAGCACACATTAAAGGAAACACACAATGACTAAGTAAACTGTCATTTGTAGACTTAGGAAAAACATACATTTTGCAAGTAACTTAAAGTAGCCCTGAACTCAAAAGGTGAAATTTTCATCTAGAACTGTTAATTGTTTCTAAGCAGTATTTCTAAACGATATCAGTGCACTTTCTACCTGTGCCTTCAATCTAATAACTGTATACAGGGGTCAAGTCCTGGGGAAAAAAGTGTGGGAACTCCCACCCAAGATCCACTGCCCCACCAAAAAATAAAAAAATAAAATGATACGCTCATATGCACGAACGCTTCAAAAGTGGTATTTTTCATCCAATTGTGTGTATGAAGCTTAACTGTTAGTACATATAAAAAAACAATCCTCAATAAACTTAAATACGGTAATTCTCTGAATAATCAGCATTAATTTAATTGTGCCTCTATGCAAATGTGAACATCATGTTCTGATCTTTATTGGGGGATTTTATTTTGTATATAGAGTGTTTATGTGGTGAGTTTACACTTTTCATTGAAGAGAGTTTGGATAACACAGGGTTAAACGGAAAGGTCATAAATTAACTGCACATTATCTGGACAGAATGCTTGGGGAGATAGTGATGTGTTCCTGCTTAGGAGATGTATGTTAGCTTGGGGGGCTGCAAACTCTGCAGGGCACCAACACACACTCGCTGCTATTCCAACCCTTTACATATTTCCACATAAACTTTCCTCCTGGCATTAAACTTTGCCAGATATTGTGCTCAGCTTACCACCACAAACTGATGTTCCTCCCTCAGCTCACCTCTCTCCCTGCATGTCCTGTGAGCAGAATAGCTGTGCTCCTCCTCTGGGTTCTCTCATCATATGGCACTGAAGATAGAGGAGGGGGGGATTCAGCGGGACACACAGAGCAAGTATGCAGGAGACTGGGGGGGCGGGAGATGAGGAGACAGAAAATCAGGAGGGACTGGCATGGAGGAGCACATCACGAGAGGTCTGACTAAGTACAATCTCTTAGCAGCAGGGACCTGATCTACCCGTCAGCTAGCTGTGATTGACAGGTAGATCAAAGCGGAAGCTATCATGGGGCCCCCTACTGGAAATTCCTAAATGGTCAGGTGTGCGGCACTTACTATTGCGAGCTGTGACGGCAGCTGCTGGTGTAGCACCTGCCACACAGCTCGCATACTTCAAAGTCTTGCAGGAAATGGCTGCTAATGGGAACTGAGTTCCTGTTGTGGAAAAAGTACAGGAACTCCGTTCCAATGCGTTCCCGCAGGACTTGAGCCCTGACCGTATATCTGCAGTTTGAGATCATCTAAGGTACTGCTGCCTGTAAAATTTGGTGATGTCACTACTCTGCTGCTCATTGTTCTTCTGGATGGAGAGAAAGATGCCCCGGAGAAACTTCATTGCATTGTAGTGCTTCCTCTACATGCTGGCTAAATATTACCCAGACAGTTATCAAATCTCCTGTCATTAGGAGGCAACACTGACATAAGGGAACAAAACCCTTCCTCTACCAAGTCACTTCCATACAGTGATACAGAGGGGTACAAGATATGCTAAGTCAGTAATGGGGAAAAGATCAGCTGCAGAGGGACCACTGGCAATTCTGGTGAGTCTTTACCTTCGGCCTTCAGTACCGATTGTCAAGCTCTGCAGCCCGAGTTTAAAATGCCGTGGCCGTGAAGTGAAGCAGACAAGACAGCTCACTGAGTGTTTTACTGTTTGCCTGAACTTCAGTTTTCAGAACAGTACTGAATTATAAAATATGATGTTGGCTGATCTTATATATTGTATACATCTACCATATAAGTCTGATTCAAATGATTTTTAGGAACTCAAAAGTTAAAAATATAACCTAGTTTTGCACATCTTGTTGAGCTGAATACTACTAATTACCTGGATGTAACTCAGTCCCCTGTTCTGGCTGGATGCCTTGTGCCAAGGGTGTACATACAGGGGTTGCAGGGATTGCAATTGCGATCTGGCCCTATGCTCTAAGGGGCCCATGCGGCCCCCTGTAAACCTGGATAGGAGGAGACAATATATTGTGTATATATATATATATTCTTTACTGCTGAGGCTGCAGAGATTGGCTGTGTCCTCAATCCTCTTTCTCTGCCTCAAAGGTGAAACATCAGAGGTCTGTTTAGACCCATGATATTACACCAAAGCCCCCCAATGGGGCTCCTAAAAATGTTTCAAAATAATAAAAAATAAAATTGTAAATAAATAAAATGGTAAAAAATAATGAAAAAGTAAACTAACAAAAATAAAAAACTAGTACTGACACCAGTGGCAGAACTATCAGGATCGCAAAGGTCACACTTGCGACCGGGCCCTGGCATTCCGCCACCATGGGGGGTCCCTGGCTGTGGATTAGGGGGCCCCTTTAACCGCTTCCCGACCGCCTCCTGTACATATACGTCGGCAGAATGGCACGGCTAGGCAAAAGCACGTATATATACGTCCCCTTTAATCGCCGCCGGCGGCACGGTCGCGACCCGGACCGGAGCTCCGTGACCACGGCCACGGGACCAGCGGACCCGAACGCCGCTGGTGTCCCGCGATCGGGTCACAGAGCTGAAGAACGGGGAGAGGTCTGTGTAAACAAACCTCTCCCCGCGCTTCCTAAACCTGCCTGTCACTAATCGGCTGTTCCCTGTCATCGGGAAAGCCGATCATTGACGTCAGACGTCAGCCACGCCCCCTAATGTAAAAAAAAACACACACGTCACAGACCATAACCCCTCCCCGCCCCCTAGTGGTTAACTCTTTCACTGCCAGTGTCATTTATACAGGAATCAATGCATTTAAATAGCATATAGTCACAATAAAAATCGCTGATCGCCGCCATTACTAGTAAAAAAAAAAAAAAATTAATAAAAATGCTATAAAACTATCCCCTATTTTGTAAACACTATAACTTTTGCGCAAACCAATCAACAATCGCTAATTGTGATTTTTTTTACCAAAAATATGTAGAAGAATACGTATCGGCCTAAACTCAGGAAAAAATTTTTTTTTATATATATTTTTGGGGGATATTTATTATAGCAAAAAGTTAAAAATATTGCATTTTTTTCAAAATTGTCGCTCTATTTTTGTTTATAGTGCAAAAAATAAAAAACGCAGGGGACGATCAAATACCACCAAAAGAAAGCTCTATTTGTGGGAAAAAAAGGACGCCGATTTTGTTTGGGAGCCACGTCGCACGACCGCGCAATTGTCAGTTAAAGCGAAGCAGTGCCGAATCGCAAAAAGGTCCTTTGGCTGCAAATTGGTCCGGGGCTGAAGTGGTTAAAGTTTCTTGCACTGGGGCCCTGAAGGTTCTTCTTATATCTCTGCCTCATGCCCTTCACATTATGGCGCCAATGTTCTTCATAGCACTTAGAGCTGGTCAGTTCCCATATTCTGGACATCCTTCAACTATAAATGTATTTTTTTAAGTTTAAGGTTTAAGAATTAATTAAAGGCTTGTTCACACTATCTGTTTTGACCTACGTTTTTCCACACTGTTTTTCCAGGCCACTGCTGGGAAAATAGTAAACAATTGTTGTCATTGTGCCCAGTTCACACCACAAGACTGGTATAATGTGTGGTGTGGTGCAGTGTGAATAAATTCCTTTTTTACAGCACTCTGGATTTCACTGCATGTCACCACACAGCACTGCACTGCTGTGTGGAGACAATTGTGAAGTGTCCCTATGTGACACTTCAAATAAAGTTAAAAAAAAAAGGAAGTAGTGCGTGCTGAAATTTGCACATTTCCCTGCCAGAGCTCAGCCAATGTTCATGCTGACAGTTGCCCGCACAGTAAAATGCTGCGTTTTATTGTGCAGGCTAGTGTAAACATAGCATTGGTCACAATATGTTGAGTGCAGAAGTCAGATTGAACTTTCTAGCAGTGCATAAGGCTCTATTAATTCCAAAGTCACATGACTTTGGATTTCAGCTTTGGTGCCACTTTGATGCAGCTTTGGATGGGCATGACTTGGATGTGACTTGTCTTTCTGAAAAGTTGGACTGACTGTTACACTACTGTTGCATGTAAAACATTTAGGTACAGTTTTCATGCAACTTTTGAGGGTAACATTGAACTCTATGGCCCTTAAGTTGCATGAAAGTCGGACAAAAGTAGTGCATGAATACTTTGAAGTCGCTGCGAATTTAAGTCCCACATACACTATATTACCAAAAGTATTGGGACACCTGCCATTACACTCACACATACGTTAATGGCATCCCAGTCTTAGTCAGTAGGGTTCCAGTTGGCCCACCCACTGGTCCAAATCATTTGGTGGAGGGGGGATTATGGTGTGGGTTTGTTTTTCAGGGGTTGGGCTTGGCCCCTTAGTTTCAGTGAAGGCAACTTTTAAGGCGTCAGCATACCATGACATTTTGGACAATTTCATGCTCCCAATTTTGTGGGAACAGTTTGGGGATGGCCCCTTCTTGCTCTAAAATGACTGCACATCAGTGCACAAACCAAGGTCAATAAAGACATGGATGAGCGAGTTGGGGTGAATGGGGTGGAGAAATTTGACTGGCCTGCACAGAGTCCTGACCTCAACCCAATAGAACACCTTTGGGATGAATTAGAGCAGAGACTGGGAGCTAGGCCTTCCCATCCACATCAGTGCCTGACCTCACAAATGCACTTCTGGATGAATGGTCAAACATTCCCATAGACACACTCCTAAACCTTGTGGACAGCCTTCCCAGAAGAGTTGAAGCTGTTATAGCTGCAAAGGGTGGGTCAACTCAATAATGAACCCTACGAACTAAGACTGGGATGCCATTAAAGTTCATGTGCATGTAAAGGTAGACATCCCAATACATTTGGTTATATAGTGTATATGAATGGTTTGTCATTGGAAAACATGGGGTATGACTTGTCATGCGACTTTGATGCCCAAAGTCGAATTACAAGTTGCATAAGTGTGAATGGGGTGTAAAAGTATAAAATTACTACATGATGGTAACCAGTGATTTGCCTTATCACCTGGCTCAAAAAGAGAACAGTCCATGACTTTGTTTTTTGTTATTTATTGGGGGTAATAACTTGGATAGGGATATGAGGTTACGGGATGCCCACTTGACTTCAACAACTTCAGGGACAACTTCCTATATACAGTCTCTATATACAGCTTCTCTTCTTCCTCCGGTACACACTTGCTTGAAGAACCCAGATGGATCACTGTGAAAATCTGACAGTCACTCAGTCAGACTAAAGGCAATAGTCCATTACAGGCAGGAACCCAAGGTCCCCATACACAGGTTGTACTATTCCTCCTGTGGTTAGTAACACTCACTAGCCCACCCGTGTGACTCTCAGGAGATCCCCCAGACGTGCTGACCTGCTCCTGCTGTCCTCTCTCCTTGCTCCTGTGCCTCCAGGAAGGACTTCCTTCATGTGTTTTGGCAGGATCCTTCCAGCACCCAAACCCCGGCCCAAGGTCACCCCCCCCCCCCCCCTCCAGACTAGGGAGCACCCTCAAGGGCCATCAACAGCCTCCTCAGCACTCCATCTCACTCTTTCACCTGACTGCCCCTGCTGTCATGAAACATGCCTATTTATAAGGTGGCCTGCCCCCTGCCAGCCCTTTACTGGGGATTGGCTGAGCTTCTAATAAATATCCCAGCAGCTCCTCCTAGCCTCCACCCAATATGTCTAGAACATTCTCCAATGTCCCAGAAAACAGGGGTAGGCACCAGCGAGGCTGCTAGGATGGGTCATCCAGCCCTGAGTCACTGAACCCTGATCCAGATTCACACCACAGGCTTAGCCCTGAGCTAAAGTAAATTTTCCTGTACTAACAGTTCTACACTAACAACCTAACACACTAGAGGGTGTTACGCTGATAGTCAATCAACAGTATACCACCAATGACGGTGGTGTTGCAGACCCAAGATGTAGTGTATTTCAAGAGGGACCTGGTCGCACATCCTCCAGTGCCCAAACTTTGTGAAACATGTGCCTTGTAATCGCTACAGGCAGAAATAACTGTAGTATTTGTATTCAGTATACACCAAGGGAAGTGAAAGAATAAAAACATTCTGTCAATGTCAACGGAAGCCACACTGGATAATCTATATATTTGTAAAGCTCCAGTTAATGCTTGACAGCTGAGGACAAACTACAAACTACTGATAACAAGAGAGTTGGGGGAGGATATGTCTAATGTCTGAAATGTTTTGCTTGAAATCATCACGTGCAACGCTTATAAAACATAGGAAGCAACAAACCAAACATCTGCACCCTTTACACACATGTTAGCAATCACTAGGCCTGGGAAGTGATGTGGGAAGCAGTCACATGGACCTCACATAAATAGATACAACAAGCAAACAAAACATATTGACCTGGAAAATCGAATAAAGACAAAAGCTAAACAGCACATGCATAATCTATGTGTTCCTTTAACAAACAATACATATAATCAAATACAGTTCCTCAATTAGAATTTAACAAGGCAGATGGACATCATTTGTTTCCAATCTTGTATTTGCAACCTTTATAAACAGACGTTGAATGTTTTGTCATGCTTGCTTTCAAAAGCATTTCTCTGTTTTGAAATATACCCACAATAGAAATGTTACAATTTAACCACTTAGAGTATTGTCAGATTGGCATTTGGGATCTGTTTGGCACCAACACATTTTTTTTATTGTAAAGCGTTAACGCACTGTTGTTGATTTTTTACTACAGTAGAGGCTATTCACCTAGTGCCTAGTAAAGGAAGGGAACTGATCAGGGATATATACACCTGCGGCTTCCCTGCTGCCCCTCTGTTGATGATGATCATGATGATGAATAGCTATTCAGCTTTTACAATAGTAGCTTTTACAGCAAACTTTTTTTTATTTTGAATGATAGAGTTGAGGAAGGGTTGGGGATTGGTCAGGGCCCTCATGAATATTCCAGGCAGCTCCTCCTCACCTCCACTCTCATTCTTCTGGAAGTTTCCAGCAAGGTCCGGAAGTAGGGGGAAGTCCCACAAGTGCTGCCATTGAGTCATCCAGCCCTCCCTGAGTCTCTGCCCAGACCCAGATAGAAAAAAAAAACACCAGCTTTGCTGCCAGCCAAGCCTGAACAATTTTCCTACACTAACAAAAACCTATTCTAGCACACTAGAGGGTACTACAGTATTATGATGACCTCCTGGGTGGGAAAGACCTTGATTGGGCAGGCATATCAAGTTTTCTGGATTCTATTCCAGAACTGGGACATGGCAGTTCTCTTGTGAATTTGACAGAGGACAGCACAGCAGATGAGGTGGTTAAGGCCATTGATAAGCTTGATATTAAGAAGTCACCTGGGCCAGATGGATTGACAGCTGAGTTTTATAAGCACTTTAAGGTTACTCTGGCCCCGTATTTGGTGGAGGTTTTTAAAGGCTGTCCTCCTTCAATGTGACAATCTGTGGTGATTCTTCCGTCAAAGGGTAAAGATTTTTCAAGCATTGAGAATTGGCAGCCCATTAGCCTTCTCAATGTTGATAGGAAGATACTGGCAAAGATAATTTTCTGGCATTTATCATCTGTAAAGGGCAATCTACTTTCCATCCACCAGCACTGTTCTGTTCAAGGTAGAAGCATTTTTTCAGCAGTGTTAGCTGTCCGGGAGGCCCTGGAGCAGTGCAGGGCTGCAGGTTGGAGAAATTACTTGCTGGCATTGGATCAGGCTAAAGCTTTTGACCGGGTCAATCATGAGCACCTATGGCTGCTTCTTGGCAAGTATGGCCTGGAGGGGAGCTTTATTGATTGGCTGAAGACCTTGAACAGAAGGGCTGAAAGCATCATATGCTTTTCAATGGTTGGATCGGATGGCCTTTAGAGGTTGGCTTGGGTGTGCGTCAGGGGTGTCCTTTGAGTCCTCTGCTATACACGTTCAGATAGTGGACCGTTGTGCAGAGTGCCTTTGGGCATTCCTGGTGAGCCTCCTCTGAGGGTCGTGGCTTAGGTTGATGATGTGTCTGTTTTCATCTTTGGAACAGAGGAGGAGGTGGTCTTGGTGATGAAGCAGCATGCTGAGGCATCTGACTCAAAGATCAATCAGGATAAGAGTGAAATTTTCTGGGTGGGAGAGGAAAGCGACAGCTTTGAACTTCTGTAGGTCTTCTCGGAGCCCCGACAGAAAATAAAGTTTGTCTTGGTGATTATGGCCTTGCAAATTGGATAAGCAGGCTACAAGATGCCAATGCCAAGGTAGCCAGCTGGAAGGATTGGAAACTCTCTTAGGCTGCTTTCACACTGGGGCGGTGCGGGGCGGCGACGGTAAAGCAGCGCTATATTTAGCGCTGCTGTACCATCGTTTTACCCGCGGTATGCGGCCGCTAGCGGGGTGGTTTTAACCCCCGCTAGCGGCCGCAAAAGGGTTAAAAACCTCCGCAAACCGCCCCAGTGTGAAAGCAGCCTTACAGGGAAAGGATTGACCTAATTAAGTGCTAGTTCACACCAGACGCAGTTCCGTTCAGTTCCGTGTGCTTTTTTTCTGCACTAAAAATGCATGCACAGTGTTTTCCATGTATTCCAATGGCTCTAGTTCACACCATACAGTCAGTTTCCGGTGCAGAAACTGACCGAAAACTGACCGGAAACTGACTGCATGGTGTGAACTAGAGCCATTGGAAAGCACTGTGCATGCATTTTGTGCAGAAAAAAAGCGCACTGAACTGAACGGAACTGCGTCTGGTGTGAACTAGCACTAAAACGTACCTGATCCCGGTATTTCAGTATGTCAGCTTTGTCTGTGTTTTGCCAATGTCTCTCTATGCGAGAATCTACAGCTGTTTCTTCCAACTGTTACAGGGAACAAACTGAATCTCGTTAAGAGGTCTGTAACCTACCTGTCTTGAGAAGGACAGGTGGCGGCCAGGGGGCCTGGACAAAGGCGTGGAGGAATGTCAGGTCCCCAGTCTGTCAGTTTCTGGGTGTGCGTCTTTTCTTTCTGTGCTTTCTAATCCCCTAGGTTTTTATATAAGATTTGATTTTTGACAAAAGGCTGCATGCATGGGTTAAATATTTAACCGTTCCTCAGCCTGGGGGGGTGTTTAGGTATCGTTATAATAATAATATGAAAATTTGTCTTGGTTGGTATATTTTGTTTTCTTTGTTTTTTCTGGCAAAAAAGCCATTTTCTGTTTCTATGCTGATGTAAGCTATTTTTGTTTATATATATTTTTATTTATTTTGTATATATGTAAATATGTTTTAAATATGTTTGTAAGATTTTTAATGAACAAAAATTTACAGTATCATGGAAATGTTACTTCACTTCCAGTTCTGTATTCTCAACTGGCATTGAGAGGATATATTTCCAATGTGGAGGATTTCCCCTCTTTAATAGTTGTCATGGAAACAAGTGTCCCCACTAGAAGATTTTTCCTGATTCTGTTGTAATGGCAACTCAAAATTTTGGATCTTACCCCACTTTTTTCCAGTGACATTGATGATCGGGACAATTGGTTAATGAGATAGCAATCAAACCTGACAGTTGGTCTATCCCCTCACCACACCATCCAAATAAAAAAAAAAGTTATTGTTCAGTTACACTTTAACTAAGTTGTTAGGCAAGGCAGCAAATGTGCCAATTTGGACAATCCACCTGAAACTGTTAATTTGTTTTTTTTTGGACAAAAGTGTACTAACTCATCCAGTGACTTGTAGCACCATTTGGGGACCCTGGTGAGGAAATACTTCCCGTTTCTATTGCTAGTGTAGCCAGGTGCTTGGCTAGAGACAGAGAGTGATATAGGACACTGTGCTGTAGTGCCCTCTGTGCTCCCAATGGAATTCAGCTGAATAGGCTACACTACCTTGTCTCCATCCACCAGGGGGAGCTGACAAACAGAAGGAGCTCAAGAAATGTGATGGTTGACAAGATTAAATAATGGGAGATGACGTTCTTGAAAGAAACAATACTATGGCAATCTATGGACCATCGGAGTACAATTACCAATGCGAGCAAGGTATAAAGGGAGAGAGAGTTGCATTTTTCTAGGCTGAATACAGGGGAACTTTCTCTTTGGCTGGAGGAGGTCGAGGTGTGCACATCAACCTGCCTGTGACTGTGTGCTGAGGACTGGAGTCATTCCAGGCAGATTCAGAAGTGAGCTGACATCTGAATAGTAGGAACCCTGTTGCTGTATTATGGGGCCTGGTGAGAGGATACTGCTGCCAATAAACTGTTGCTGCTAGCAGAGACAAAGCACATAGGACAGGCCATCTAACTAGCAGCATTATTTACTGCATGCAGACATTAATGGGACTGTACTCATATGCACCACCATAAAGACTAAGCTCCAACACTAGCCAGTTGAAGACCTAGGGACTGCTCATTCAGATAGCTTTTTTACAAGAACTTTGCCCATTGCCCATATTAAGAGGTACCTCTTTTGGGAGCCTTAAATGTCATTGTTGCCATTCATATAGAGTGAACTCTAAAGTGGATATAGCCTACTGTTTACGTATGAGTTATCACAGTATTTATTATCATTGCTGGTTTACCAGGTTTACTCTAATTTAGCTGCCTAGAACTCAGTTTTATGCTGCTATAGCCTAGTAAACATATTATCTAGTGAACTGTAATTGATCTAATCCTTTACTCACTCATTTATGTGTATACTGCTAATTACTGCAACCCATGACAATATGTTGAGTTATTTTACCACTAACCAATCTGATGTTTGTTTTCAGATACTGAACCTTAGTTGTGTGCAGGGTATCTATTTGTGCTCCCAGTAGCAGTGCAGTATCCATTTGGTTAACCTGGTGTCTCAGTGAGGCTGAGGTTGTTCTCAGAGTTGAGGCAGAAGAACAGAGAACCCAATACTAAGCAGTTCCTGAGGGAGTGTTACACTAGGGTCTTGTTCTACCAAATGCTCAATACCAATGCTATGTCTATGCTAGATATTCCATGCTAAGAGTCCATCTTGAGATGCGGGTTGATATTTCTTGTCCTGTGGGAGGCTGTTGCTGGGAGCAGTACAGAGGTCTTTGAGTAGTAACTGGTTTTGGTACTTGTTTAGGCCGTCATACAAGAGTCTTTAGTTGTACTTCAAGCATATTTAAGGAACCTTTCCTGTATGTAATTGGTAGCCTATAGGAAGCAATGTCAGCCTAATTGCATTTCCCATAATCTGTCATCTTTGGACTTACTGTGATGGGCATCTTGGGCAACCTTCTTCTGCAATGGTCCTCTTTGACCTTTAGGCAGCACACCAGTTCCAAGGCAATCAGGTCAGTCACAGTAAACTGGAACTACTAGGCAGCCTCGGAGTACTACTAAAAGTGGATCTGTAAGCAATTGCTTTAGGCTAGCCCCCAACCTTGCTTTTGTTATTATTTCACCATATACATAATTAAAAAAGAAAACAATGGAACTAAATCTGCATTAAATGGCTCTGACCTAAAAGCTTTAATTTGAAACATTAATCCGGATTTTTCAATGGGTAGTATAAAACATAGAAACAGCTTAGGTTATCCTGCACTCACATTAGTGCACTGAATTGTTTTTATTGTGGCTGATTTCATAGATGTAGTGCACTTCACGTAGGAGCCGCTGGTGAATAGGGCTCCCCCACCCTGCACAGCCAGGCACACCAAATCTTTACAGGCTCCAAGAGTCAGAGAACAGTCCGGTGCTTGTTTTTGTGTTTTTATTGAGGGGCTTAAACTTGGATAGGGAATAGTGATATAATGGGATGCCCACTTGAATTTCAAGAACTCTTCAGGGACAACTCTCCTATATACAGTCTATATACACACACTCCTCGGCTTTCTCCAGCACACGTGCTTGCAGAATCCTAGCTGGAACACTGATAATTGACCTGGCAAAAAGACAACAGTCAGATCTTGTAGCTAAAGCCCTTTAATAGGCAGGGACCGTGGGCCCCTTGGGTTGTGAAGCAAAAATACAGTGTCCAGCTTACATTCCTGTGGCTACTGATCCCAGCACCACCTCTTCAGGCACTGCCAGCCCACCTGGCTGCAGCTGCCCTTTTCTTTGGCCCACCTGGCTACTTCTCCACAGTGCTTCCAGACTGCACACTCACCAGCCAACCTGGCTGTCTTCTCCTTGGAGATCTCCTGGACGTGCTGACTCTATCCCACTGTCCTAAAACCTGCTCCCGTGCATCCAGAACAGGATTCCTCCATGTGTTGTTAGAGGATCCCTTCAGCACCTGAGCCCCAAGCCTGAGGTCACCCTCCCCCAGACTAGGGGGCACCCTCAAGGGGCACCGACAGCCTCTTTTGGCACTCCACTTCCAGCTTCCACCTGACTCCCCCTTGCTGGCATGACTCAGGGTCTTTAAGAGGTGCCCTCCCCCTGAAAGCCCATTTGTTGGGGATTGGCTGGGGCCCTCCTAAATACTTCAGGCAGCTCCTCCTAACCTCCCTCCCATTCTTCTAGAAGCTCCTGCAAGGTTCTAGCAAGTAGGTGGGAAGTACCATAGGTGCTACCTGATGAGTCATCCATTCTCCCTGAGTCTGCCATCCTGACCCATATTCAACCCAGCCTGGCTCTCAGCCAGGCTAAAATTTACCTACACTAATCACTAACTATGTACACCTAGCACTCTACACTAGAGGGTGCTACATAGAAATAAATACTTCAGAGATTTATGATCAGTCCCTCTAGAACTCAGATAATTAAGGTATATACAGTATATTGAAACATTTTGTAGGAGTATTATGTTAATAAAATTACATTCAAATAGACTTAAGCAGCAAAAAAAAAAAAAAAAAACTGAGGAAAATAATTCATAGCATGTAGTAACAGTGTAATATTTAATTATTTTTTTTATCAAAACATGAACTTGCTATTGAGCGTTACTTAATTGTAAGACATGTTTTCCAAGAAGTTTAGTTTGTGTCACATGCCTAGTGTTCAGTTTCAGCCAAAACGTTTTTTTGAAGCTTTTAATATAGTGGGCAAGAGTTCATATTTCTGTCACTTTTTTAGAGTCAATTTGGTTGATTTACTAAAGGAACAAAGAATGTTCGCTTTACAAAGCTGTGATCTGAAGCTTCAACAAGGCTTCTCCTCCTTACTACCATGGGCAATTGGGACTGCAGGGGCCAGCATTAAAGCCCCACTCTAACCCCTTGCATCTATTTTTTTAAGATCCTTTTAAAAAACATTAAACCGTGTAGTCTTCAAGGCAGTAATGTGATAACAAGGGTCCTTCCTCTCTTACATAATAATGTGTCATGTTGACGCGTACTGTTAGCCCAAGCCAGTGTGTCCTGAGGGCCTGGACTCACAGGAGGGGGTGTTGGATGATGCAGGGCATTAGAGAGGAACTTCAGGTTTGGGTCAATCATGGGTTTGGGTGAACCCAACTCGTTTACAGTTTATGGATTTAGTGAACTAATATGGCCATTCGCCTCTATATCAATAATGCACTCCCAATAATGCACTTTCTGGCCCTCAAACTTAGGGAAGGTCAAAAAACAACAAAGAAAAATTACCAGCCAGCCTGCAACAAACCGAATCGTTCTATCTAACAGTTCACGTTAAAACCGGGGGTTTAGTTTGCACACATTTGCGAATATATGTGTAAGCTTCAGGGTCACTTCATAGCACACAACTGTACTGCAGTCCTAAAACTATATATTTTGAGAGTCTCCAAATTTGGAGCACATATTAAATAATGGATAGATCGAGGGCAGGAAACAGGCAGGCACTGGAAACCCAGCATTCCTATACATTGAGGGGTAGGCTCCCTCCAGGCATACCAGTCCTCAGTCTATCCATTATTATATATGTGCTCTAACTTTGGAGACTCTCAAAATGTAAAGAGTACACATAAGCAGTTTTTCCGTTGGAAAAAACTTGGATGGTTTTTCCGACGGAATTCCGCTCAAGCTTGGCTTGCATACATACGGTCACACAAAAGTTCTCTGAACTTTCGACCGTCAAAATCGTGGAGACGTACAACACTACGACGAGCCGAGAAAATTAAGTTCAATGCTTCCGAGCATGCGTCAAATTGTTTCCAAGCATGCGTAGGAATATTGTGCGTCGGAATTTGTACAGACGCTCGGAATTTCCGATCGGAAACTTTTTCCGACCGAAAAATAGAGAACCTGCTCTTTTGCCGGCTGGAATTCTGCCAGCAAAAGTCCGATGGAGCATACGCATGGTTGGAATTTCTGACCAAAAGCTCACATCTGACTTTTGCTGGCAGAATTTCTGATCGTCTGTATGGGGCATTAGGACTGCAGTACAAACGAAACCCTTTGTTTTAATGTGAACTGTTAGATAGGACAATTTGTTTTGTTGCAGGCTGACGAGTAGGTGAGCTGGGAATTTTTTTTTTATCGTTGTTTTTTGACGTGCGTCGCCTTTCCATGTGCTTCTTGCTGCAAAGGCCAATTATAGGTTGAGGTGGTTGCCATTTGTTTGTACTTAGGTAAGGTGGCTTAGAATAGGTAATAATGGGGCTTTATTATGTGTCAACCCCCTCTCTATAAAAGGCAGGGTTCCCAGCAGCTGTTTGCCAGTTTATGTTAGAGTAGATACAGTGTGATGCAGGGAGAGGTAGTTACTACTATACAGTGCAGTACACAATGCTGTATTATGCTACATTTCTGTGATTTATAGAATAATGAGCTACATATTAGTATGTACCACATTTTAACAATGCATAGACCCAACAGTCGTTTCTAGGTCTAACTTTTTGTGTGTATCAGCAAGTTTTTAGCTGTTGCATCCCTCTCCCCATGTGCTTTTTTGTGTTTTATTGTTTGTTTGTTTGTTTTTTTATATGTCATATTTTTTTCTTTTTTCTTTTTTCTTTGCCCAAAAAAAATTTTTGGGCAAAGGTATATTTGACTTTGTTTAAAGTTTAAATCCTGCCTAACAGAGCGGAGTGGAGAGAAAATAGGTAAGTATAAAATAGGTAAGTATACACATCCTTTTAACACAGGTTAAGCAGAGGTAGTAGGTGGGGAGAGGGAACAATGTTAAACATAGTTATTGTTAAGTTGGAATTCACCTTTAACTTTATTGGAGCCCTTTTTACATTACTTCAAGAGCAGAAGCTTGAGCTTTTTACTGGCACAGGCAAAGTTGCCCTTTGTTTACAAGCA
Source organism: Lithobates sylvaticus (assembly GCA_028564925.1). NCBI lineage: Eukaryota > Metazoa > Chordata > Amphibia > Anura > Ranidae > Lithobates > Lithobates sylvaticus. The sequence goes on from CM053026.1 coordinate 601,243,531, forward strand.
CATCACCTCATACCTATAAAGTATACACCAAAACGCCACATCCTTATTCCCTCTATTGCCATATCTGACATTAAAGTTAGGAAATTCCTGATATTCAAAATGTCAGAGAAACCTAAAGGGTAGGCAGAGTTTTCCCATGCAAAAGCAGTGGTGAGCAGGTCCTGCAGGCCACAAAGCAGCCATGACCTATTCTGTCTGGGGGTGGGCCATGATATACAGCCAGAGCACATGGAGGAGTGGATGCCAAAGACTTTTTCTTCCTATTAATCCCAAGTGCGGAGCAGCCAATTTTCTGGATCTACTGCAAATATGTAATCTTCTTCCTCCTCCTCTTTTGCTACTCCCTCCATAGCCCTAAAAACTGGCATAGAAGAGTCAGCAAAATTATTTCAGCACACCATCAGTCACTTCTTGTAGAAGAATGCATAAGAATTCCACATAACAGATATTGAGGATGACAAAGAGAGTGCCAGGAACATAGAAGAAGGGAGTAACATAAGGCAAGAAAATTTGTAGATAAACAGTATATTATCTACACATATGTACAGCAGAATACTACTTGAACCTGAAAGGATAAGCAAAGGTTAAGTGTTTATACTGGCAAACTTTTAAAGGGGGAACCCAGGCCGGCCTATTAACCTTTAATCCTAATGAGAGATCGGGCTTAATTGAAATGGTATGAGGGCCCTTTAAGTAGTAATGACAGCAATGTCCGTGTTGCAGGCCCGATAGTCTTCACCAGCAGTCAGAGCTCATTAATTATATCCACAACGACCAGGCCGATTCAATGCCTTCTGGACAGTAGCTCCCGGAGCGACACTCATGCAGCGAATCCACTGTGACAATCTCCCGCTCGAAGCATGGGTTGTCGGATGACCAAGGTGGTGCTGGATGGATGTCTGATGAACAGCAAGCAGTGCTAGGCCCTTCTTGGAATGTTGTACCCGCGTGGTAGGCCGTGACCCCGCTCTCAATGCACAGAGAGGTCTGTCACGCATCAGGCCCAGGAGGAAGAGAGCGTGGGGCAGGTCTCTGGCTTCTTTTATAGATCCTCCCAGCAATCTCTCTAATGGTAGCAAAGATCCCTGGGATATGTAGTCCAGGTGTATAGTCATGCGGAGCAATTGCCATTCTGAGGAACTACTAACCCCACAATCCCTTTAGTTTGGCTCACGAATATGATGTCAGTTAGTAACGCTTGGCACTAGAGGAACATGCGATATTTAGAAATTCCGGAGGATCACTGTAATTTACAATTGTAGTCCACATTGCTACACATGCAAGGAAAATAAAAAAAACAGCATTTTTGCTTGCACATGATTGGATGATTGAAATAAGCAGATCTTCCCCTCATTTACTAGGCTCTGGAGCTAATTCTCTTGCAGACTGCACAGTCTATTTGCCTTTAGTAATAAACCCTCCGTATGTCTCTTCTGTATTAAAATCTTCTGTATACTAAATTAAAGCCTGCCTGTTTTTTTTTTTTTTTTTAATTAAAGCTGCATTTTAAGTGTGAAATGGTGAAATGGGGTGAAGTAATCTGTGCCTGTGTGTACTTCAAAGCATTCATGGAAAGGCATCTGAAATAAAGAAAACAGCACTTCATATAACTGATGTTAACTTCAGCTCACTTTAGACATTAGTAAACCAGGCCCAATATTCCAAGACACACACATTTTCAAAGGTCAGGCCTCTTTCAGCAGACATGGCTGCCCTTTAAAAAGTGTTCCATGGTAGATAATTTTTCAGACCGTGGTTCACAGGTGTTCAGGAGGTGAAACTGACAATTCCTTCTCACTTTTTTTTTTTCCCAATGGGGATTTTACATTTGATTGACCAGATGTCCCCAGTTTGAGGACAGTCTCTGATCTGAGAAGACTTTCTGCAGGGGACATTGCTTTAACTGCTTCCCGCCCATATCATTGTAAAATGATGGGCATGAACCCTATTGTTCTGGAGGGCGTCATATGATGTCCTCCCTAAAATCACGCCTTGCGTGGCCACTCTGGGCTGCGCTTCGGCGCCATCTGTCACCACTTTGTCCCCTGGACACAGTGGATGAATGATCAGTGTACTGGCCCACTGTCGATACCATGTGACTGCTGTGACCAATTGCAGCAGATGACATGACAGTTGAAAACAATGAATGGCTTCCTTTTACACTGTTCATTGTATACAATTGTGTTGCCAGCTGTGACTGTGTCTACACACTGTCATTCAGTAAAAATATTTGCTTATAGCAGTGAAATTCGCTTCTATAAGCATACATAGTATGTAAAAAAAAAAAAATCCTGATCAACTCCTCAGAGTGGTACAGTGTTACTATGGTAACACTGTATAAGGGCTCTTTCACATGGGGCAGATCAGTGCTGATCTGCCCCGTGGATATCCGCTTGCTCAGCAGGGATCGCCGGAGCGATCCCTGCTGAGCAGGAAGATGACAGGTCCGTCTCTGCACACTGTGCAGGGATGGACCAGTCAGAGCGCCGCTCTCCCCTATGGGAGATCGGATGAAGACGGACCGTAGAGTCCGTCGTCATCCGATCCGCTCTGCAGACGGATGGAAAAATAGGGTTTTCATCCATCTGCAGAAACGGACCATAGCGGACACGGACGAGATCGGGTGTCAGCGGATACTCATTCGCTGACACCCGATATCCCAAAGGGATACATGTATGTCCATTTTTCATCCGAAAACAGAAGGATGAAAAACGGACATACGGACCGTCCATGTGAAAGAGCCCTTACTCTAGTCACAGTATGTAAAAAACATATAAAAAAAAGAAAAATATTTTTTTAAAACATTATATTATTATTTTTTTTCCTACGTTTTCCAAAAAATTGTGACAAAAAATTACAATTTCAAAAAACACACCATGCCTTTTGCTAAATACCTCAGATTGACTACTTTCCAAAAATGTCATTTTGGGGGTATTTGTACTGTCCTGGTGTTTTCGGGTCCCAAGAAATTAGAGACATCAGGAATGATCGATTTTTAGATACGTATACAGTCCCATAGTTTGTGGACTCTATAACTTTTCTACAGACTAAATAAAAAACACTGATTTGGGTTATTTCCTCCAAAGAAATGTAGCAGAATACAGTTTGGCCTAAATTCATGAAGAAAAATTATTTATTTTCTAAATTTTCGTTTATTTAGCAAAAAATAAAAAACCCAGTGGCGATTAAATACTACCAAAAGAAAGCTCTATCTGTGTGAAAGAAATTATAAAAATGTCATATGGGTACAGTGTAGCATGACAGCGCAATTGTCATTCAAAGTGCGACAGTGCTGAAAGCTGAAAATTGGCCTGGGCAGGAATGGGGTAAAAGTACCCGGTATTGAAGTGGTTAAAAAAGAAGTGGTGCAAAAAATAATGTTATTTTCTTATGAAATATATATTTAAAAAAAAAATGATTTCATAATGCAAAGTGTAATGCCGTGTACACACGATCGGAATTCCACTCAAGCTGTGTTGCCTACACACGATCACACCAAATTCCGACGGTCAATAACACAGCGGAATAAAACACGTTCGACAGCACTATAAAAGGGAAATTTAATGCTTCCGAGCATGCGTCGAATTGTTTCCGAGCATGCGTCGGAATTCTGCGTGTCGGAATTACATACACACGATCGGAAAATCCGATAGAAAGGTTTTCCGTCTGAAAAATTGAGAACAGGTTCTCAATTCAAAGTCCGGTCGGAAATTCCGACAGAAGAAGACCGTTGGGCATACACACGGTCGGAAAATCAGATGAAAAGCTCCCAACGGACTGTTTCCATCGGAAATTCCGACCGTGTGTACGCGGCATTAGTGTTAGCTTGGTATCATGTAATAATACCCAATACAAAGTAGGAGTGGCATCACCTGAGGCCAATTAGCTGTGCTGTGTGCGTTGCACATGTGCCAACAAAAACACTTTGAGCTTGTGTCAATAATCAACAAATGGCAAACAATAAGTCCAAACAGTGAACTATTAAGTTCAATTCAGCAATATAAGCTGGATGAAGAAAAAACAAACAAAAACAAACAATGAACATCAAACTGAAGTGCTTGTGTGAAGAAAATCCAAAACAGTCCTCCACCATGTGACGTCACCAACAATAAAGTCAGGATGTGCTCTTACCCCAAAGGATGGACCCTCTATTATGCAAGGTCAAATAGGCATTCAGATATCTCAGCTGTTATGTATCCATGGAAGATGCAGTGTGGATGATGTACATCTCTCCAGCCATTCCTCTCGCCAGTGGCGTCGCTAGGGTGTGGCTTTTGGAGCTATAGCCCCGAATCTGGGGCCCATAGCCCTGAATCTCTGGGTCCCCAAGGGGAGGGGAGGCTCTCTGGGGACCCTGATGTAAGTGGGGGGCTCTCTGGGGACCCTGATGCAGGGGGAGGCTTTCTGGGGACCCTGATGCAAGGGGGAGGTTTTCTGGGGACACTGATTTAAGGGGGAGGTTCTTTGGGGACCCTAGTGTATGGGGGGCTCTCTGGAAACACTGATGTAAGTGGGGGGGCTCTCTGGGGACCCTTATGTAAGGGGGGCACTCTGGGGACCGTGATGCAAGGGGGAGGTTCTCTGGGGACTCTGATGTAAGGAGGAGGCTCTCTGGGGACCCTGATGTAAGGGGGGCTCTCTGGGGAGATATATATACACATACACACGTATATTACTGTATATACATGTGTATGCCCACCTAAGCGTTTGACTTTCTTTACTACACTGCTATGGGCTCTAGCCCCAGATCTTTTGTAAACCTAGCAACGAGTTCAAACCATCAGGACCATCAGGACAACCCAGCGATACCCAAAAATAGACAAGGGGCTCCAATAGTGTTAAAAACTTTTTTAAGGTGTTTATTGAAATAGCAATGCACTTAGACAGATGGTCTAAAACAGTGCATGAGTATTAAAAACTGCAGCAATCAGTAACAATAAAAAAAAAGTTGCAGTAACAAGTCTGTGTATCTTCGCCCGACTGGTTTCTTCGGAATTGGACTTCCTCCAGGGCATACATCCTGTCACCGCAATAGATGTCAAATACAACCAGCCAAGCCTGGTTTTCACATATAAACTTGCGGTTTAATAAACATAACCAAGCCTCGCTTTGAGTATAAGAAGGCAATGCCAGGCCTCGCTTATGACAGCGGAGCCAGACAACCATGATTGATGGTTTGAACTCAGTGTGGGATGAACGGCTGGATAGATGTACATCATCCACACTGCATCTTCCATGGATACATAACAGCTGAGAAATCCAAATGCCTATTTGACCTTCCATAAGGCCCCTTTCACACTGGGGCGGTTTTCATTCACTCCAGTGTGAAAGCCGGCGGCTTTCACACTGGAGCGGTGCGCTAGCAGGACCGCAACAAAAGTCCTGCTAGCAGCATCTTTGGAGCGGTGAAGGAGCTGTGTATTTACCGCTCCTATACCGCTCCTTCCCATTGAAATCAATGGGAAACCGGGGGATACCGCCCGCAAACCGCCGCTGCAGCGGCCCCCGCGCGCCCCGCCCCCCCCTGCAGCCGCTAGCGGGGGTTAAAACCACCCCGCTAGCGGCCGCATACCGCGGGTAAAACGATGTAAAGCAGCGCTAAATATAGCGCTACTTTACCGTCGCCGCCCCGCAACCGCCCCAGTGTGAAAGGGGCCTAATAGCGGGTCCATCCTTTGGGGTAAGAGCACATCCTGACTTTATTGTTGGTGACGTCACATCGCTGTACCCTGGCCTAGGCCAACAAGGCCTATGCCTAGGGCAGCACTTTGCAGGGAGCAGCATGGAAAGAGTCCCCGCCGGCTTACGCTACACTGTTAGTGTAGTGCCAGTCTTTATGGGGCGGACTGGGCTGAGAGGTAAATTAGTCTAGCGCCCCCATAAAGCAGCCGCACTGCTTCCGGGATGCGGGCAGCAAGCATTCCGCATCTGTTGGGGGGGGGGGTGCATGACTGTGGGGGGGGGGGTGCAGCTTCTAAATTTGACTGTACTATCATCCTGGACCACAACTCTTCCTCACTGTGCTATATGTTTTCTGATGCACCAACTATAGGCAACACATGGTGGACGACTCTTTTGGATTTTCTTCACACAAGCACTTCAATTTGATGTTCATTCATCTTATTCTTTGTTTTTTCTTCACCCAGCTTATATTGCTGAATTGGACTGAATAGTTCACTGTTTGGACTTATTGTTTGCCATTTATTGATTATTGAGCGCAACTTTTAAACATTTTTTGCCAATAAAGTATATTCAGACAGGCTAAAGGAGAGTAATTACTTCACCAATCCCCATTTACAGGCTGGGGGGGGGGGGGGCAGGGAGGTGACCTAATTGGGCCATAATACTGCACTAGTAAAATGGCCCACACTCCCTACTTTGTCACATAGGCAAGAGCATCACCCCTGCATAAAGCCTCCTGGGATACCATTGTCACATATCTCTGGGAAATTGTCACCACGCTGCACATGTGCCGCCTCACATCATCAGGAAGTTCCGATCAAAGAGCCCAGGCGGGAAAGCTGACTTTCTGATGATGTCACAGAGATTGAGATGGAGCAACAATTTACACCAGACATCACTGGATTCACTGGGTGGGTATGTTTTTGTGGACAACCCAGCAGGTAAGAGGGTAAAAAGGAAAACTGTAAAGGCAGGGGTGAAGTTCCTCTTTAAGGTCACCAGCCTGGCTCTACTGTTTTGGCAGGACTGTGTAAATCTCAGGATTGGATGAATACAATGAATACAAATTCATCAATGGATTAAAAAACTCTCAAATAGGTATTACAACTATGTACTGTTTTTAGCTGTTTACCTTTAACAGCTTTTGGTTTTATTTTCATTGTAGTAGATTATGCCTGTGTGATTATATTAAACACCAGGCCTGGACTTTGTTTCTTTTCACACACATACATTGTTGATGTTACTATTATTATACATGATAATAATCTGTTCATTTTAAGGGGAGTAGACATTACAAAAACACAGAGAATATTCTTATCAGCTGAGAGATTTAAGTTTTGTAACCATTTTGTGGATGGCTGGTTAAGTCCACCGGGCAAGGGATGCAGGGAAATTCTCCATCATTGAAAACGTAGTAGACACTCATTGAATTTCCAATACATTTAAATGTTTTACACCTGCCTGCCTCATTTAAAGTCCCAGCCCCCAGTCGCCCAATTGCATTCATGTAGTAGACACTCACACTTTCCAAGGTGTATAAATAGACACAGAAATCTTCAAGTTCTTACCATAAACATGATACTGCTGATATAAATGCAATGCCCCAAAATGATACTCATTGGATGTAAGTCCCATAGAAACTTGATTTACTGAAAAGTCAAATAGGCATGTTGTACCTTCCAAGTGTCTCTCTTTTGGAACTAAATCCCTCTGTCCCTCTTCAGTTGGCCCTCTTTTTAGACAGATGTGTACACCTCTATACTAAATGCAATACATAACTACGAAATGCATTACACGACATCAGGGTTTCTCAACCATTGTTCGATGGAACCCTGGGGCTCCTCCAGAAGTTGCCAGCGGTTCCTTGAGTAATGAAGAGTTTCCAGCTCCCAGTAACTACTGATAGTAATTATCTTTTTAGCTGAGGGTAACAGGGGCAGTTTTCCAACTGGTCATAATGCAAAAGTGTTCTTCTCCCACTGACCAATAATATAATGTGTTTTTCTCCCATTAGCCTCCAATGTAATGGACTACCAACCAACTACACTATAAGGAGACACATTTCCACTGACACCAATGTGGAGGATATTACAATTTTCACAACTGGTGTTTCTTTTGTGGGCATAATTATTTTGTTCCATTTCATGATTGTTGATCCTTCCTTATAGAGCAGGGGACCTTTAAATATGCTAGATACATTGCATTCTTTATTTTTTTGCGTGGCAAGATCTAGAGATGGAATAATTTTGAAGGTGTTCCACAAGATATGAAAATTACTTTTAAGGGTTCCTCTGTATTAAAAAGGTTGAGAAAGACTGCACTACACTAAACCATCAGGTGAATTCCTGATCCTTTTATTTGTCACATCATTATTAATATAAAGTCATTATTAAGGAAGCATAGTGATGGAAAATTAACTTGTGGGTTTAGTCAGTCATTTTTTGTATACTAGTTCTTCATGGTCCATGTAACTGGGAATGTGGCATGTGGTATGTTCTTTGCCTATACACTTTGTGCTAAAGGGTGTCCCTCTTTCCCAACTCAGAAAGTTGGGAGATATAATTAGGTAAAGAGCAGGGACGTAAGTCTGTGTTCACCTTAGACATCCAATCGTGGGCAAAAAAAAATCTAAGTCCAAGTACATAATTGAATGCTTGTGGTTACCACCTTTACTTTGGTCTATTTAACACATTTGTAAATTGGTAAATTGGGCCATAGCCGCATTCATTAAAATATGTCAGTGGGGTTGATTTACTAAAGGCAAAAAGACTGTGGTGTTGATTTACTAAAAATATAGAGTGCAAAATCTGGTGCAGCTGTGCATTGCAGTCATTCAGCTTCTAACTTCAGCTTGTTCAATTAAGTTTTGACAAAAGAAAAATGAAAGCTGATTGGTTTCTATGCAGAGCTGCACCAGATTTTGCACTCTCCCGTTTTGGTAAATCAACCCCAGTGCACTTTGCAAAGTGCAGTTGCTCCGGAACATAGCAAATGAGCAGAAGTTTCCTTGCACATGATTGGGTACTCTTTGCAAAGTGAAGCCTTAACTCGTTTACTAGGCTCTGGAGCAACTGTACTTGCTGAGGGCAACTAGAGTCGATTTGCCTTTAGTAAATAAACCCCAGTTCATTACCACCATCTTACAGCAAGGTGCCTTTCCTGTCTTTTGCAAATATTTCTAATAGCAGATCTATAAAATAGAGGAAACCACTGACCATGGCTAATGATAGATTAATCTGTCAAGTAGCACTTTGTGAATGTGCCTGGTGGTATTTGGCATCAGATTGTATCATTTGTTCAGGCCTTGAAATAGTACAAGAACTGTTATGATTTTGAAATACTGTATCCTTAGTACCAAGTCGGTAATAGCATAAATTATAAATTATATTTGCTAAAATTGCAGTATTGTAGTATTGTTTCTGTATGAACTTTTTGGCTGAGCAGCTCAATGAGGTCATGTCTCATACAGAGCAATGATGATGCATTAGTAACCCATAGGAACCATGACACATTTCAATTTATTGAAGTCAAACTAGTGAATGTTAAAATGCCTTGTATATTGCTATTTGATGTATAATAATCAATTTTCAGAGATTGGCACCATAGCTTATGGAATTTATAACTTTCACAAAGACCAAATAATATACACCGATTTGGGTTATTTTTACCAAAGACATGTAGGGGTATAAATTTTAGCCAAAATATTTGAAGAAAAATTACTAATTTGCAAAATTTTATAACACAAACGAAGAAAAATGCATTTTTTACAGAATTTTCAGTCTTTTTTCTTTTATAGCGCAAAAAAAAAAAAACCCAGCTGTGATTAAATACCACCAAAAGAAATCTCTATTTGTGTGAAAAAAAGGACAACAATTTCAAATAGGTGCAGTGTTGTATGACTGAGTAATTGTCATTCAAAATATGAGAGCTTCGAAAGCTGAAAATTGGTCTGGTTATTAAGGGGGTTTAAGTGCCCAGTGGTCAAGTGGTTAAATCTGTCCAAACCAGAGTCTAGTAGACATCCCGGGTATGATAAAGTTTCAAACACAAAATCATAAATTATAATATAATAAATAACTATACAAATTATTCAATAATGTAATCAAATCAAAAACACTGAAATTTGCTCAGTTGCAGAATTGTCGCTGTCATTAGATTTAGTGTTGGATGACGAATTTCCCCACAAATCACTATCGCTCAATTCTACAAGTGATTCAAATTTTTTATCGCTGTTTTCTAGCTTTTGACATAAAGGGACACTTTTTGGTTGCTATGGACAATCTCCAAATTCCAGGCAGAAAAAACAATATTTATAATATAAAAGTGCATGCAGGGCACTGGACAGACCACTAGGGAAAAAGGGGATGTGTAATTTTTTTATACAGTACTGTAATCTTACAGATTACAGCACTGTACTGTATGTGTATTGTGTGTTTTTACTTTTTTGAATTTGTCGCCGATCTCCGCTCCCGTGCGTCACAACGTCGCAGGGAACGGAGCTTAGCAGGCACTCGGGCACTGTGTGAATCGAGCAAGGAGACAGCTTGCACACACAGCGGGGAGACATCACAGGATCCAGGGGACAAGGTAAGTAACTCTCCCTGTATCCTGCAATGCGATCCCAAGTCTGGCTCTGGGTTACCGCTAATGGTACTGAAATTCCACCCCGAGCCAGACTCGGGAATACAGCCAGGGAGGTTAATACTGACTTTATCTTAATAATGATGTGATAAATAAAAGGATCAGGAATTCATCTGATGGTTTAGTGTGGTGCAGTCTTTCTCAACCGTTTTAATACAGAGGAAAGCTTAAAAGTAATTTTCATATCTTGTGGAACACCTTGAAAATTATTCCATCTCTAGATCTTGCCACAAAAAAAATAAAGAATGCAATGTATCTAGAATATTTAAAGGTCCCCTGCTCTATAAGGAAGGATCAACAATCATGAAATGGAACAAAATAATTATGGCCACAAAACATATAGTTAGATGGGTATAAACGGATTGGTAAAGTCGGCTCAAGGTCACTCCTACATACTGGTGATCCTCGACTATCCTCGACGGAATACCTCATCCAAGGCTATTGCACGGGAATTATTCTAGTTGTTTACACGGACTGGTTTTCTAAGGAAATACTCACGGACCAGGGCACTTCGTTTATGTTTGAGGGTTATGGCCGATGTGTGCAAGCTGTTGTGCACTTCAGTCTACCATCCCCAAATGGACGGCTTGGTAGAATGCTTTAACAAGACTTTTAAGTCTATGCTCAAGAGAGTGGTATAAAGAGATGGGAAAGACTGAGACTGCCTGTTACCAACTCTCCTGTTTGCTATTCGGGAAGTGCCCCAGGCCCCCACGGGGCTTTCGCCCTTTGAATTGGTGTATGGGCGGAGACCTCGCGGACTACTTAACTTTGTTAAAGAGGAATGGCTATCCAGCATAAGAGTGTTCTTGAATATATCTCCCAAATGCAGGAAAAGATCCTAACCATGATGCCACTGGTCAAGGAACAATTGCAAAAAGCCCAGGAGGCTCAGCGCCGGGTCTATAATAGGGCCGCTAAATGAAAAGCACTTCCAAGTGGGGGATTGAGTAGCGGTGTTGATTCCCACTGTGGAAAGTAAATTCTTGGCCAGATGGCAAGGTCCCTTTGAAGTTGTGGAAAAAATGGCGAAGTAAATTATAGAGTCCACCAACCAGGCAAGAGGAAACCGTATCAGATATACCACGTAAACTTGTTAAAGCCCTGGACAAACAGGGAACCGGTGACCTCCCTGGCTGCTGCAAGACTTGAGCCTCAGGTTGGGGTGGAGAGTGTTCAAGTCGCAAATAAACTTGGCTAAAATCCAGCAGGCCAAAAAGTTCTTTCAGAGAAATGAAAAAAAATTGTCAGACTTGCCAGGGCTAACTAGTGTCATAGAGCATGATATTATGACGGAGCCAGGAGTCAAAGTTTTTGTTCAGTCCTACCACATCCCAGAGGCTCAAAGGAAGGCCGTTTCAGAGGAGGTGAAGAAGATGTTAGACCTGGAGATTATGGAAGAATCGCAGAGTGAGTGGTTAAGCCCAATTGTGTTGATAATGAATAGGAAATGGTTCTGGACAGCCGCACTCCGAAACAATGCCTTTTTAAAAAAAAAAAAATAATCCAAAAATACATGTGACAGTAGAACAGGAAACTGATGCGTTTCGCACTACAAACAGTGCTTAATCATAGCACGCTATGATTAAGCACTGTTTGTAGTGCGAAACGTGTCAGCTTTCCTGTTCTGCTATGACATGTCTTTTTGGATTTTGTGTTTTTTTAAATAAAAGGCATTGTCCAGAACCATTTCCTATTCATTGCTACTTGCATTTGCCAGCACCTGTGGCTTCTTAAACAGGTGAAGAGTTTCTTAACGATTGATCCTCCTGGAGCGGTGACACTCCCCTTCCCGATTGTGTTGGTACCGAAGCTCAACGGGACTTTGTGATTCTGCAATGATTTCCGGAAGCTTAATGAAGTTTCAAGGTTTGATGCCTATCCCATGCCCCAGGTAGATGAGCTTATTGAGAGACTAGGTCCAGCCAGGTATTTCACTACATTAGACCTTACCAAGGGGTATTGGTAAATCCTGTTGACCAAGGCTGCTAGAGAGAAAACTGCTTTTTCTACCCCAGAGGTGAGTTTTCAGTACAAAAGAATGCCTTTTGGACTACAAACTGCTCCAGCCACATTTCAGCGAGCAATGGATAGGATTTTACGACCTCGCCGGAAGTATGCCTTATGCCTCGTACACACGTATGGACTTTTGCCGGCGGACCTAGTCCAGCGGACAATCCCGCGGGACTTTCCGGCTAGGTCCGCTGGACTTTCCGAGGGTGTGGACTTGCCCACACACGCACAGACTTCTCCAGCGGATAATCCACCGGCCAAAAGTCCGCGGGACTTTTGAAAATGAACGGACTTGCCCACACACGGAGCAGTCCGTTCATTTCGAACGTAACTTCAGGTTACGTAGCTAGCGTAGGCAGTAAATGCCGCCGCGCTAGCTCCGCAAGCTGGCATGGATTTAAAGGGAATCCCCACGCCGAAAAAACGGCGTGGGGGTTCCCCCCAAATCCATGTCAGACCCTCATCCGAGCACGCAGCCTGGCAGGCCAGGAAAGGGGTGGGGACGAACGAGCGCCCCCCTCCTGAGCCGTACCAGGCCGCGTGCCCTCAACATGGGGGGTGCCCTGGGGAAAGGGGGGCCGTGCGGCCCCCCCACCCCAAAGCACCTTGTCCCCATGTTGATGAGGACAAGGGCCTCTTCCCGACAACCCTGGCCGTTGGTTGTCGGGGTCTGCGGGCGGGGGCTTATCGGAATCTGGGAACCCCCTTTAATAAGGGGGCCCCCAGATCCCGGCCCCCCACCCTATGTGAATGAGTATGGGGTACGATGTACCCCTACCCATTCACCTAAGGTGTAAAATGTAAAGTAAAAAAAAAACACCCACACTTTTGAAAAAATAGTTTATTGCACTGCTCCGGGGGTCTTCTTCCGTCTTGGGGGTCTTCTCGCCGGACTCCCCCGCCATTTACCAAGCTCTTTTACCGAGCGGGGGAAGTCCGGCTACCTTCTTCGTCGTCGCCGCCGTCTGGGGGTCTCGATCCGCCTTCGGGGGTCTTCTTCCGTCTTGGGGGTCTTCTCGCCGGACTCCTCCCCTCTCTTCTGCTCTTTTACCTAGCTCTTTCACGAGGGGAGGAGTCCGGCTACCTTCTTCGTCGTCGCCGCCGTCGTCTGGGGGTCTCGATCCGCCTTCGGGGGTCTTCCGGGGGTCTCTTCTGTTCTTGCGGCGGTCGTCGTCTTCCGCGCCGCCGGCGCCTTCTTCTTCTTGTCCTCCTTCTTGTCCTTCTTGTTCTTCTTCTTCTTCCGATGTTGACCCGACGCTCTCTCTGCCCGGAATGCCTGTGCCGCTCTGCGCTCGGACTTATATAGGGACATGGGCGACAGGGTCACATGCACATGTCACATGGTGACCCCGCCCCCTTGTGTTGTCACAGTCCCGGAGGATGCTGGGACTGTGACATCGCAAGGGGGCGGGGTCACCATGTGACATGAACATGTGACCCTGTCGCCCATGTCCCTATATAAGTCCGAGCGCAGAGCGGCACAGGCATTCCGGGCAGAGAGAGCGTCGGGTCAACATCGGAAGAAGAAGAAGAACAAGAAGGACAAGAAGGAGGACAAGAAGAAGAAGGCGCCGGCGGCGCGGAAGACGACGACCGCCGCAAGAACAGAAGAGACCCCCGGAAGACCCCCGAAGGCGGATCGAGACCCCCAGACGACGGCGGCGACGACGAAGAAGGTAGCCGGACTCCTCCCCTCGTGAAAGAGCTAGGTAAAAGAGCAGAAGAGAGGGGAGGAGTCCGGCGAGAAGACCCCCAAGACGGAAGAAGACCCCCGAAGGCGGATCGAGACCCCCAGACGGCGGCGACGACGAAGAAGGTAGCCGGACTTCCCCCGCTCGGTAAAAGAGCTTGGTAAATGGCGGGGGAGTCCGGCGAGAAGACCCCCAAGACGGAAGAAGACCCCCGGAGCAGTGCAATAAACTATTTTTTCAAAAGTGTGGGTGTTTTTTTTTACTTTACATTTTACACCTTAGGTGAATGGGTAGGGGTACATCGTACCCCATACTCATTCACATAGGGTGGGGGGCCGGGATCTGGGGGCCCCCTTATTAAAGGGGGTTCCCAGATTCCGATAAGCCCCCGCCCGCAGACCCTGACAACCAACGGCCAGGGTTGTCGGGAAGAGGCCCTTGTCCTCATCAACATGGGGACAAGGTGCTTTGGGGGGGGGGGGCCGCACGGCCCCCCTTTCCCCAGGGCACCCCCCATGTTGAGGGCACGCGGCCTGGTACGGCTCAGGAGGGGGGGGGCGCTCGTTCGTCCCCACCCCTTTCCTGGCCTGCCAGGCTGCGTGCTCGGATGAGGGTCTGACGTGGATTTGGGGGGACCCCCACGCCGTTTTTTCGGCGTGGGGATTCCCTTTAAATCCATGCCAGGTCACGGAGCTAGAGCGGCGGCAGTAACTGCCTACGCTAGCTACGTAACCTGAAGTCACGTGCTAAATGAACGGACTTGCCGATGAGCGGCAAGTCCCTTCATTTCAAAAGTCCCGCGGACTTGCCCACTAACGGCGGGATTGTCCGCTGGACTTCCAAGTCCAGCGGATAATTTGAAAACAAAACTTGAAACTTTAGTCCGCCGTACTTTGGCGCCAAAAAGTCCGCCGGCGCCCACACACGAGGGGATTATCCGCTGGACTTCAGTCCAGAGGATAATCCCGCGGGATTGTCCCTTCGTGTGTACGCCGCATTAGTGTACTTGGACGACATTGTCATTTTTAGCAGAGACTGGGAATCACACTGGCCGAAAGTCCACGCAGTGCTGTACTCCATCTGGAAGGAGGGGTTTACAATAAACCCTGAAAAATACCTGGGATATATTGTGAGTAGAGAGTGGGGGTGGGTGGGTGGGGTCCTGGCACTCCAGGAATTTAAATTTGTAGTGGAGCATAGGCCCGGGAAACGGCATTAAAATGCAGATGCCCTCTCCTGAGTCCATTGTTTTAGCTCCACTGTTGTTTCCACCTCCTTGGAGTTGGGGCAGAGGGGGGAGCCGTTGCTGGGTCCTGGAAGGACTCTATATTTCCCCTCTGTTTGGACTATGATCCCTTTAAGGGAACAAAATAGTTAATTCACCTGTCAGAGGAAGTGGTTTAAAACAAGACAGGAAGTTGTAGGTGGGTGTGGAGGAGTATAGTGGAGACTGTGGATGGTGGACAGCTGCAAAAGCGCACGGCAGTGTCCTGCCTGGAAACCTACTAGCAGGGAAGGTTACCTGTGATACAAATTAAGGACTGTTTAACTGTGACAGCAGTTCTGAGCTCTGCATGTCGGTGAAATTGATATTTCTTTCTGTTGTTTTTGCTGCTGTGAAGCTGTTCAAGTTTAATAAACCTCCTTTTGATTGAAAAGCCTGTCTCCTGCGATCTAGCTGGTTCCCCCAACTTTACAATATAAATATATATAAACTTATATATACTAGTCACAATATTTTAAGTGCAAACGGATTGACCCCAGCAAATGAGTGTTTCTTTGGGTACCTACAGCAGTGGTGCTACCCCCCCCCCCCACAAATAGTTTTACCGACAAAGCATGAAAAATTTACTGATGGAGCACATTTTTTACTGACACCCTATAATATGACAGAAACTACTATTACTGTATAGACTAAGACAATCAATATTTAAACAGTGTAAATGATATGTAAACTATAACAATACAGTGATACCTCGGTTCACAAATTTAATTTGTGAAACTACTCTGGTCTGGAACCGAATTGGTAGTGAACCTGACCGGCCTTTCACCCATTATCTCACCTTATTAGCAATCCCGTCTTTCGTGGCTGTACCTGACTTCCTCATCCTTTGTTTCCGTGGTTGTCAATTATTTGGTACTATGTATCATATATGGTGGGAGTGCCAGAAGCTACAGGGCTTCTGGAACAAGGTATTTTCTCTGATCCGAAAAGTCTCGGGATTCCGGTTCCCCAACCCCCTCCACTGCTGCATTTGGCACTTTTTGGGGGGAAGGGGGAGCAGGTACCCGCTCCCAATTCCAGGTCAGATCGCAGCGGAAATCTACAATGATTTTTGGCTCCTCCTCCTCCCCCCCGCAGCCTTCTGTGACACACACAGGTCTCAAAAGATTGCGGGACCATGCATAAAGAGCAGCGCGATTCACGCATGTGCAGCAGGGAGGCTCACTGCCGGTTTCCCTTGTTTAAGATGGCGGCACCTGCACCCGAAGCCGATTGAAGAATTAGCTCAGGTGCGGATATTGTTTGATCCCTGGACAGGTAAGTGTCCTTGTATTAAAAGTCAGCAGCTACAGTATTTGTACATTTTTCTGGGGGAGCCTGGAGCTCCTCTTTAATCCTTTTGAAACTCATTTTGTTTCTGGTTCCCTCTCTCCTTCTGTTGCTCTTCCTTTACTTTTCTTCCTTCCTTCCTTCTTCCTCTCCCTTTTCTGATTTTTTTTGTATTCAGGGCACTGCCCTGCAATTTGATAAGATTGAGAACCCCAATATTTTTTTTAATCAGTAGCTTGAGCTGTAGAGTAGGTTTTTATTTATCGGTAATCTTAGCAAAGGAAATCTAAATAATGATTTGCCTAGCTCTTGTCCTGGGCAGGCATAGAACGCTATTGTTTAGTTTTCGTATTATACTCCCTAGGCATCAGCTTCTGTTAGCTCTCCATTGTTTTTGATAAAATGTGCTGCTGAGCTGTCTGATATGTTGTTGCTTGATGTAAATTTCTTAAAAAAAAATAATTAAAAGTAAAATTTTGCACAATCTTGAGGCACCCTATTCTAAAATATTCAAAATTAAACAAATAGTTTTTCATAATGCATTCGCACTCATAGGACACCCAGCAGTTGATTTATTTGTCTAAAGCAAATACACCTTTGCACACTGCTACCGTCTAGTATTCCATTGTTTCTCTTCTTCCTCAGTTTCTCCCTCTCACTCAGGTAATGTGACACCGGTGATAATAGAGAGGGACAGGGGAGGGGAAAACAAGTATGCCCGACATCCTCCCAATCAATCAATGACATCAATGGAAACCTGTGGCATTTGTCAAGTCATCCCTGAAGAAACCTGAAGGTACCCCAGGGTGCCTGGGCACCCTGGTTAAAAAAAATCTGATGTAGAGCATATATGTATAGGCGGGCAATCCATTCCCTCCTCCCCGCCAGACTAATGTAAGAAATGGCGAAGCTAGAAATTCTTTCACCCAGAGCAAAGACTCAGTTCAGCACCCCACCCCTTCCCCCAAAGAGGACAGTGTCCGTGTTTTTTTTTTTTTTTACAATTGTATTATTTTTTTACAATATTATTATATTGCATCAGTGTCAGAATCTTTAGACTCCAACCTTAAAGGTTAACTCCACTTTCGTGGGGGGAAAAAATAGCAAATAAAGAAAAAATAATATAGCATATACAATTGTGACACAAGTCATATTGTAACTGAATGTTATTAAAAATTACCTTTCCTTTTCAATCTGCAGCCACTGTAATTTTCTGAAAATGCAATGCAATATGGCTACCTGGAGTTGTTCTGTACACTGAATGTGTACTGACCAACCCACAGAAACATCATTTCCGGCTTGTGTGATTGGTTCACCAATTTTCCCAGAAGTCTGCGTAAGATACAAGTCAGATTTCAGGCATCCCCTGCAACAAACTTTTTTGGTGCGATACTCCCAATAGGAATTCATCTAAAGGGATGCAGGCCCAGCAGCTTTCCTCATTAGTGCTCTGCAGCTGCACAGCTGACTGATAATTATGAAACCACTCCCATTAGACCCTCTGGGCACAGAGGCACAGAGTAACACACAGTGATTTCTTCTGAATAATAAAAAGTAGGAATCTGCAACAAAGGTTGTTATAATCCTTGCAATGTACATAGATCACCCAGAAGGGAATGTTTTTTTCTCAACAAAAGTGGAGTTACGCTTTAACATTAGTTAGGGGATTTTGATGATAGGAGGGACTCTGATGTTAGAGGGGATTCTAAAGTAATGGGGAAAACTAATGTAAGGGAACTTACATCAGAGTCCCTCCTATCATCAAAATCCTCTTTTACATCACAGTTCTGCATTACATCAGTGCACCCCCCCCTTACATTAGTATCCCCCTTTACTTCAGAGCCCCTCCTTACATCAGTTCTCCCCTTTAGATCAATGTCCTCTCTTACATCAATTCCCCCTTACATCAGTGTCCCCCTTTACAATAGTGCCTTCCTTGCATTGGAGTCCCCTTTACATCAGAGTTCTTACTTATACCAGAGTTCCTCTTACACAAGTGCCCCCCCTTTACTTCAGAGCCCTTCCTTACATCAGTGTGCCCCCTACTTCAGAGTCCCTCATTACTTCAGAGCCCCTCCTTACTTCAATTCCCCCTTACAATAGTGTTTTTCTTGCATCATAGCCCCACCCCCCCACCTCAAAGCCCCCCCCCCTTACATCTATTCCCCCTTACAATAGTGCCTCCCTTGCATCAAAGTACCCCCTTACTTCAGAGCTTTATGTCAATCCCCCCCCCCCCCTTGCATCAGTTCCCCTATTACATCTTTTAATAATGCTTTCCTTGCATCAGAGTGCCTCCTTATGTCAGTGTCCCCTCTTACTTCTAAGCCCCACTTACATCAATTCTCCCTTTATATCAGAGTTCCATTTTGTATCAATGCCCCATCTTACATCAGTGCCCCCCCTTACATAATTTACCCCCTAAATATCATTGTCACCCTTACATCAGTGCCCCCTTTCAACAATGTCCCCCCCTTACATCAGAGTATCTCCCTTAAACCAATCCCCCCCATCAGGGTGCCCTCCTTACATCTGTGTGCCCCCCTTACCTCTGTGTGCCCCTCTTTACATCAATGTACCACCCTTACACCAGTGTGCCCCCTACCTTAACCAGCATGACTGTAGCAACACCCTGGGAGGCAGAGTGTGAATAGGGAAGTTCTGTTCTACTCTGGGACCTGGGGATGGACCAAACAAGTGATGTGTTTGGTTGTTGGGGCACCAGCAGTCCTAGCAACCAAGGACTGGGGGGGGGGGGGGGCAGAGTTTTAGAGCTATAGGCAGTACATGTGCAGTAACACAGATCTTTCAGCTTAGAGTGTGTGTGTGTGTGTCTGTGTGTGTGTGTATGTACTGTATGTATGTGTATGTGTGTGTATGTATGTTACATAGCTACATAGTTAGTCAGGCTGAAAAAAGACACAAGTTCATCTAGTTCAACCATAAAAAAATAAAAAAATTAAATTAAAAATATCATACAATCCCATATACCCAATCCTATACCCATGTATGTGTGTGCCTGTGTGTATATACAGTATATGTGTATGTGTGTGTGTATGTCGGTGTATGTATGTATGTGTGTGTGTGTCTGTATGTGTTTGTGTGTGTCTGTGTGTATGTATGTGTGCTTCTGTGTGTGTATGTATGTTTGTGTGTGTCTGTGTGTGTATGTATGTTTCTGTGTGTGTGTCTGTATGTATGTGTGTTTGTGTGGGTGTATGTCTGTATGTGTATGTATGTGTGTGTGTATGTATGTGTGTGTCTGTGTCTGTATGTGTATGTGTGTATGCATGTGTGTGTGTGTATGTATGAGTGTGTATAAGTATGTACAGACCTCCGATTCAGCCCAGGGGATCTGCTGTCTACCAGGCACATTTCTCCACCCGTTCGGGGTCCATGGCCACTGTCTGACAGCCTGCAGAGAACAGGTAGCAGGGAGGGGGTGCGCACATGTCCCTATAAACACAGCATAGCCAGACAAAACCTGACTTCCCTCTTCTGCATCAAGCTTTCACACCCCTCTCTCTCTCTCTCTCTCTCCACAGCTCATCAGGACAGATCACTGCTGCTGTGTACCACTGCTGGGGGGGGCGCATATTCTTCTGCATACCACTCCGGCCCCACTCTCACACCACTACACTCCGCTGTACCCCCACTGCTGTCCTCCCTCAGGCTCCCTTTGATCCCTGGCACACCGGGATGCCCAACAGCCAACAAAACAATAGAAACAGCCAAGGAGAGAGAACACCTGTTCTTCAATAAAGATCCATAGCTCCCAACTGTCCCTGATTTCAAGGGACTGTCCCTGATTTCTAGCAATGTCCCTCTGTCCCTCATTCCTCCTCATTTGTCCCTCATTTTGGTCTGATCTATATCGATGTATAGAAAATGCACTTTTTATTTATCAAAAAGTGTTTTCCAGAGCTAAACCTTTCTCCTGATTTTTAAATTGCTGCATTTGTAAATTCCAAAAGCCAATATAAAGGAATGATAGTGGTAAAAAAAAAACACGTGTGGGTTTAACCAAGCTTGTTTTTCTTGTACAATTCTCCTTTAAGGGGGCGTGGCAAGGGGTGTATCCTATGCCTGCATACTTTTGCTGATAGGTGTCCCTCATTCCCATCTCAAAAAGTTGGGAGGTATGAAGATCTGTTCTGTGCGATCAGGAGCGCCGCGCGACAGGAAGGATCAGACGGAGAGCACAGTCCGGCACCTTCTCTCCCCACAGCCTGGTTCTCTCCTACTCGCTCCCAGCACTGGATTGACAGGAGTAGTGATGTTGCTCTCACTACTTCTGTCAGCTGCGATGCCCTCTCATTGTGGTGCCCGGGGCACGTGATCGATCAATCAACTTGGGTACAACTAGCCTGCCGGATTCACTTGCGGTTAACGCTATATCGCTGCTATAGCCATTAGCAATAATTACTGTCTTCTCCCAGCGGGGGGCAGACAATTCCTCGGCAGGAGTGATTCCCCTGTCAGCATTGTGGTTGCAGGAAAGAAATTTGCACCATCTATAGATTGCCTTACTCAGTTCTGCAACTTTGCAGTGTTTATTTGCCCTATAGTGTTGATTGGCATCATATCAAGTCTTGTAATGTTACCAGATTTGAGATAATACATCTACTCTACCTGCTATCTGATAGTCAAGGTCTAATTTTCTGTGCATTGTAACATTGTTGTGAATCACAAACGTTTAAGTTGTCCAGGTGTACAAGGTCCGCCAACCGGGTGTGTCAGTGGGGAGAGCGGGTTTAAGAGTCGGCATTAGTGTCTCCTGCGGGAGTAGGCGCCACATATGGTTTGGGCATCCTCTTGGGTTTTATACAGAGTACCTGAATGAATACAACAAAGCACAACAAAGCACAGCACAACAAAGCACAACACATTGCTTTCTTTACTGGAATCATATATAGTTACATAGTTAAATATAGTTACATAGTAAGTGAGGTTGAATAAAGACACAAGTCCATCAAGTCCAACCTATGTGTGTGATGATATGTGAGTATTATATTGTATATTCCTGTATGTTGCGGTCATTCAGGTGCTTTTCTAATAGTTTTTTGAAACTATCGATGCCCCCCGCTGAAACCACCGCCTGTGGAAGGGAATTCCACATCCTTGCTGCTCTTACAGTAAAGAACCCTCTACGCAGTTTAAGGTTAAACCTTTTTTCTTCTAATTTTAGTGAGTGGCCACGTTTCTTATTAAACTCCCTTCCGCAAAAAAGTTTTATTCCTATTGTGGGGTCACCAGTATGGTATTTGTAAATTGAAATCATATCCCCTCTCAAGCGTCTCTTCTCCAGAGAGAATAAGTTCAGTGCTCGCAATATTCTTCATAACTAATATCCTCCAGACCCTTTATTAGCTTTGTTGCCCTTGTTTGTACTCGCTCCATTTCCAGTAAATCCTTCCTGAGGACTGGTGCCCAGAACTGGACAGCATACTCCAGATGAGGCCAGACCAAAGTGGGAGAATTATTGCTTTATCCCTGGAGTTAATCCCCTTTTTAATGCATGCCAATATTCTGTTTGCTTTGTTAGCAGCAGCTTGGCATTGCATGCGATTGCTGAGCCTATCATCTACTAGGACCATCAGGTCCTTTTCTATCCTAGATTCCCCCAGAGCCCCCCCCCCCCCCCCCCCCCCCAGTGAGTAGATTGCATTCATATTTTTGCCACCCAAATGCATTATTTTACATTTTTTTACATTAAACCTCATTTGCCATGTAGTTGCCCACCCCATTAATTTGATCAGATCTTCTTGCAAGGTTTCCACATCCTGTTATTGCCCTGCTTAGCTTAGTATAGTCTGCAAATACAGGGATTGAACTGTTTACCCCAAGCTCTAGGTCGTTTATGAACAAATTAAACAGGATTGGTACCAGCACAGAACTCTGGGGGACCCCACTTCCCACCCCTGACCATTCTGAGTACTCCCCATTTATCACCACCCTCTGAACTCACCCTTGTAGCCAGTTTTCAATCCATGTACTCACCCTATGGTCCATGCCAGAGGTGTCCAAACTTTTTTCAAAGAGGGCCAGATTTGATGAAGTGAACATGCGCGAGGGCCGACCATTTTGCCTGACATTTTTTAAACCAATAAAATTTGGTCTAAGTGTGTTTGTTCGAGCGCTAATACATTGCCCAACAAGAATTCTCTTGCCTTTGTCGCACTCGCTCCTGACACACAGACAAATGCTCTGCTCTTTAGGGGTACCGTTAATTATAAATGGTACCCCACACATTGGAAAACGTGGGGTGCTTTTGGTGCAGTGCAATTAAAAAAAAAAAGGTTGGGGACTTCTTTCCCTGCAGTTTTGTGGGTAGGGAAGCCCATTGAAATGAATGGGCTGATCTACACGCAGCACGCAGCCACACAGATGTGAACCAAGAGCTTGTTCACATGTCAGGTTGGAGGGGCAGTAAAACCACATGGTTAAGCTGTTTTTACCACCCCCAACTTCTCCCCCTTTAGCTGCAGAGGGAGCAGCTGGGGGTATAAACATGCTGTGGCTGCAGCTGGAGGTACACCCAGGGTGAATGGGGCTGCACTGCAACTACCCGCAACTGTGTGCATTGCACAGTTGCGGCATAGAGTGATGCTGGATTTTATAGGCTTAAAATAGGTGGTGAGGAGGCAAAATAATGCCTCTTTACCGCCTGTCAAATGCCTCTGAAAAGCAATCTGTGCATGGATTGCTTTTCAGAGGAGCAGCAGTCCTGGCTGATATCCCAAACAAGACCTACAAATGCAGTTCTGATGGTACAGGAATGGGGGGGGGGGGGGGGGGCCGGATTAAAAGTAACAAACACACATACACACACACACACACACACAGACACATGCATACAGACACATGTACATGGACACACATACAGACACATGCATACAGACACATGGACACACATACAGACACATGTACATGGACACACATACAGACACATGCATACAGACACATGGACACACATACAGACACATGCATACAGACACATGGACACACATACAGACACATGTACATGGACACACATACAGACACATGTACATGGACACACATACAGACACATGTACATGGACACACATACAGACACATGCATACAGACACATGTACATGGACACACATACAGACACATGCATACAGACACATGGACACACATACAGACACATGTACATGGACACACATACAGACACATGTACATGGACACACATACAGACACATGTACATGGACACACATACAGACACATGCATACAGACACATGGACACACATACAGACACATGTACATGGACACACATACAGACACATGTACATGGACACACATACAGACACATGTACATGGACACACATACAGACACATGCATACAGACACATGTACATGGACACACATACAGACACATGCATACACATACATACAGACACATGTACATGGACACACATACAGACACATGCATACACATACATACAGACACATGTACATGGACACACATACAAACACACATGCACAGACAGACACATGAATAAAGCCCTTTTAAAACAAATCTAGCTTCTAGCATAGTACTGTACCTTTCCAGCTTCCTCATTCAGCCGGGTACTGCACTCTAGGGGGAAGCAGAGAGCACAGCACACTCCTCTGCACTTTACTTTCACTTTTAAGGTTGACAGAGCTTCTCACACAGTGCCGATGTTCGGCAGGGGATCGCTCATCTGACAGCCCTGATCCCGCAGCACACTAGTTGTGAGAGGCTGGTTTAGATAACCAGGCGGGCCGTTCAAAACCGGGCCGCGATTGGCCCGCGGGCCGGACTTTGGACATGGAATGTTATGCAATGGCCAAGTGCATTTCACTTACTGAAGACAAAACTGAAGGGAAAATGCCCCATGAACAAGCAGGAACTGAAGACAGTTGCAGTAGAGGCCTGGCAGAGCATCATCAGCGGTTAAACCCAGCGTCTGGTCATGTCTATGCATTCCAGACTTCAGGCTGTAATTGACTGCAAAGGATTTGCAACCAAGTATTAAAAAGTGAAAGTTTGATGGATGATTGTTAATCTGTCCCATTACTTTTGATCCCTTAACCACTTCCCGACCGCCCCATGTACATATACGTCGGCAGAATGGCACGTACAGGCAGAACCACGTACCTGTACGTGCCATTCTTCAGGCGCGTGGGGGGTCCGATCGGACCCCCCCCGGCCGGTGGGGACGGTCGGGATCGCTTCAGGAGCGATCCGGGATGAGGGGACGGCCAGTGGTTTCTGGCCACCCCCTCGCGATCGCTCCTGGCGAATCAGATGCTTCCTCTGTCTGTGTCAATCAAAACACAGGCAGAGGAAGTGATGTCACGCTCGGTGCGCCGGTCTATGTGACCGGAACGCCGAGCTGTCAACATGTACAGGTTAGTGCACCAACAGTACACTGACACCAGTACACATAGGCACACAAAACACCCCCCTGTCACCCCCAGATTACCCCCCAGATCACCCCCTCCCCCCCCAGTCACAGTGTCACTAATTGCAGTGATCATTTTTTTACTGATCACTGCATTTAGTGTCAGTGTGACTGTAATAACTGTCAGTGCAGTTAGTTTTAGGTCCAAGGTAGCCCCCCCCCCCCCTAATAAAGGTTTAACCCCTTGATTGCCCCCCAGGTAACCCTTTCACCCCCTTTTGCCAGTGTCACTAAGCGATCGTTTTTCTGATCGCTGTATTAGTGTCACTGCTGTCGCTAGGTAACCATTTTTTTTTTTTTTTTAGGTAACCGCCATGTTTATATAGGTTCATAAATAGGTTTATAGGTCAGGTACCCCCATATTACAACCTAAATAAAGGTTTTAACCCCTTGATTGCCCCTAGAGTTAACCCTTTCACCAGTGATCACTGTATAACTGTCACTGGTGACGCTGGTTAGCCAGTTAGTTATTTCGTTATTTAGGTTCCCCGTCAGGTTTTTATATAGCGTCAGGTACCCCCATATATTACCTAATAAAGGTTTTAACCCCCTGATTGCCCCTAGTTAACCCTTTCACCCCCTTTTGCCAGTGTCACTAAGCGATCGTTTTTCTGATCGCTGCATTAGTGTCGCTAGGTAACTATTTTTTTTTTTTAGGTAACCGCCATGTTTATATAGGTTCATAAATAGGTTTATAGGTCAGGTACCCCCATATTACAACCTAAATAAAGGTTTTAACCCCCTGATTGCCCCTAGAGTTAACCCTTTCACCAGTGATCACTGTATAACTGTCACTGGTGACGCTGGTTAGCCAGTTAGTTATTTCGTTATTTAGGTTCCCCGTCAGGTTTTTATATAGCGTCAGGTACCCCCATATATTACCTAATAAAGGTTTTAACCCCCTGATTGCCCCTAGTTAACCCTTTCACCCCCTTTTGCCAGTGTCACTAAGCGATCGTTTTTCTGATCGCTGCATTAGTGTCGCTAGGTAACTAGTTTTTTTTTTTGTATTACTGTTACGGGTGACGCTGGTTAGTTAGCTTGTTTTTTATACTGTCAGGGCACCCGCCATTTATTACCCAATAACGGTTTAACCCCCTGATCGCCCGGCGGGTGATATCAATTAGGTTTTAGGGTCAAATAAGGTCTGCGTCACCCCAGGTTAGTGCCAGTACCGCAAACACCCACGCGCAAAGCATACACCTCCCTTAGTGGCACAGTATCTGAACAGATCAATATCTGATCTGATCAGATCTATACTAGCGTCCCAGCAGTTTAGGGTTCCAAAAAAAACCGCATTGTTAGCGGGATCAGCCCAGATACCTGCTAGCACCTGCGTTTTCCCCCTCCGCCCAGCCCAGCCCACCCAAGTGCAGTATCGATCGATCACTGTCACTTACAAAACACTAAGCACACATAACTGCAGCGTTCGCAGAGTCAGGCCTGATCCCTGCGATCTCTAACATTTTTTTTTGTGGTAGCGTTTTGATTCAGTCGCTTCAGTCAGGAGCTTTTTTACCTGTGAATCTCAAAAAAATAAAAAAAAAAAAAATAGTTGTCGTTTTATTGTTCTCTCTCTCACTCTATTCTCTCTCTATTGTTCTTTTTTTACTCCATTCTATTCTGCAATGTTTTATTATGTTTTATCATGTTTTATCATGCTTGCTTTTCAGGTATGTAATTTTGTTTACTGTGTTTTAGTGTTAAGCATTTTTTTGTTTTCAGGTGCACCATTCAGTTGCAACGCGGATTTATTTATCTTGACAGCAACAGCGTTTGCTCCCACGATACATAAAGCCGCGACTCCAACGCTGTAGGAGGTGATTTCACCACCACAGTTAAAAAAAAGAGCATATATGCCGAAGCATGGGGGCAGCAGGGGGGGGGGAGGAGCGATTGGCTCCTAATGCCACGTACATACGGTCGAAATTCCGACCGTGTGTACACGGCATAACTTTTGCGGGAGGATGCCCCCATGCATCGGCATATATAAATGGTGCATGTATGCCCATCATTAGAAGTGGGTGGATGAAGGGAGGTATTCTAATGGTGGGCATACCCACCAATCAATCTCTTTTTTTCGTTCAGCCAAGAGGCTGCATGAAAAAAAAAAGATTACAATATATGTCCAGTATGTTGCTGGACTTTGAATGGTTATACCAGAATGATGCCTGCAGGTTTAGGTATCAGCTTGGTATCATTCTTTTCAGCCAGTGATCGGCTTTCATGTAAAAGCAATTCTAGCGGGTAATTAGCCTCTAGACTGCTTTTACAAGCAGTGGGAGGGAATGTCCCCCCTCCCGGATATAAACCGCGCCATTGGGAAATTGGGAAAGCATTTTATCACACCAATCTTGGTGTGGTCAGATGCTTTGAGGGCAGAGGAAAGATCTAGGGTCTAATAGACCCCAATTTTTTCAAAAAAAGAGTACCTGTCACTGCCTATTGCTATCATAGGGGATATTTACATTCCCTGAGATAACAATAAAAATCATAACAAAAAAAAAAAATGGAAGGAACAGTTTAAAAATAAAATAAAAAAGCTAAATAAATAAAAAAAAAACAAAAAAAAAAAAAAAAAGCACCCCTGCCCCCCCTTCTCTTGCGCAAAGGCGTACACAAGCGTTGGTCTGGCGTCATATGTAAACAGCAATTGCACCATGCATGTGAGGTATCACCGCGAAGGTCAGATCGAGGGCAGTAATTTTAGCAGTAGACCTCCTCCGTGAATCTAATGTGGTATCATGTAAAGGCTTTTAAAGGCTTTTAAAAATGTATGTAGTTTGTCGCCACTGCGTGTTTGTGCGCAATTTTAAAGCATGTCGTGTTTGGTATCCATGTACTCGGCCTAAGATCATATTTTTTATTTCATCAAAAATTTGAGCAATATAGTGTGTTTTAGTGCATTAAAATAAAAAAAAGTGTATTTTTTCCACAAAAAATGCGTTTGAAAAATCGCTGCGCAAATACTGTGTGGAAAAAAAAAAATGCAACACCCACCATTTTAATCTGTAGGGCCTTTGCTTTAACATTATATATAGTGTTTGGGGGTTCAACGTAATTTTCTTGCAAAAAAAAAATATGTTTTCATGTAAACAAAAAGTGTCAGAAAGGGCTTTGTCTACAAGTGGTTAGAAGAGTGGGTGACGTGTGACATAGGCTTCTAAATGTTGTGCATAAAATGCCAGGACAGTTCAAACCCCCCCCAAATGACCCCATTTTGGAAAGTAGACACCCCAAGCTATTTGATGAGAGCAATGTTGAGCCCATTAAATATTTTTTTTTTTTGTCCCAAGAGATTGAATAATGAAAAAAAAAAAATATATATATTTTTTTTACAAAAAGTTGTCACTAAATGATATATTGCTCAAACATGTCATGGGCATATGTGGAAATACACCCCAAAATACATTCTGTTGCTTCTCCTGAGTACGGGGATACCACATGTGTGGGACTTTTTGGGAGCCTAGCCGCGTACGGAACCCCAAAAACCAATCACCGCCTTCAGGCTTTCTAAGGGTGTAATTTTTTTATTTCACTTCTCACTGCCAATCACAGTTTCGGAGGCCATGGAATGCCCAGATGGCATAAAACCCCCCAAAATGACCCCATTTTGGAAAGTAGACACCCCAAGCTATTTGCTGAGAGGTATGGTGAGTATTTTGCAGATCTCGCTTTTTGTCACAAAGTTTTGAAAATTGAAAAAAAGAAAAAAAAATGTTTTTTTCTTTACTTTCTTCATTTTCAAAAACAAATGAGAGCTGTAAAATACTCATCATGCCTCTCAACAAATATCTTGGGGTGTCTACTTTCCAAAATGGGGTCATTTGGGGGGGTTTTGTGCTATTTTGGCATTTTATGGCCTTCGAAACGGTGATAGGTAGTGAGGAGTGAAATCAAAAATTTGCACCCTTAGAAATCCTGAAGGCGGTGCTTGGGTTTCGGGGCCCCGTACGCGGCTAGGCTCCCAAAAAGTCCCACACATGTGGTATCCCCATACTCAGGAGAAGCAGCAAAATGTATTTTGGGGTGCAATTCCACATATAACTATGGCATGTGTGAGCAATATATCATTTAGTGACAACTTTTTGAAAAAAAAAAAAATCTTTTTTATTTTTGTCTTTATTCAATCACTTGGGACTAAAAAAAAAAATATTCAATGGGCTCAACATGCCTCTCAGCAAATAGCTTGGGGTGTCTACTTTCCAAAATGGGGTCATTTGGGGGGGTTTTGTACTTCTCTGCCATTTTAGCACCTCAAGAAATGAAATAGGCAGTCATAAATTAAAAGCGGTGTAAATTCCAGAAAATGTACTCTAGTTTGTAGATGCTATAACTTTTGCGCAAACCAATAAATATACGCTTATTGGCATTTTTTTTACTAAAGACATGTGGCTGAATACATTTTGGCCCAAATGTTTGACTAAAATTGAGTTTATTAGATTTTTTTTATAACAAAAAGTAGAAAATCTCTTTTTTTTTCAAAATTTTCGCTCTTTTTCCGTTTATATCGCAAAAAATAAAAATCACAGAGGCAATCAAATACCATCAAAAGAAAGCTCTATTTGTGGGAAGAAAAGGACGCAAATTTCGTTTGGTTACAAAATTGCATGACCGCGCAATTACCAGTTAAAGTAGTGCAGTGCGAAATTGAAAAAAGACCTCTGGTCCTTTGGCTGCCAAATGGTCGGGGCTGAAGTGGTTAAAAAGTGGGAGGCACATATACAAACTGTTGTAATTCCTACACCGTTCACCTGATTTGGATGTAAATACCCTCAAATTAAAGCTGAAAGGCTGCAGCTAAAGCACATTTTAAATCATTGTGGTGGTCTATAGAGCCAAAAATATTAGAATTGTGTTGATGTCCCAATAGTTATGGACCTGACTGTATATATGTATATAATATATATATATATATATATATATATATATATATATATATATATATATATATATATATATAATGTACCTTGTTACAAATGATTTGCCATTACTGTGTAAAACACATAATATGGTTTCTTTGGAGCTAAACATAATGGCCTGGAGCATCAATCATCTAGAATCTGCTTCCTCTGTATACAGGGAGGACATTGAAGGAGGAGTAGCAGGAGCATTGCCCTGGTATTTGAGAAAGTCATTCTGTTGTTCACTTGATAAAGCTCTTTGTCATGTTATGAATCCCAGCTGCCTGCTCAGCTGACAATTGGCTGGTGTTCAAAAGTAAAGATAGGAAAATATGTTTCACACTTTGGCGGGCAAAAACCTTTTACTGGGATTGTAAAACATTGAAGCAATTTGCCTTTAGATAGTAAATAGTATTAACCTTAGAACACCCTGAGAACAAAGAGAATTTATCAGAACTTAATTTGCTACTGGTTGTAACATGGCCCAATGTAGAAGGAGCAACAACTTTGCAGCCCAAGCTTACTCTGCCTGAATGTTCCCAGTTTGGTCTTCATTATTAGAATACTCAACTCAAATAATACAATTGTGCATTTGAGCTCATCTGGAGTCAACTGAATGGCTCTAATGTCCATTGTGGCATTCAACTTTTGAAGCTAGCTGCTTTATCTGTTAAATCAATGCAATGCACATTAACTTACCATAATTGTATTAGGCCCCTTTCACACTGGGGCGTTTTTCAGGCGGTACAGCGCTAAAAATAGCGCCTGTACATCGCTAAAAATAGCGCCTGTACAGCGCCTGAAAAAATCCGGCCCCATTCACTCCAGTGTGAAAGCTGGCGGGCTTTCACACTGGAGCGGTGCGCTAGCAGGACGGTCAAAAAAGTCCTGCTAGCAGCATCTTTGGGGCGGTATAGGAGCGGTGAGTACACTCCTACCCATTGATTTCAATGGGACACCGCGGTAATACCGTGGCAATACCGCCGCTACGGCGGCGCTTTGCGGGGGATTTTAACCCTTTTTCGGCCGCTAGCAGGGGTTAAAACCGCACCGCTAGCGGCCGAATACCGCGGCTAAAACGACGGTGAAGCAGCGCTAAATATAGTGCTGCTTTACCGTCGCCGCCGCTCCCGCCCCAGTGTGAAAGGGGCCTTAGTGAATTAAGGTGCAATTCATATTCAAAAGAACCTTAATGCAATAGGGGAACTGTGGCAGTAATGAGGTGAGCTGATGAACCCCAAATTGAGTAAAAATGAGGAGTCATACTGATATTTACCTTGCATAAAAAGGAAAAAAAAAATTTAATTTATTCGAATGCAGTAGGAGGAAGCATTATCTGTTAAGACATCTATTACACATTACTGTATAAAATAAAGTCCTGGGATTGCAGCACACAAAGTGACAATTTTGCCAGCCCTGCCCTTTCTTAAACTCATGATTATTACAAAAATGTAATTATCACAAATTAATAAAACAACTGGAAGTGGTGGTCATGATAATACATAAATAACAGTGCTACAAAATTATATAAAATAGCATTAAACATGAAAGATATATATAAACACACAGTATCTCACAAAAGTGAGTACACCCCTCACATTTTTGTAAATAATTTATTAGATCTTTTTATGTGACAACACTGAAGAAATTACACTTTGCTACAATGTAAAGTAGTGAGGGTACAGCTTGTATAACAGTGTAAATTGGCTGTCCTCTCAAAATAAGTCAACACACAGCCATTAATGTCTAAACCACAAAAGTGAGTACACCCCTAAGTGAAAATGTCCAAATTGGGCCCAATTAGCCATTTTCCCTTCCTGCTATCATGTGACTCGTTAGTGTTACAAGGTCTCAGGTGTGAATGGGGAGCAGATGTGTTAAATTTGGTGTTATCGCTCTCACTCTCTCATACTGGCCACTGGAAGTTCAACATGGCACCTTATGGCAAAGAACTCTCTGAGGATCTGAAAAAAATAAATGTTGCTCTACATAAAGATGGCCTAGGCTATAAGAAGATTGCCAAGACCCTGAAACTGAGCTGTAGCATGGCGGCCAAGACCATACAGCGGTTTAACAGGACAGGTTCCACTCAGAACAGGCCTCGCCATGGTCGACCAAAGAAGTTGAGTGCACGTGTTTAGCGTCATATCCAGAGGTTGTCTTTGAGAAATAGATGTATGAGTTCTGCCAGCATTCCTGCAGAGGTTGAAGGACTGGGGGGTCAGCCTGTCAGTGCTCAGACCATATGCTGCACACTGCATCAAATTGGTCTGCATAGCTGTTGTCCCAGAAGGAAGCCTCTTCTAAAGATGATGCACAAGAAAGTCTGCAAACAGTTTGCTGAAGACAAGCAGACTAAGGACATGGATTACTGGAACCATGTCCTGTGGTCTGATGAGACCAAGATAAACTTATTTGGTTCAGATGGTGTCAAGCTTGTGTGGCGGCAACCAGATGAGGAGTACAAAGACAAGTGTGTCTTGCCTACAGTCAAGCATGGTGGTGGGAGTGTCATGGTCTGGGGCTACATGAGTGCTGCCGGCACTGGGGATCTACAGTTCATTGAGGGAACCATGAATACCAATACCATGTACTGTGACATACTGAAGCAGAGCATGATGCCCTCCCTTCAGAGAGTGGGCCGCACGGCAGTATTCCAACCAGGGGCGTAACTAGAAATCACAGGGCCCCATAGCAAAATGTTGTATGGGCCCCCCCCCCCCCCACAAAAAATTGGCGGGGCTTAAATTAAATAGTGGGCGTGGTTTAAAGGGCGGGGCTCAAAGGGTGTGTGGTTCGAGTCTGAGAAGAAAGAAAGAGCCCAGATCCTACACCACAATAGCAATATATGTATTCCAGAAAGTTTAATCAACAGATAAAGATACTCCAAACACCCGGTGTTAGCGCTTCAATAATCCTCACCTGTGCCCAATGCAGCGTGGTCTGCCCATGCCCAATACTGCCTCACCTGTGCCCAATGCAGCGTGGTCTGTGCCCAATACAGCATGTCCAGTGTCCAATGCAGCCTCACCTGTGCCCAAAGCAGCATGGCCAGTGCCCAATACTGCCTCACCTGTGCCCAATACTGCCTCACCTGTGCCCACTTGTGCCCAATGCAACGTGTCCAGTGCCCAATGCAGCCTCACCTGTGCCCAACGCAGCCTCACCCGTGCCCAATGCAGCCTCACCTTTGCCCAATGCAGCGTGGCCTCACCTGTGCCCAATGCAGCATGACCCGTGCCCAATTCAGCATGACCCGTGCCCAATTCAGCATGACCCGTGCCCAATGCAGCGTGGCCTGCCCATGCCCAATGCAGCCTGACCCGTGCCCAATGCAGCCTGACCCCACCCATGCCCAATGCAGCCTCCCCCGTGCCCAATGCAGCCTCCCCCGTGCCCAATGCAGCCTCCCCCGTGCCCAATGCAGCCTCTCCCGTGCCCAATGCAGCCTCCCCCGTGCCCAATGCAGCCTCCCCCGTGCCCAATGCAGCCTCCCCCGTGCCCAATGCAGCCTCCCCCGTGTCCAATGCAGCCTCACCCGTGCCCAATGCAGCCTCACCCGTGCCCAATGCAGCCTCCCCCGTGCCCAATGCAGCCTCCCCCGTGCCCAATGCAGCCTCCCCCGTGTCCAATGCAGCCTCACCCGTGCCCAATGCAGCCTCACCCGTGCCCAATGCAGCCTCACCCGTGCCCAATGCAGCCTCCCCGTGCCCAATGCAGCCTCTCTCGTGCCCAATGCAGCCTCTCTCGTGCCCAATGCAGCCTCCCCCGTGCCCAATGCAGCCTCCCCCGTGCCCAATGCAGCCTCCCGGTGCCCAATGCAGCCTCCCCCGTGCCCAATGCAGCCTCTCTCGTGCCCAATGCAGCCTCTCTCGTGCCCAATGCAGCCTCCCCCGTGCCCAATGCAGCCTCCCCGTGTCCAATGCAGCCTCCCCCGTGCCCAATGCAGCCTCCCCCGTGCCCAATGCAGCCTCTCTCGTGCCCAATGCAGCCTCTCTCGTGCCCAATGCAGCCTCCCCCGTGCCCAATGCAGCCTCCCCGTGTCCAATGCAGCCTCACCCGTGCCCAATGCAGCCTCACCCGTGCCCAATGCAGCCTCACCCGTGCCCAATGCAGCCTCTCTCGTGCCCAATGCAGCCTCTCTCGTGCCCAATGCAGCCTCTCTCGTGCCCAATGTAGCCTCCCCCGTGCCCAATGCAGCCTCCCCCGTGCCCAATGCAGCCTCACCTGTGCAGTGTTAGAGGTGAGCCAGACTGCAGCAGCCCTTATTGGCGAGCGTGGGGCTCTCTCAGATTGGGGGGGGGGGGGCGAGCACCGGCCGCACGGTCCCCCAGCCAGGGGAAGTGAGGAGAGGAAGAGGCGCGCTGTCCGTACAAGGCAGCAGAGCGCTGTGTAATAGCTTGCATTTGAATGCCCTGTGAGTTCCCGGGGCTCAACGTCACATAGCCCCACCTCTTGGCCCGGCGCCTTTGATGACGTCACATGTCCCGCATTGGACCGGCGTTCTGTCTATCAAAAGCGTCGGGCCAAGAGGTGGGGCTATGTGACGGTGAGCCCCGGGAACTCACAGGGCATTCAAATGCAAGCTATTACACAGCGCTCTGCTGCCTTGTACGGACAGCGCGCCTCTTCCTCTCCTCACTTCCCCTGGCTGGGGGACCGTGCGGGCAGTGCTCGCCACCCCCCCCCGGGCCCCGGCAGTATGCTTTCCTCCTCCTCCCCAGGGGCCCCATAGCAGCTGCGGGCCCCATAGCGGCCGCGTGTGTCGCTATGGCGGTAGTTCCGCCACTGATTCCAACATGATAACGACCCCAAACACACCTCCAAGACGACCACTGCCTTGCTAAAGAAGCTGAGGGTAAAGGTGATGGACTGGCCAAGAATGTCTCCAGACCTAAACCCTATTGAGCATCTGTGGGGCATCCTCAAAGAAGTTGGAGGAGTGGAAGGTCTCTAACATCCACCAGCTCTGTGATGTCATCATGGAGGAGTAGAAGAGGACTCCAGTGGCAACCTGTGAAGCTCTGGTGAACTCCATACCCAACGGGGTTAAGGCAGGGCTGGAAAATAATGGTGTCCACACAAAATATTGACACTTTGGGTCCAATTTGGACATTTTCACTTAGTGGTGTACTCACTTTTGTTGCCAGCGGTTTAGACATTAAAGAGGTGGTCCACCTAAAAAAAAGTATTAAAAGCCAGCAGCTACAAATACTTAATAAATGGACACTTACCTGTCCCAGGGTCCAGCGATGTGGGCAGCCGAGCCAATCAATCGCTCGGTGAGGGAATCAGGAATTGAAGCGATGCGGCTTCACTTCCCGGTTCCCTACTGCGCATGCGTGAATCACGCTGCGTGTCCTAACTGGTCCCCGCTATCTCCTGGGACCTGTGTGCGTCCCAGCAGACAGCGGGGGGGGGGGGGGGGAGAGGTGTAGACTCCCGTGGAAGTCTATGCCTGGAAGTGGGTGCAAGTACCTGTCTTAGACAGGTATCTGCACCCCCCTCCCCCTGAAAGGTGCCAAATGTGAAACCGGAGGGGGGAGGGTTCCGAAAAGCAGAGGTTCAATTTTTGTGTGAACTTCCGCTTTAATGGCTGTGTGTTGAGTTATTTTGAGGGGACAGCAAATATACACTGTTATACAAGCTGTACACTCACTAGTTTACATTGTAGCAAAGTGACATTTCTTCAGTGTTGTCACATGAAAAGATATAATAAAATATTTACAAAAATGTGAGGGGTGTACTCACTTTTGTGAGATACTGTAGATAACCCAGAGGGGAATGTTTTTTTCTCAACAAAAGTGTAGTTACTCTTTAAATCCCTCTTCTTCCCCATTCTATAGCCCTGTGTGAACTTCAGCAAGTCGTCTTAACCACGTCTAGATGCCTAGATGCATTGAGCTGTGGTGCCGTGTGATTGGCTGATGAGCAATTTTTGTAGCCAATCAATTGAACAGGTGTACCTAAAAAAAAGTGGCCAGTGAGCGCTGGTTCACACTGCTGGTCCTTGTCATGCGACATGAGAGTGCAAAGTCGCATGTCAAGTTGCACCACCATTAACAACAATGTAACTGTTCGAATCGGAACGGGGTAGACAAAGGTTCCTGTGTTACTTTTGGCCGACTTCATCGCGACTTGCATTGACTTCTGTAAATTAACTTTCAAGCAAGCTGCAAAGAAGTCGTGCAGGATGTCGGCTGTCAAAGTCACGCGACTTTGAAGCCGCATGCATGTAAACCGGCACTGAGTGTGTATGTATATATATATATATATATATATAGATAGATAGATATCTATCTACATATCTATATATATCTATATATATATATACTTCCCCCCCTTAATTTTACATAAATTCCTTCATGTCCAATAGCACCCCTTCTACAGTTGTACTCTGGAAGGAACACACATGTTCATGTATATCTGTATATACCATCATCTCTTCCTGTGTGATCCACGCTGAATTTAACCCCCTGCCTCCCACACTGCAGCGGAGCAGAAAGATTTGCCAGCACTTGAATGTGACTTTGCCGTTGCTGCAGCAACAAGAGAAGAAGATGATTCCCAGCTCTCTGCGCTCATTGTGATGTCAGGCATCCTCCGCTCTACACTAACCAACGTCAGCGCGGGGATTGGGCGAAAGCCCGCACTGGACAATCCGCCATTGGCTGTGGACCGCTGCCTGTCAATAAAGGGCGGGGCGATGTGTGCGGGTCTGTTCTGCAGCTTCCCTAAGCTTCATTAGCGTTGCAGACACTGTCACTAAGTAACTCTTTCTGTTCCATTCCGTGGGCAGGGCAGAGCAGCTGGCAGGATGGTAAGTGTATATGATGATTTCACCATTACATTGTTACACTTCACCCTGGGTATGTTAGAGATAACTATTAGATTGTTATTCTGCACCCTGGGTATATTATAGCTCATTGTTGGATTTTTATTCTGCACCCTGGGTATAATATATATCATTAGATGACTACAATGCACCATGCATATATTATATATCATTAGTACACTGCACCCTGCATATATTATATATCATTATTACACTGCACCCTGCATATATTATATATCATTATTACACTGCACCCTGCATGTATTATATATCATTATTACACTGCACCCTGCATGTATTATATATCATTATTACACTGCACCCTGCATGTATTATATATCATTATTAAACTACACCCTGCATATATTATATATTATTATTACACTGTACCCTGCATATATTATATATCATTATTACACTGCACCCTGCATGTATTATATATCATTATTACACTGGACCCTGCATATATTAAATATCATTATTACACTGGACCCTGCATATATTAAATATCATTATTACACTGCAGTCTGCATGTATTATATATCATTATTAGATGATTACATTGCACCCTAGCTATATTATATGCCAAGATTATATTTTTATCCTGCACTTTGGGTATAATATATATCATCTCCAGGATGCAAAGGCTTCATATTAACAACTGGGTTATTCTTGCAATGGTGCCTTCTGGATCAGCAGCTTCCCATCCATGTATTCTGATGCTGTGATGACAGCTCATGAATAGTGCACAGTGCAACCAATGTGGGTGGGTGTTTCACATCATTCCTTAAAGGATTTTCTCT
The DNA here is from genome assembly GCA_028564925.1 of Lithobates sylvaticus. NCBI lineage: Eukaryota > Metazoa > Chordata > Amphibia > Anura > Ranidae > Lithobates > Lithobates sylvaticus. Next base: position 601,281,107 of record CM053026.1, read on the forward strand.
GTCTGCAGACCTCTAGATGACGTTATTTTTTTTTATTCTCTTTCATTTTTCCTCCTCTCTCTTTTGCTCTTTCCGTAATTATTTCTTTGTCTCATAATTATGCAACATTTTCAGCCCCGACTGTCATAAACAATGACCACCCCCCCAGCTAGACAGATCTAGCAAAACACAGAACACTACCAAGTGTACAATACTAATCCGATGAATCGCTTCTCCCATTTCCGGGCTGTTTCATCCAGCATCAGGCAGGAATCTGCTGGGAAGATGGCAATGCTTCATCTTCAACGTAAATAATTGGGGCCGCAGTCACAACTGTATACATCAGTGCATGAGCTGAGATTGTCTGTATGAGGAAGGCCCTGGACTCGAATGCGTCACTTTATTTTTCTGCCTCCATAAAAGGAGACTGGCCCAGGACACATTTAAAATATTTAAACATATGGAGCAGTAACTAGAAGATATTGTTTTGAAAACACGAATAAGAAAAAAAAAAGTACAAGGCTCTTATTATGGTGGGCATGTATGCTTAAATTTTATTTTTTGATCGAAGTGCGATCCAATCAAAATAATCAAATCAGCAAACAGTTGAAAAGGCAAAACATCCCCACTGATCGATTTCGATCAGATACTATCAAACTGAGTGGATCATCCAGGGCAGAGACCGGCAGCACTGAGGTGCTTTGCTTAGGTTTTGGTCATATTTTGATCAATCAGATTATGAGATTGCCTGGTAAAAACAGAGATGTGATCAATTACTTGCGATCATGTCCACCATCTACCGATTCAAATTCAATTCTGCAGGTGTAGCAAATCAAATTAATGGGTTGTATGCTACAGATTGATTATTCCATTCAAGAGAGTTCAACTGGAAATTAAGGCTGGGTTCACACTAGTGGGAATTGGATGTGGATTTCACCGCATCCAATACGCATGTCAGGAGAGTGTGACCGGCTCTCAATGGAGCCGGTTCACACATTTCCGTGGTGGCTGCGGAGCAGATTGCACAAGGGTCCTGTGCTTCTTTGGCTCCGTTTCAGGTCCGAATTCAGGCAAAAATTCAGGCCTGATTCGTCCCTGAAATGGAGAACAGGGACGCACCAGACCCCTGCTGTGAGCCGCATGTGAATTAAAGTGATACTAAAGGATTGTTGTTTTTTTTTTTTTTTTTTTAAATAACAAGCGTGTCATACTTACCTCCACTGTGCAGCTGGTTTTGCACAGAGTGGCCCGAACATCCATTTCTGGGGTCCCTCGGTGGCTCTTACGGCTCCTCCCGCATTAGATAACCCCCTTGGAGAAGCGCTCTCCCAAGGGGGTTAGCTTGCGGGCGCGCTCCAGAGTCCAGCATTTGGCATCCATAGAGGCCGAATGCAGGACTCGGCCCCACCCTCGGTGCCCGCGTCATTGGATTTGATTGACAGCAGCAGGAGTCAATGGCTGCGTTGCTATCAATCTATCCAATCAAGAGTTGGGAACCTGTGGAGAGAAAAGAGATATTTTGGGGGGCACACCCTAAAAAATGCATAAAGATGGTGCTGCCATAAGACCATACAACAGAACAAACATATTACAGCGCACACATGCAAAACTGACATTTACCTCCAGCAAGGCTATTTAAAAGCACCTAGACAGACATTTTCAAAAAACATTATCAAAAAATATGGGGATTTGATCACACCATATTGCTATATGGTGCTTAAGCCCACTTACTGCGACAAAGTACCCCAAAGTACCCCACTAATCATGGGGTACTTTGTCGCAGTAAGTGGGCTTAAGCACCATATAGCAATATGGAGTGACCAAATCCCCATATTTTTTGATAATGTTTTTTGAAAATGTCTGTCTAGGTGCTTTTAAATAGCCTTGCTGGAGGTAAATGTCAGTTTTGCATGTGTGTGCTGTAATATGTTTGTCCTGTGGAGAGAGGGACGGCAGGGACACGCCAACGGAAATTCGGGGCTCAGGTAAGTAAAACGGTGGGGCTAGGGCCAGTGACCGCAAGGTGTTTTTTCACCTTAATGCATAGTATGCATTAAGGTGAAAAAACACGAGCCTTTACAACCCCTTTAAGTGTGAACCCAGCCTCAATCAATAATTTATCAAAAAGTGCAGACCAACCACTTAAAGAGCAGTATGGTCTCTTCTGGGCTTGTGCTCTCCTGTGACCCAGAATCAGCCGACAGCGGGCTAAAGCTTGCTGTTGGATGACCTTACAGAGCTGCTCCAGGCTCTGGAAGGAACCCAACAATAATGTTGGGATTCCCCAGATGCTAATTGGTAGTTGGTTCAGACTCTTAGCGCACCACTGAGAACCTGAGCCAGTAGCCCTGCCCCCTACCCAGCCTAGCGCTCCAGTGACAGTCACCAATCTCTGCACCGGGAAGACGGAGTGATTAGTGCTCATGTGATTCACAGGCTTAGAGTCAGAGGGGGCAGATGCAGTATCAGGCCAATAGAGGTGGGTATGCATGTTTGTTTTTTTTGCATTCCCACACTTCTTCTTTAATGACAGAAGAGATGTGCAATGTCTCTGCAATAAAATAATTTTTGCAGTCTTCTATAAAATGTACACTTAGCTGCGCATGTACAGTTCACAGTAAATTGTGTACTGGGATGACTGAACTCCTGCGCATGCGCGGAAGTTACTTTTACTTGCGTCAGTCAATTAAGGCTACCGAAGACCAGCAACCAGAAGAAGCTGGGAAGAAGGCGATGACCCTGGCGGTGTGAACCTTGTGGGCGTTGGACCGTTGAAGCACAGGTAAATATTGCTTAGTTCTGCTACTGATGTTACTAAATTCATTGTGCTATGGAGAACCCCCCCAAAAAAAAAAAACAGAGCTCAAAACCAGTCTAATTTACCCTGCTCCTAATGCATCAAAAAGCTCATGACAATTGACCAAACCAACACACTTAAAATAGATAAAAAGAAAATTTTAATAATAGTAATGATACAAGAAAACAATAACAGGCATATGCAACATACTGTATGATCTTAAGTTTAATAGACTGGTTGAGTGAGCATGTAGCACTGGCATGAAAGAAAATAACATGGGTAGCCCAAAAAAAAAAAAAAATCTGCAATGATCTAACTATGAGCATGTTGCTCCTGGACCAGAGTGGGTGCTCTCTTGAATAACTGAAAAACAGAAGGAAAGACAAGAGCACAAAACACCATAGTGTGTTATATTAAGCAGAAAACATTTCTTAAATGGATAAAATTACACTCACAAAGTAGAAGAGGCTTGAAGCTTGGAAACGTGCCCATGTATCCCAATGTGCATGCACACATCAGCTGCATCAGGTGGCCTCCACTTCCGGGGGTTGTGCATCGGTGACAGTGTTCCTTCAGTAACAGTGGCTTTATTCCATCACAAGTGCACTCTTATACCTTTGCCAGGGGCCAAGCCAAGCCAAGGGTCCTGGTTCACACTTCATCACTCCCAGCTTCCAGGAGACCCAGACTGTTATGCCTAACACATCCCATCTTTGTAAGTGCAATTGTATCCATTTAATAAATGCTTTCTGCTTAAAGCGGCACTTTACCCAAAAGGGGAATTGCCGCTTGTTCGCATCCTCCCCATTCGGCACGTTTTGGATGGGAGGGGGGAGCAGGTACCTGGTTTTGACAGGTACCTGCTTCCACTTCTGGTCAGCTAACCACACCCCTCCTTCCCCCCGCAGCCTTCTGGAACACATAACAGGTCCCAGAAGACGGGACCATTTATAAAGCGCAGCACGGCTCGTGCATGCACAGTAAGAAACCGGCTGTGAAGCTGTAAGGCTTTACTGCCGGTTTCCCTTACCTAAGATGAAGGCTCCTGGACCTGAAGCTAATTTAGGAATCGGTTCAGGTGAGGACATTGCTGGATCCCTGGACAGGTAAGTGTCCTTATATTAAAAGTCCGCAGCTACAGTATTTGTAGCTGCTGACTTTTAAGTTTTTGGGGGGGAGACTGAAGCTCCTCTTTAACCACTTCCCGCCCATAGGCCCTCGTATGACATCCTGGAATTTGAGTGGGGATATCTGAATGATGCCTGCAGCTACAAGCATCATCCAGATAACAATGCACTTGCCTAGTGGCTAGTGCTACAAAAAATGACTACGCTCAGACATACTGTAGATCTAAATGGGCCCTCAAGGTATTTTTCCCATGCATGGATTTCTAGTGATAAGGTTTATGGTAGTACTAATACCAGTTGCTATAAAAATACAGTTTTTATTGGATTACCCCACAGATATTTCTCGATGTAGGCCAGATTTGAAATACATGTGTATAAACAACAGGATTTAACAAACTTTCTATAAAAGTGGAGGAAAAGAAAGAAGGATGAAATTGCTGCATGTATTAAAGGAAATCTATGATCACTGCATACAATTTAATTTTATAACATCAGCATTGTGATCCAATATAAGTTTACTTGAAAAATCTCCTTTCATGCTGTGAGTTCTGCCTGTCTGCTGGCCGTCATTTTCCACAACTTCCTGGATTCCCAGCATGCCTTGCAGCTTCTCCTCTGCTGTTTACTTTCAGTTTCTAAGGACTACATATCCCATGGTACCTTGCTCCCTGCTAGCCCTAATTCCTGTACTGACTCTGCCTCCTGAAACGTTAACGCTACATACACACTTTTTCAAGTGCCATTGAACCACAGTACTTTTATTTAAAAGCACAAGAAAGTACTGGTAGCTACTTGAACTGGTGGTTAGGATTTAATTGTAGTTATGGGGACATTTATATGAACTACTGTCTGTGTTTTGCCTCAGAATGAACTGTACGACTAGGTTCACACTTGAGTGTTGGCCTCTATCGTGCATTTTATGCACAGTATTAAAAAAATTTCTCGCATTTTCAGGCATACATTTTTTGTGTAGGCCAGTGGAAAGCACTGGTTGTTACATTATATGCAAGAGACTGGTTGTTAAAGTATATGCATTTTTCCGGCACTGCCATTGAAGTCTATGGCCCCAAAAACATGCAATCCTATTCCCAACTAATCTCCTGTAATTCTTTGGTGCAACAGGTGATCACACATTACTCAGATGTGAGCTGGGCCCATAGAATAAATTAGAAATCTAGAATAAATATATACAGTATCTCACATTTTTGTAAATATTTATTATATCCTTTCATGTGACAACGCTGAAGAAATTACACTTTGCTACAATGTAAAGTAGTGAGTGTACAGCTTGTATAACAGTGTAAATTTGCTGTCCCCTCAAAATAATTCAACACACAGCCATTAATGCCTAAACCGCTGGCAACAAAAGTGAGTACACTACTAAGTGAAAATGTCCAAATTGGGCCCAAAGTGTCAATATTTTGTGTGGCCACCATTATTTTACAGCACTGCCTTAACCCTCTTGGGCATGGAGTTCACCAGAGCTTCACAGGTTGCCACTGGAGTCCTCTTCCACTCTTCTGTGACGACATCACAGAGCTGGTGGATGTTAGAGAACTTGCGCTCCTCCACCTTCTGTTTGAGGATGCCCCACAGATGCTCAATAGGGTTTAGGTCTGGAGACATGCTTGGCCAGTCCATCACCTTTGCCCTCAGCTTCTTTAGCAAGGCAGTGGTTATCTTGAAGTTGTGGTTGGGGTTGTTATCATGTTGAAATAATTCCCTGCGGCCCAGGGAGGGGATCATGCTCTGCTTCAGTATGTCACAGTACATGTTGGCATTCATGGTTCCCTCAATGAACTGTAGCTCCCCAGTGCCGGCAGCACTCATGCAGCCCCTGACCATGACACTCCCACCACCATGCTTGACAGTAGACAAGACACACTTGTCTTTGTACTCCTCACGGTTGCCGCCACACACGCTTGACCAATGCATATGAACCAAATCATTTTATCTTGATCTCATCAGACCACAGGACATGGTTCCAGTAATCCATGTCCTTAGTCTGCTTGTCTTCAGAAAACTGTTTGCATGCTTTCTTGTGCATCATCTTTAGAAGAGGCTTCCTTCTGGGAGGACAGCCATGCAGACCAATTTGAAGCAAATTGCACTGATCGCCATTTTTGGGGGTTTTAAGTAATTTTCTCGCAAAAAATACTGATTTAAACTTGTAAACAAAAAGAAAAAGCCTGGTGGGCAAGTGGTTAAAAAATACAGTGAGTACTTCTATTAATATGTTTATAACGCCAACAGTAGACCTGAAAGGTGCTTTAAAAACTCTAAGAAGGCTGTGTAATGCTTTTTTTTTCTTTCAATAGATTTTTATTCAATTTTTTAAAAATAATAAAAGCACAATACAATGCCAATACAGGTAACCAGAAATCCAAACAATCATTATAACAGTATAACGGATAACACGAAACGTGGTAGAATCTAGGTCGTTTAGGACGTGTCTCGAGAGTAAAGCCCAGGGTAAACGAGCCCGGACAGAGAGAACATCTCCCCCCAGCCCGGCACCCCTGACGGGATCTATTGATTGTCCACCGGGGCCTCCAATCACTCACCCCATCTCCCTGTTTGTGGGTATCTCTTTTGCCTATCCTTGTGCAAAGGAGACAAGTGTGCATGCCTAGTCCTGACTGTGGCTCTGTGATGTGAATGCATTAAGATAAAAACTGCTGAGCCTTTAGTACTACTTTAAAAACGCACACATGGAGTGTACGAGAGCTCAAAATTAGATGTTCTGAATCCTGAGGCAACCATTGGTGCTCTCAGTCTAACATGTTTTTGGGCAATGGATTCACGGAATGCTGTTAAAATCATTCATAAGAGAAGAAGAGCACAGGAAGGATCTCAGCAGTGTGGCTAAACTCATTCACTGTCAAAAGAATAGGCATGTGACAACATAAAACTGCAAACCTGCAACAAGAAATAGGGGTTGTCAGCCTGCTGCCCTTTTAGTGAGAAAGGTGTGTGTAAATCACAAGGGTGGTACCAAAACTACTGTAACACACTATATTTCAGTGTCTTAGTGGTAATCCCGGAGTTTAGTTGTAAAGGATTACTCTGCATGAATTTTTAGGTAGAGTCTGGTGGGCTGAGTCACTTGCTGATTTATAATATCTTGTATTTGTGAAGTTCATTTTTTTATACTGTATATAACATTTCTGTTTCTTTTTTTATAGTATGGGTTTGTCAACCATGCCTTAGAATTGTTGGTGATAAGAAACTATGGCGAAGAAGTGTGGGAAGACATCAAGTAAGTTAATGATGTACTCTATTTCACATGGATGCAACTTTTTGATCATTGGCATAACTATGGATGGGCAAACGGTTCGCCCTGACGAATGGTTCACCTTGACAAACACCCTGCAATACACTGGGCTTTCCCCAATCAGGGCGCAGTGTAAGCTGGTTGTTAAGAAGCGGGGCTGGGAAGCCGGCCGCGGCGTCCTTAACAACCGATGAGTTGTCAGCTGTCAATGGGTTTCCCCGCTGACAGCTGAATAATAAAAAAAAAAGTGCCGATTGAAAACTAAAAACGGTGTGAGATCCCCCCAAGATCTATACTAGACCTTTATCCAGGCATGCAGCCTGGCAGGTCAGGTTAGGGGGGGGATGAGTGAGCGAGCAACCCCCCCTCCTGAACCATACCAGGCCACATGCCCTTAACATGGGGGAGTGGGTGCTACGGCGCGACCACCCCAAAGCACCTTGTCCCCATATTGATGGGGACAGGGGCCTCATCCTCACAACCGTGGCCAGTGGTTGTGGGGGTCTGCAGGCGGGGGCCTATTGGAATCTGGAAGCCCCCTTTAACAAAAGGGCCTCCAGATCCTGCCCCCCCTCCATTTAAATGAGTATTTGAGGTCCCCCCCAAAATCCATACCAGACCCTTATCGGGGCATGCAGCCTAGCAGGTCAGGAATGGGGGCGGGGGGGAAGAGCGAGCGACCCCCCCTCCGGAACTATACCAGGCCACATGCCCTCAACAAGAGGGCCCCCAGATCCCACCCCCTCATGTGAATGAGTATCGGGTACATATTACCCTTACCTATTCAATAAAAAAAGTGTACAAAAAGTAATAAAAATAAGAGACAAGTTTTTGACAAATCCTTTATTGTTCCTCAATGTAAATCCATCGTTAATCACTCCGCCTGCCAACCCAGAAAAAATAAATACTCTGCCTTCTGGGGCAGCCTCCCACAGAATGCCTTCTTTGAGATTTGACAGTTCTTATATAGGTAACGGGTGGTGCCACATTTCTTACCTATGTAAGAAATTTCAGAGTGCAGAGGAGGCATTCGGCAGGAGGCCGCCCCAGAAGGCTGAGCTTTTTTTTCTCCTGGGTTGGCAGGCGGCGTGATTGACGACAATGTATTTACATTAAGGGACACTTTTTTTTATTTTTTTATAATGGATTTGTCAAAATCCTAGGCAGGATCCTAGGGCCCCCTTATTAATTGGTGCTTCCACCGGCCACGGTTGTGGGGATGAGGCCCTTGCCCCCATCAACATGGGGACAAGGTGCTTTGGGATGGGAGGGGGCAAAGCCCCCCGGCCCCAAAGCACCCACCCCCCCATGTTGAGGGCATGTGGCATTGTATGGTTCAGGAGGGGGGTTTGCTCTTATATTTTCAATAGCCAGGTGCCAGCAATTGTAACCGTGAGTAATTTTAAATAGGATTTGACTAGTTTTTTTCTCTTTAGAAATTTCATTTTTGCCGCAGATATGTTTTATGCATGCTACAGATGCGCCACTTTACTGGCACATTAAAGGGACCCCTCATGCACTATATTTAAAGGAATTTTAAATTTTGCACTTAAGGCATAATTAAAATCCCTGCTCCTGAAAAAACAATTGTTATTAAAACATTTTTTTGCATTCATACATGTCCCTCAGAGCAGTATCAGGACCCCCATACCTCTTTTATGGGCAATTACTTGCATACAGTATAAGCCTTAAAAATGGGCACTTTTGATTTTTCCTGTTCGGCTCCTATAGACTTCAATGGGGTTCGCCCTTTAGGATTAGAACATTTCCCCTGTTCAGGAGTTCTGCTGCAAACCGAACAGGGGAGTGTTCGGCCCATGTCTAGTATTAAGATTGCTGCTAAGCAGACCACACAGAGTAGGATTTCAATTGCAGTGTTGCCAACCGCCAGTATTTTTACTGACAGCCAGTAAAAAATGGGCACTTTTCTCCTGCCAGTAAATGCCAGAGAAAGAAAAGGGTTGCCAGTAAACAATATGGCTGTGTCGCTTGGCCCGAACCATCTGAGTGCCTGCTACAGTGTGTTCGGTCTGTGCCGGCAGTGTGTCACATGAAGTCATGATGCAAGAGAATGGAGCAGCCGGAGCCTCATGTGCAGGTCTGCAGAATGGGAGGAAGATAAGCTGGGAGTTGACTGAAGGGACCACCTGGCATGGAGAGGGAAGGTCACTGTGACTCTCCATGCCAGGAGGGGACGTGTCATGTTGGTGAGGTGCCATCATCATCTGCGCTGCTGCACACTGCTGTCAGTGTCACTGTGAGAGTCAGTTTCATGTGTGTGGGCCACCCATTCTAATTTCTTGCCCTCTCGATTCCTGTCCCTGAGCTACGTATTTACTATATCAAAAATAAAATAAGAAATATGTTTTTGCCTTAATATCTACCTTAAATCACTTTGCTAATTGCATATTGTACTTGCTCGTAGCCTAAATACTGAAATGTGCACTTAAAACTGTAATTTTGTAACTTTTAGATATGCCAGTAAAAACGTGACAGTGTCAGTAAATTTTGGGTGTCGTGTCAGTAAATTTCAATCTGGTAGGTTGGCAACACTGTTCAATTGGCTATTACAGCCAACAATAGCAACAACCATGTAATATGTAGGGCCATCAAGCTGCATTTAGCTAAAGGGATTGCTTGAGATTGGCCAATCTACTGTTGGTATATTCAATAAAATTTACTCTCAAAATCTTGCTCTGTATAACTTTAGGGCTGATGTACATGTGTCACAGATTGCCAGAGCCCTAAATGCTTTGGGCTTAGAAATACAGAAATGTAAATACATAGAAGAGTGATGGCAGAAAAATGACCAAGTGGTCCATCAAGTCTGCCCCTAATGTTATTTATTTATTTTATGTTTTTCAACTTTTATTTTTAGTATAGATCTATGTTTGTTCCAAGCATGTTTGAATCCACTTACTGTTGTCTAACTCACTACCACTGCTGGAAGTTTAATAAAATATTACTTTATAAGTTTAGTTTTGAACCTTCCTTCTGCTAGTTTGAGGTCATGTCCCGTGTTCTTGGCTTCATATTAAAAATACTGCCCTAAAAGTACTGCTTAATCATAAGCAAGTTAAAACTGATCTCTAGGCATGCATTTTAATTTATAGTTAGTCAAGCTTGCCCGAAGTAAGTATGTATATCTCATACCTGTAAAGTGGAAGCTGCAAATCACTGTCATAATAAGCACTATTACAGTGATAGTAGCAATCTTTGGGTCCTGTGCTAAGTGGCTTTCCTAGTAATAGTAACCTCAGGGGGGGTTCTTACTTGGCACTGTCGCCTTTCACAGAAGGTGTTCTCTGATTGAATGATTTGGATGTTGTGATGTCACCACCTGCCTCTCCACCTCATCTAATCAAAGAATGCCTTGTACTCATTAAAAAATTCAAAGCATTCTGTTAATAGTGGCAGTGCCAATTAAGAGACCACCTTTGGTTACTATGCAAAAGAGAAGCCGCTTAGCGGAGCACCCAAAATATCGCTGCTATCACTCGAGTAGTGCCAACTAGCAGACACTCAGGTATGATATATTCATACCTACATTGGTTCAAGCTGAACCAATGTACCTAAGCAATAAAAACCATACCTAGAATTGAATTTTAATTAGACTTTCAATACTCCTTCCAAGGTCTGACAAACTCATTGTTTAAATCGATACTATCGAATACATGTTGATGTAGGTCAGGGTTCTCCAAACTTTCTAAGCAATGGGCCAGTTTACTGTCCTTCATGCTTTAGGGGGGCCGAACTGTGGCCATTGGGAGTAGAAAAGGCCCCGGTATCAATGCCCCATCATTGGTTTTAATGGAAGAGAAGGCACCCCATTGGTGACATCAATAAGAAGAATAGTGCACCATTAAGGGTGTCAGTAGGGGGAATGGTGCTCCATCATAGGTGTAATTTGGTGAAATAGTGCCCCAAGGGCCAGATAAAGGCAAGCAAAGGGCCACATCCGCCCCCCGGGCCGCAGTTTGGAGGCTACAGATGTAGGTGAATAAGCCAAGTCTATGAGCGCTCATGCATGTCTGAGGATTCATACAATTTTATATACAGTATATTTCAGTTTAGGTGGTCTGTTTTATTAAACTCTGGTTTACGGTTTGCGTGTGCAACGAGGATTTGTCTTCACACAAGAATGTTAATGCGGCACACTTCAGCCTTTCATCCACTGTATGCAGCTTCATTTAAATCCTACATGACATGCATTTGTATAAGAATAAATGCTCTTAAGTTCTACATCAGTTAAAGTGGAAAACGTTCCTTTATAGTTTATATATTTTACAGATTGTAAAACAGATTATAGAATTTTCTACATCAGTGTATATCTTTCTGCCAACACATCGACTTCAAATTAGGTTCTTTTTACAAGAACTTTATTATTTCCCCAAGTGAGCAAATAGACCAATTAGGAAAATCATAGTCAAGTCTAGATTAGTTGTTGTGATTTTTTTTCTTTGCAAGTTGTAATTGCAGGTTGCACTAACCTATTTATTTTACCAACTGAACTTTCAGTTTAAATCCAATAAATCAGCCTTTTTCCACCAGGGTGCCCAGGCACCCCAGAGTGCCTTCAGGTTTCTTTAGAAGTGACTTGGTAAAATGCCTAAAAGTTGCCCAAAAATTGTATAGAAGTCAGCAGGTGGATCAAGCCTGCCTCGTAGTTGCACAAAATCACGTTTTCTTTGTCCACCATTACAACCATCTAGCTGCTGGTTGATAAGGAGATTGTTGGGTGCCTGAACAACGTCCTTGTTTGCCTCTCTCCTTACTCTCTCCAAAACATTGGAATACTAGTCAGTACCATTGCGCAAAGGTGTATTTTCTTTTCGGAAGAATAAATCAGTTGTAAGATTGGGTGTCCTACAGGTGTGGATGTTGCTGCATTATATGAAACTATTTGTTTAGTTTTTTACATTTTAGAATGGGGTGGCCTGAGATTGTGCAGAATTTTAAAGGGCGTCTTGACTGAGAAAAGGTTTAGAAACACTGCTCTAAATACATTCCAGGTGCATAAAAACAAAAGGTGTGCAAAGTCTTTCTAAAGCAGCCACAGCTTCAGTAGAAAGCCTCTCCCCTACCAGACCTGTGCTGTCTTTATTATTTAGATCTGCTTATTAACTGCCATAACCTACCAACCAACCTATAAGATTTCCTCGTTCATCCTGTCAGTGTAGATATAAAGGAATGAAATGGAGAATCTGAGCAGTTACAACAGGCAATATACAGCTTGGGTAGACCCCCATGATAGGTAACAGTCGTTCTAACTTTCACCAGAGGTTCCCGAGGAGAGATAACCTGGCTATAACTTACTTATATAACCAGAATGGATGGATAATTGGGGGCTCAACTCACCCCATTAAAGGATTGTAATATGTAAAAGTTTGTTTTAGGCATGGGCCATTTTTAATTGCTTAAAGCCCAGCTCCAGGCTCAGGTTCCTCCTTTCTTAGAGCACTATGACATCATATTAGGAAAAAAACATATACATACTTTTTTAAGGTGTCCTTGGTGTCTTCTGATGACATCACAGGTCCTCTCTGCCCTCTTTTTCCCACAATGTGGGCCAATCCTAAATTCAACAGAGTGTCGCTCTCTGCAGCATTCTGCCATGAGCCCTAGATGTCAAGGCTCCATTCCCTACCCTGGGCTTACAAGAGAATGGAAACTAGCCATCATTGAACCTGGAATAGGATTAACGTTGCATCAGCGCATAAGTAAGTACACCCCTCACATTTTTGTAAATATAATAAAATATCTTTTCATGTGACAGCACTGAAGAAATGACACTTTGCTACAATGTAATGACTCTACAGCTTGTATAACAGTGTCAACTTTCTGTCCCCTCAAAATAACTCAACACACAGCCATTAATGTCTAAACCGCTGGCAACAAAAGTGAGTACACCCCTAAGTGAAAATGTCCAAATTGGGCCCAAAGTGTCAATATTTTGTGTGGTCACCATTATTTTCCAGCACTGCCTTAACCCTCTTGGGCATGGAGTTCACCAGAGCTTCACAGGTTGCCACTGGAGTCCTTTTCCACTCCTTCACGACGACATCACAGCGCTGGTGGATGTTAGAGACCTTGCGCTCCTCCACCTGCCATTTGAGGATGCCCCACAGTTGATCAATAGGGTTTAGGTCTGGAGACATGCTTGGCCAGTCCATCACCTTTACACTCAGCTTCTTTAGCAAGGCAGTATTCATCTTGCAGGTGTGTTTGGGGTCGTTATCATGTTGGAGTACTGCCCTGCGGCCCAGTGTCCGAAGGGAGGGGATCATGCTCTGCTTCAGTATGTCACAGTACATGCTGCCATTCATGGTTCCCTCATGTAACTGTAGCTCCCCAGTGCCGGCAGCACTCATGCAGCCCCAGACCATGACACTCCCACCACCATGCTTAACTGTAGGCAAGACACTTGTCTTTGTACTCCTCACCTGGTTGCCGCCACACACGCTTGACAACATCTGAACCAAATAAGTTTATCTTGGTCTCATCAGACCACAGGACATGGTTCCAGTAATCCATGTCCTTAGTTTGCATGTCTTCAGCAAATAGTTTGCGGGCTTTCTTGTGCATCATCTTTAGAAGAGGCTTCCTTCTGGGACGACAGCCATGCAGACCAATTTTATGTAGTGTGCGGCGTATGGTCTGAGAACTGACAGGCTGACCCCCCACCCCTTCAATCTCTGCAGCAATGCTGGCAGCACTTATACTATTTCCCAAAGACAACCTCTGGATATGACACTGAGCACGTGCACTCAACTTCTTTGAGTGCGAGGCCTGTTCTGAGTGGAATCTGTCTTGTTAAACCGCTGTATGGTCTTGACCACTGTGCTGCAGCTCAGTTTCAGGGTCTTGGCAATCTTCTTATAGCCTAGGCCATCTTTATGATGAACAACCATTCTTTTTTTCAGATCCTCAGAGAGTTCTGTGACATAAGGTGCCATGTTGAACTTCCTGTGACCAGTATGAGAGAGTTAACGCGATAACATCAAATGTAACACACCTGCCCCCCATTCACATCTGAGACCTTGTCACTCTAACGAGTCACATGACACCGAGGAGGGAAAATGGCAAATTGTGCCAAATTTGGACATTTTCACTTATGGGTGTACTCACTTTTGTTGCCAGCGGTTTAGACATTAATGGCTGTGTGTTGAGTTATTTTGTGGGGACAGCAAATGTACACTGTTATACAAGCTGTACACTCACTACTTTACATTGTAGCAAAGTGTAATTTCTTCAGTGTTGCCACATGAAAAGATACAATAAAATATTTACAAAAATGTGAAGGGGGTACTAACTTTTGTGAGATTATTCCTACCCCTGAAATTTTCCACATTTTGTCATGTTGCAACCAAAAACGTAAATGTATTTTATTGGGATTTAATGTGACAGACCAACACAAATTGGCACATAATTGTGAAGTGGAAGGAAAATGATAAATGGTTTTCAAATTGTTTTTACATATAAATATGTGAAAAGTGTGGCGTGCATTTGTATTCAGCCCCCCTGAGTCAATACTTTGTAGAACCACCTTTCGCTGCAATTACAGCTGCAAGTCTTTTTGGGTATGTCTCTACCAGCTTTGCACATCTAGAGTGTGACATTTTTGCCCATTCTGATATGCAAAATAGCTCAAGCTCTGTCAGATTGGATGGATAGCGACTGTGAACAGCAATTTTCAAGTCTTGCCACAGCTTCTCAAATGGATTTAGGTCTGGACTTTGACCGGGCCATTCTAACACATAAATATGCTTTGATCAATATCATTCCATTGTAGCTCTGGCTGCATGTTTAGGGTCGTTGTCCTGCTGGAAGGTGAACCTCCACCCCAGTCTCAAGTCTTTTGCAGACTCTATCAGGTTTTCTTCTAAGATTGTCCTGTAATTGGCTCCATCCATCTTCCAAACAATTCTGACCAGCTTTCCTGTCGCTGAAGAAAAGCATCCCCACAATATGATGCTTCATATTCAGTTAGGTAAAAGGTAAAATGACTGTAACAAAAACCACATACACAGTCTAAAAATTCCTTTGACCATGACGTTTCCTATTCTGCTCCTTCTAATTTTTCCATCACTGTGGTCATAAAGAATGTCGATTTGACCCCACTAACAAATGGAAAGTCAAACGTTCTTAAAATGGGATTTTTGAAGGAAGACATTGTTTTTGTATGCCCAGCATATAATATATTGCAGTTCTGTCTGAAAATCAACAAAACAGTCTTTAATTTTTTTTTTCTCTAAATAAAATATTTGATCTGATGATATTTACCAGATTCAAGTATATTTAGTATATGTCTTCTGTCTGTTATTCTCAGAGTGGATTTTTACCCCTAACCATATAGTTGGGTATTTATATTTACCACTGCATTAATCGAAACAATAATCGGCCAACTAATCGATTATGAAAATAATTGTTAGTTGCGGCCTTATTATATATTACATACAGGTGGACTCTATTTACTAATTAGGTGACTTCTGAAGGCAATTGGTTCCACTAGATTTTAGTTAGGGGTATCAGAGTAATGGGGCTGAATACAAATGCACACCATACTTTTCACATATTTATTTGTAAAAAAAAAATGGAAACCATTTATCATTTTCCTTCCACTTCACAATTATGTGCCTTTTTGTTTTGGTCTATCACATAAAATCCCAATAAAATACATTGACGCTTTATTTTGTAACATGACAAAATGTAAGTTCCATAGTTTGTAGACTTGTTAAAGTATACTATAATTTGTAGATGCTATCACTTTCACAAAAAACAATAAATATACACTTATTGGGATTTTTTTTTTATCAAAAACATGTAGCAGAATACATTTTGCCCAAAATTTATAAAGAAATGTAACTTTTGTTAAACATTTTTTTATTTGATATGCTTTATAGCAGAAAGTAAAAAAATTAGTTTTTTTGTTCTTTCAAATTTATTTTTATTATTTAGATCATAAAAAAAACCCCAATGATGATCAAATACCACAAAAAAAAAGCTCTATTTGTGGGGAAAAAAATATATAGATTTTATTTGGGTTCAAACTTGCATGACCGCGCAATCGCCATTTAAAGTAGCACAGTGGCAAATAGCAAAAAATGGCCTTGTCATGAATGGGGTAAAAGCTTCCGGAGCTGAAGTGGTTAGTGGAGAAAAGGTTTTGCTGCTTAGATACCAGAGACAGTAATGGTGACTAGTCCATTGAGACGTGATTGTCTCTTCTGCAGGCATCCACCTATGTATAGAAATGGATATACATTAGACATGTAACTTTGCTGTGCAGGCTCTTCTATGTAAGCTGATGCTTTTGGTAAAAGCAGACTTAAAATTACAGGTGGAAGTTTTTGGTATAAAATTATTGGACTGAAACTGATGAATGCTGTTCCGTTCTGTATGAAGTGGAATATGCTGCTTCTCATTATATTAAAAAAGGATTGCAATAAATCATTTTATAGGAAATATTCCCTTTGAAAACCTGACAAAATAAAGAAAAAATGTAAATAACCAATGTTTTAAAATATAGCAGTTCTTTGTCACTAAACTCTGTATAAATACAGATAAAAAAAATCACATTTGAGGAACATTCACAAAACTCTATAAATTATTAACTAAGTTGTCTGCTTTGATTTATGGAAGCTGAATCATGTCAGAAAAATGTGTTTGTCTTCCAAATGTGTTAAACCATATATAGTTCGAAAATTTGCTTTGAACAAGCGCAGTGAACTCAAAACTTTTTATTTCCCTATTTTCTTAAATTCCACTCCTAATATTTAAAAAAAAAAAATAACTTTGATGCACCAGTCTGGCAATTTGTTGCATTATTGTGATGTGTCTAAAAATGTTGAGCTGTCAACAACTTTTTGGGCAATTGATATATTGTTTTGTATTTTAAGATTTATTTTTGTAGCGTATTTGCTAGCTAATATTCGTTTATTCATATTGGTTAACACTAACCTTCGAGGTTACATATGATATGTTTTATGTTGCCAAATGTCTGGACAGTTGTGGATGGTACAGAAACATTTTTAGATGAATCAAGGGTGTCCTTAAAAAAAGTACTAAGTTCATGTATTTTCAAACCAAGTAAATCTGATGCAGAGCTCAAAATCAGTTTGGATGTGTAGTCAATTTGGGTGAATTTGTTTTTTTCCCACTGAATTTTTTCACTGGTCTTTCAATCTGTGTTTCTCCCAATCCACTACTGCTGTATTGGTTAATCACAGATTATCAGTGTTACATGATTTTTCAGGGTAACATGACAGTTTGCTTAAAGCGTTTATTACCCCAACACTTCATATTCCTGATATGTCCCTGCTGTACCATGTAGTTGTATGAGAAAGTATCCTGTTCTCTTTGTATTGCTTTCTTTATGTGAAATCCCTGGTGTTCCTGCTAGTCCTTTTGTTTTTGTTTTAAAAACTGACCACACGTAGCAGGAGAGCACAGCGTTGTCAGTTCTCTAGCTGTTAAACGATCAGACTTGTCCTGACTAGGGATGGGCCCGGTGTTTGATTCGGACCCATGTTCGGACCCATGTTCGAATCGAACATCGGGCGTTTGACCACTCGTCGAGCCCAGAACTATTTGGGCCGTTCGCATCAAATTTGTGTGATGCGAACGGCCCGCAATGCACTGCGCCATTCGCAGTGCATTGCTGGCTGAAGATTGGCCAAGCACGCACTGTGACACCGCATGCTTGGCCAATCATAGAGCCAGCGGCGAGGAGAGCAATAATTGGCCACAGGCAGGATGCCTGTGGCCAATTACAGCTCAGGGGGTTTAGTACACGCCCCACACTATATAAGGCCGCCGCAGGCAGCCATGTGTAGTGTGTTTCGGCGTTAGGAACATGACGCTGTCAGTGACATTATTCATTCTGCTGAGTCTGACATTATCTGCTGTGATTCTGGGGATTAGTGTAGTGTGTGCGTGCTGTTAGTACAGCATTGCAGTATCACATTAAACCACCCTTCTGGCCTGTTGTGTCATCTAAGGCAGCCATCTGCGGCTAATGAATGCGCTGCGCATGCGCAGTACACAGCGAACACTTAGTGATAGCCGGACTGTTCTTGTCAGAACACCGGCTCCCGTAACACAGAGGAAAGTCATTCATTGAAAGTCATTGATAAAAAAAAAAGTAATTGATAAAAAAAAAGCGTGGGGGTCCCCCCAAATTCAATTACCAGGCCCTTCAGGTCTGCTATGGATATTAAGGCAAACCCTGCGTCAAATTAAAAAAAAAATGACGTAGGGGTCCCCCTAAATATCCATACCAGACCCTTGAGGTCTGGGATGGATTTTAAGGGGAACCCTGGCCAAAAAAAAAAATGGCGTGGGGTCCCCCTCAAAATCCATACCAGACCCTTATCCGAGCACGCAACCTGGCAGGCCGCAGGAAAAGAGGGGGGACGAGAGCGCCCCCCCTCCCTCCTGAACCATACCAGCCCACATGCCCTCAACATTGGGAGGGTGCTTTGGGGGTCTGTGACCCCTCAAAGCACCTTGTCCCCATGTTGATGAGGACAAGGGCCTCTTCCCCACAACCCTGGCCATTGGTTGTGGGGGTCTGCGGGCAGGGGGCTTATCGAAATCTGGAAGCCCCCTTTAACAAGGGGACCCCCAGATCCCGCCCCCCCCCCCTGTGTGAAATAGTAAGGGGGTATAAAATACCCCTACCATTTCACCAAAAAAGTGACAAAAATTGTAAAAATGACAGGAGACGGTCTTTGACAATTCCTTTTCATAAATTGCCTCATTTTAACAACACCGCCTACCCGCTTGCCCACACACACATGCACACACCACCGAAAAAAAAATTTAAAAATTGAAATGTTAAAGTTTTACTAAACCCAGGACCCTGCATTCGCTATATATGGTGCAATTATTTTAGTAAATATAAACTACTAAATACCTTTTCTCATCAGCAGTATATAGCAGTCTTATGACTTCTATCAGTGTCTGATTAAAGCTTGTGGTAGGAGTTTTCATTCTCCTCTGACCGTTCTACGCGGCTGCATGACCAGTGACCCTCTGTCTGGACAGTGCTGATTGGCCCTGTGCTGATCACATGCACCCTCCCAAAAAGAACAACTCTCTAGCGAACTGAGCAGTGGTGGCTGGTGCTATACATTTTTTTTGTGGGGGGGGGGGCACAAACAAACCCCTCCAGGTCCCCACTCACCATGGTCACAGCTCCCCTCCGCAGCTTTCATGTTAAACTGGTCTTCTTTCAGGGACGAGAAGCCGGAAACCGGAAGTGACACAATGGGCAATATTGATCTGTGAAAAAGTGAGAGGGTTCAGGGCGCAGTGCTCTGTGCCCCAAAGACATCCTAAGGCAAGCCAATTAGAGCCTCAGACTCTAATTACATGCTTGTAAAAAAAATTACAGGCCTAATAGAATCCCATTAGTCCAGTGCACACACATAAAACGATTGATTTTTAAATAAATGATAATATGACTAACATTTTTTTTACTTTAAAACATGTTAGTCGCATTATCAGTTATTTAAAAATAAATCGTTCTATGATTATGTGAACTAACTTTGGGAACTTTGCCTCCCTTATAGACTGGCCGCCACTGAAACTGAGCATGTGCAGAGTGCCTCCTAGGGCACTGTTCTATCAGCAGAGGGATTGGGGACAGTAAAAGAAGGGTAGGATCAGAGAAGACAGGATCAAACAGCCTTTTACACAATGCAGAGGATTAACCCCTTAGGTTCCACAGTGAGTTTAACAAACATGCTTTACTGCATATACAGACTGATTTTACTGTTGTGGGTTTATTAGCACTTTAAATCAGAAAGAAAGATTAAGCCTGATTGTGTAATTTCATTATTAATTAACATATTCCCAAGGCAAGAGATTTCAAAAGCACAAAGATACCGTGTTTGTTTTATTATCCTGATGCAAGTTTTCTGTGGGGGACTATTTAGTAAAGCATTTTTTTTTTTTGCACAAATACTTTAATTTACACCTGAATTAAAAATCAGAAACTCTCAAGTACCTGTCTATAGCTTTGAATTTCCAGGTTATTCAGAATTTTACAGCAGATTGAAGTTTATGGCAATACATGTTAATGCACGACATAACACGTGTTAAAGGGGAGGGCCAGCCCGAAAAAAAAAATTAAAAGTCAGCAGCTACAAACACTGTAGCTGCTGACTTTTAATAAGCAGACTTACCTGTCCTGGGTGCCTGCGATGTCGGCCGCCGGAGACCTGAGGGACTCGGTTCCTGGCGCCGCCATTCCAACTAAGGGAAACAGGCAGCGTAGCCTTGCTGGCTTCAGTGCCCGTTTCCTACTGCGCATTCACGAGTCGTGCAGTGCTTTGTGAATGGGGAATGCGTTGTGTTGTGGGACACACAGTTCCCATGTCACACCGTGCCCCATTCACTAGAAGACGGCGCTAGGAGCAGAAGACCGAACAACTCCGCGGAACAGCAAGAGGCAGATTAGGACGATCTGCCTAGCAACAGCCATTTCTGGTAAGTAAAAAAAAAAAAAATTTTTTTTTTTCCTTTTAAATTTTTATTAACATTTTTATGAAGTTTTTTTTTTCAGGGATGCCCTCCACTTTAAGATGTGTGCATTAACACAAAAAAAGTGTAAAGCAAGACTTCAAATGCTTTTACTGTTTGTTCAAAATATGTTAATAATTTGTTATGCATAGTCAGGGCACATATTTACTTTAAATACTTATCTCTGTAGCAATTTTTTAAAATAAGGCACCAGTAAAATGTCCTGAAAGGGATCACTTGCAAGAAAAAAGCTTGGGTGAAAGCCAAGAAAAAGTCACAAAGCTTAAAAAACCTGATGGCCAGTACACAGAAAATTGCATTGTTGGACATTTATACATTTGTAATGCAGTGAGAACACATCACAAAATCAGATTTAGCTTTTATGTGACACATTGCATATAGTGTTATGCTATCCTGGCCAGCAATGTTCATGTCATAGAAGAATTTCCTATGCTATAATCAGTATATTACCCTTAATAAAATATTACTTACAAATCAGCACTGTCAATAACTACACCACACTACTGCTGTGAGCAGTCTGGTCTTGTTATAATGATGTGTCCTAGAAAGTTTTCAGTTGTCTGTAAATTTTTGTGCAGTGGTCTGTAATAAATTAATTCTAGGTCAGTAACCCTTATTCAAGGTCAGAGGTGTAACAAGAAGCCATAAAGCCTGATAGAAAATCCGGTCAACACAACTAAAAGGACCTGGAGCAAAATGTCACAATAAATCCTCTAATACCTCATGCAACTAACTTGTACAGCTTGTTCAGGCCAAATAGATATCTGTAGTTTATTCTGCTTTAGTCATCTTCAGGTAAATCTGTCAGGAAAAATAAGGGAGGCTTCCATTGCTGTCCTTGTTCTAAGAATGCTACATGTCTGTTTGTTCTGGATTAGTACTTACTGATTTATAGGTCAGGAAATACAGAGAAAAATGCTTGTCTGCATACTTGTTCCCCATCAGTGACAATCAAAGTATTGACCAAGAATGTCAACATAACATTCAGGCAACTAGTGTTTACTCTGTACACAAAGTAAATATGTAACGGATTAGGGATAAGCAGAATTGTGAGTTCTCATTATACCAAAATTGTGGTAAAAATCAAGAGAGTTTGGTAAAATTTTATGAAAATGGTGAGTCAATTTGAAAGGCAAAAATAGAAAGCATAAAGAAAAAAGCAAAATACAAAATTTACAGCAAAAGTACACTAAAATCAAATTCATTAAAAAAAAAGTTAAATAAAAAAAAAAAAAAACGATACAAATTATTCTGAATGAAATAAACTAGACTACTCTAGTTTTTTCCTTCACCTAAGGAGCTAAATTAGCTAATTTTGCAGCAAAATCTATTTAGCTGTCCGCTCATCATTCTAGTTGGAAAGTTATGTAGAGTAGATGTGATTGTGTAGAACTATGTCCCTCTGGGCCCAGGGACAGTATTACACTTTGCAGCCATAATCAATACAATCAATACAGCATTTGTAGTCACACAGTTGTATGGTCTTAAATGTGCTTAAAATGTAACTAAAGGCAAACCCTTGTTTTTTTAATTTTGGATAGAATGATGGAGGGTTATATTTCCCATCAGTTTTTTTTTTCTTTTGACATCTGCATCCCATTGGGGAGATTTCCCTTCACTTCCTGTCTCATAGCCAAAACAGGAAGTTGGAATAAATTCCTCCAAAGTGAGGAAATCCCAGTGTGCCACCAGGGTCACCAGAACAACTGTCCCCATTGGAAGGTTTCCCTTCTATTAGGGATGCACTGATAGCATTTTTTTTACGAGTATGAGTACCGATACTTTTTTTAGTACTCACCGATACCAATTACCGATACCTACTGCAACTGTCTTGTTTACACTTCAGATGTCAGCAATTGTACTAAGCATTGAAAAGTTTTTAACAAATTAAATATTTTTTATTTTTTTATTTTTTTACTTTTTACTTGACAGGTTGCTTTAAACTGACTTCATCTGCAGATCGAAGGTCATCCCTTTGATCTGTAGACTAAGAAACAGATGCAAAAAAAAAAAAAACAGCTCCAATTAGCGGACTTCTTTAACACTTCAGCTGTCAACAGGGGAATCCCACTGACAGCTAAATGAGTCATCGGTTGTTAAGGACGTGGCGGCTCCGCTCCTTAACAACCGATAATTGCCAGCTTTTTTTTTTACATTTCAGCTATCAGTGGGGGAATCCCGCTGAAAGAACTGAGCCTGAAAGTATCTGTTTCAGGTATCGGCGTATTTGCATGAGTACCGATACTCGTGCAAATGCTTATTATCGATACCTGCATCGGTGCAACCCTACTTTCTATTAGTGTTCTGATGTCACCCCAAATTTGTGATCTTCTTTTACTTTCACTTTTGAGAACAACAGTAATTAGGACAAGTAAAGAAAGTAATTCTTCCTAATAGGGGCACGGACAGCAATAAAAACTGACAGGCGTTCTCATCCCTCTCTTCCCAAAACTAAAAAAAAAAGTTTTGCTTTTAGTTACACTTTAAAGCAGTTGTAAAGGTTGAAGGTATTTTACCTTCATACATTCTATGCATGAAGGTATAAAACCTTCAGTATGCAACTCCTTCCACAGCCCCTACTATTACTTACCTGAGCCTGATCACGATCCAGCGATGTAGACGAGAGTGGCTGCTCTCCTGGGTCTCTGCCGCTAAATTGGCTGAGAGACAGCAGTGGGAGCCATTAAATACCAGCTGCTGTCAATCACAGCCAGTGAGGAGGGGGCGGGGCTGAGCCCCATTCTGTGTGTCTTATGGATACACAGAACGGGGCTTGGGAGCGAGCATGTACGAGTGCAACCATAACAAATGGCTTGCTATAGGGGCACTCAAAGAAGAGGAGGAGCCACGAGTGCCAGCGAGGGACCCAAGAAGAGGAGGATCGGGGCTTCTCTGTGCAAAACCATTGATTTCTTTTCTTTTGTTTTTTTTATTTAACCATTAATATCACTTCTATGTATATTGGAACACAGATTGATTTACTAAAGGCAAATAAGCTGTTTGCTTTGCAAAGGAATTCACACTAAAAGGGCGATTTCCCTGAGCTCAGTGAATGTAGGGAAGCTGTACTAACTTCCATCAGTCATTCATGCGCAAGAAAAAATACAATTTGTTTAATTTTTCTAGCATGTGATTGGGTGTTCGTTGCAAAGTGAATGCTTACCACATTCACTAAGCAAAGGAGTTTACCAGTTCCCTTGCAAAGAGAATGGCCCTTGGTAAATCAACCTCAATAATAACTCAACAAATATACAGCATATCCGTATATTCATCTCAGGCATCACAGTGGTATGCCTTTTACAGTCTTTTTGCAGAAATATATGAACTGAGATGTTATGCATGCTTGAGTTAATCCACCTTAACCAGATTTCTCCAGAACCACAAGGAAACAGTAATGTAATAATTAAGCTATTTAACATGAGGCTTTGTATGAACATTTCCTAACAAATTTCATTGCCATTTCTAGAAGAGAAGCACAGATCGATGAAGAAGGTCAATTTTTGGTGAGGATAATTTATGATGACTCTAAAACCTATGACCTTGTAGCAGCAGCAAGCAAAGTGCTCAGTAAGTAAAACATATACTCATGTGAAGCTGTGATAACTGTTTCAGGAAGTTTGAAAGGAAGAGCATGTAATTTAAAAATAAAATATTCTATGCCTTTAATAAACTTGATAAAATTTATATACTCGATTTGTTTCCGCCAAGGAAGTGTTCACACTAGGGGCTTTGAAATTGTTGTCTGTCTTGCAGTGCCACCTGTGGTTGAATGGTTGTACTGTAGGTAGATATGGCTAACAACAGTACTCTGGGTGGAACTGAGGATTCTGAGAAGAGTTCCTAAGAGATATGAGAAAACAGTATGCATTGTGGCTTGCCAGCAGCCATGCAAAACATACATATTAGTTTTGGGTTCATCGTGTTTAATATACCCAGTCTAATGTATTACTCTATTACTTAAATGTATAAAAAGATTTGTTATATAATCCATTTTATACCAAAAATGAATAATATTTGTTTTATTTTGCATACCTAAACTATATCCAGACAAAACATTACATTTTGTTTTGTCAGAGAAGCTTAGTGCGTCTGTTAGGTTCTCCATTTCTGAGGGTGAGGAGAAGTCAATCTAATTGAATAAGCTTAATGGTTTGAATACCTCCTATGTATGTTTCATGTCGATTGGACTGGTTAAAGGGATAAACTAGGAGTGCGAGGTTAGTATTTTTTTAAGTGGAAAAGTTGAACTATCTACCTAGTTTTATATATATATATATATATATATATATATATATATATATATATATATATAATCAATCTGGTTTAAAAAAGACACTAGTCCCTCCAGTGCAACCAACATCTACAAGAATCTGGGCAGGGCTTGGTAGATGTTCAGGAGCCCCTGTCAAAACCTTCCTGCGCCTTAAAAAAATACAGAGGATCATCCCAGTCCAGACAGTGCAAATGGTGCGGCTTTTCTGTGCCGATTGTAACCATTATTGAAGTCAGTTGAAAGGATGGGAAGGGAGGAGGGATGCAAAGCTGCTATGTTACCTAGTACCTCATTCTGTTCCAATCAATCTCTTTGAAAGGACAGGAGGGTTAAAGCATTTTTGCACGTTGTACAGCTTCTTGTACGTTGAACGTCCACCCTGGATATAATGTATATTTAAAATAGTGTTAGACTCTTTAGATTTTTTTGACCAACCTGTCCTCATAAGATCAGAATATTGGCTTAGGCAGCGACTTTCTAGCCTTCACACCTCCTCAGTCGTTGGATCCTGACAAACTTTTTCCTCAACAGAGCCATAGTCATTGATTTGCTCCAGTCACTGTAATGCATACAGTTGCCATTTACAGAAGTCAAGGACCCATCTGCCTGCATTTTTCCAGTTGGTGCTACAGGAAGCAGTGAATCGCCACAAAAGAAGACAGGAATGAGAGAACATCACTTCTGCTTTCACCAGCAATATAAATGTAGAACCCTCTGGGATTCTTAGTTCCACTCTTTGAGTTCCTAAAGGCTGTCACCTATTATCCCACCTGTTCCCACATACAGTATAATTCTAGAGCAGAAAATCAATCATATACTAAAAAATTCCCAGTGGCTAATGCAGGATATCCAAGAGTTGGTATCTGTAAATGTTGATACTTTTATCTACTTTCTTGCAATTCCAAGACAGTAGCTTACAAATTTGGAGTTTGTATCCTTCCCTTCCACTACTTCCATATCATTGATAGCACAGTTCATGCAAGAGTTTATTCAACAGAGAAGGACCTTATTGCATGATGTATTTTTTTTCTGGTTTTCTGCCTGTGTCCAATGGTTTTACACACATTTTGAAAAAACACTCTTATTGACATGAAGCCAGGATGGGTTCGTGAAAAAATATAAAAACAGAAAAAAAATGGACCTAGGCACTGATATATTTCCATGTTGAGTGCATGCATGCTAAGTAATAAGTAAATGTAACACTTCCACGTATTTATTACATCTCACAGAGATCACAGTACTTCCTCTGAGAATGCTTCCATCTGCTTTTCATACCAGAAGGATGGCACCAGTTTTGTTCAGGCATCATCCAGGGTCAGCATCTACTTCTTGAACTGGGATGCTGGTTCAGAGATGATACAACATCTGAACCAAATCACCCCCTTGGTCTAGCCTCTCATGTTGCTCAGCCTACAAAGTTGTAGTATAATAAGTCTAATTTCATGTTTCCCTAAATAAGAGGGAAACATGAAATTGTTCATCAATCACTCATCTAGGCTGGAACTTCCTGAATACATACAGTAATCAACATTACATATAATAGTTATTTAACACAGTGATAGTAACATATATCTAGGGAACAAAGGTCAAATGTTCCCTATTTTCCTTTTTCCCTTCAAGAGAAAAAAAATAATTAGAACTACATATACAGTACATTATATATTATATTACATTACAATACATTTTATGAAAGTTGACCTAGTATTAAATATATTTTTTCATGTTAACTGTTAGCATGCAATAAACTAAACTGTGAAACGAAACGCTAAATACTTACCAGTCCAACATTCCCTTGCCAGCACCAGCATCTTCTTCTGAGTGACTGTCTTCGTGACGCTTTATTGGCTGGTGGGGAATGACGCCACTCCTTTACAGCGCAGATGAAGACAGCAAGCAGACAGGTAGGTAGGGGCATTTTATTGCAGAGGAGACAGAGCATGTCTCTTCTGCAATAAAGGACTGCCTGTTCACTGTTTCTTACAGTGGAACTTCAGTTCTCCTTTTAAATACATTTACAATACACACAAGTATTTATTAGTTCTATCGAAGTTTACCGTATCCCCCCAAATAATGCCTTAATCTGCTTTTCTATCTGGAAGTTATGCATCGTCTTTATTCAGGCATTTTATATGATCGCTTTTTTCTTCTGGAATGTGACACTGGCTTGAAGAGGACACAATCGTGTTAATATTGGGGTCTGAGCAGTTTTTGTTTGCGTCTACAAATGTTTTACAGATCAGGCCTGATTGTGACTCATTACAAAATTGCAGAATGCTTTTTCCTGCCTACAGCACATTGTTGCATTTATCTTAGCCTAGGGAAGATCACTGACTGGAGTCAAAGAATGCTTATTGAAGATAAAAAAGGGAGCATTAAAAAAAAAAATATAATACTGTTGCCGGATATTACGAAATGTCAGAAGTGCATTCATGGACACTTGTAAAGTTAGGGAGAGGTCCACTTTAAGAGATAGAATAATATAAAAAAAATCTAATGATTTGTTAATACACTGGACAAATATATTCCAAGAAAACTGCTGAATACTTGGAAAATGAAAGTATTCTCGAGCCAAGTTCAACATTCCCTCATCCTCTCAACCCTCTGTGACCTCATCATGGAAATATATTGTTATATTTATAATTACTTGGATTATGATTTCACTGATCAGCGAGTTCTCTGCAGACAATGTACACCACGGTAAGCTTTGTACTTCCAGGTTGAATGGAAATTATTTATGAAGTCAGCCAACCTATATTTCCACTCCTGTTTTCTGCCTAACTCTAAAACCACCCTAAGGTAGTATGTCAAAACTGACCACACAGTGACAATCAGGTTACATGGGGCAACCTGATAGGTCACTATTGGCTCTTCAGTTTTGTGAACAGATTTCTTCTTTACATTGGCTTGAGTGATCTAATCTTATGTTTTCACTTTCAAAAGATTGATCAGTAAAACAACTCAAAGCACAGAAACCCAATAAATGAATCAAATTCTAGACTTCTGATAAAATGGCTATAGAAACTCTTGCCAGTATTATGACGTATATGTTGTGTACAGGGATGTATTAGGTAGGTCTGTGCTTAAAGATTTGTGACAGTCTTGTAATTAATTCTGTGGTGCTCCTATCTTTCCATAAACCGCTGAAGCTTGTCTTTGAAGGATCAAAAAGCAAATTCTGCTTTTACTTTTAGGGGAATCTTCATACTGAAAGTGGACCTTGCACTAAAAAGCAAGGCTTGCTTTATAAATCATGCTCCTTATCACCTTAGCAAAACTGCATGATAGCTGTAAAAGAAAGTTAACAAAAATACTTATCTTCTACAAAGCTTTCGCACAGGAGAGGATGACATCACTGTGCAGGAGCACTTCTCGTAAGATCTGGGATCCTCTGCGCTCCCAGGATCTACCAGAAAGAGTATATTATTACCTCACCTAAGCTGGAAGCTGGATGGAAGGTAAATATCATTTCTATTTTTTCAATTTTTTTGGCTATTTTGCAACATTTTGCAAGGGGTTGGATGAACATGATGTAATAAGCGGACCTTGCTTTTTGATGCCAGGTCTGCTTTCAGTGAATGCAGATTCCCCACTAAAGTTGGGCTGATCAAGGCTATATTCTGTGTGCTTAGTACAAAAAGAGGTAACAAAGCAAACTTTATTCCAGACACAAAGGAATTACAAGAATAATTATTCTAAAAGGTGCGCAAAACTAATACCTCTGTAGTGATCATCACAAAAATGTGTGTGTTTTGCCTGTGTTACTCTTGTGAGTATATCTACTTTTAATAAATCATGTGGTTTTAGCATACTACTATATGGTGCTTTATTCTTTTTCCTACCCATTATTACTTTGAGGTGCTGGCTTTGGATAACCAGTGAAGGATCGTGGAGGCGGTGGTATCCTGAGTGGTGGCCCCCTAAATGGAGGATTTCTGCACCGTTGATCTCTTATCATTTGGAGATCATTACTGTGTGGTAAGGGAACTGGCACACTTGTCTGTGAGGTGGTTTGGGATTTTTACACATGGACTTTTCAAGATTTCACGTTTGGACTTTTATATGTTTCTCTTTGAAGTTTATTTCTTTGTTATGCATAAGTGAATTATATGTTATGGGAATGCTATTTCAAAATGTATTTGATCCACGTTGTTCATTATTGTTTAATATAAGTTATTTTATTTTTTGACGCACACGTTTTTGTGTTGATCACAAGAGAGATATTGGTTTTGCGCACCTTTTAGTCTGAAAATTCAGGTAT
This sequence comes from Lithobates sylvaticus, assembly GCA_028564925.1. Taxonomy (NCBI): domain Eukaryota; kingdom Metazoa; phylum Chordata; class Amphibia; order Anura; family Ranidae; genus Lithobates; species Lithobates sylvaticus. Next base: position 601,310,363 of record CM053026.1, read on the forward strand.
GCAGCACCAATGTGACCAGTAAGGAGATTATAGGAGAAATGTCACAGCAAATTAATATTTTTAAGCACACATGTTGGCCTGCTATCTTCAGTCTTAACTGAAACTGATAATTGTATGTGAAAATGTATTTGTGAACCCTGGATTTTGAGTCTATTTACATAATCTGTTCTCGTGACTATTACTGAAGTTCCTTTCTGCATGAATGAAGTCTTGAAGCAAACCAACAGTTGCTTAAAAGTTCTGCAGTCATAAAATATGCATTCATATAAATGTTTGGATCCTTATTTACTACAAGAGTCATCTATATAAAGGCAAAGCTTGGTTCCAACAATCTTAAAAATCTTAATTGTTATATAAATGAATATGTTTAGCTGGGAATGGCTTATAGCAAAGTGATTCTGAAAGAAAGGCTACTATTTTGTAGAAATAATAAAATAACATGACTTTTCATGAGAGATGGCTTTTATGGTTAGAATTTGAATAACATTGGCTACAACACTGTACTAACAATCTAGCGGTGTGCCTGACTACAGATGTATTCTTTGTTATGGCAACCGGTAGAATGTTCCATCATCTGAAAACATTAACCCTGCCTTCAAGTCACTTTGTATCACTTGTTCTAGTTCTTTGTCAGTTTTTTTTTTTACTGGTTCACTATTTATGACAGCAGTTGTGAAAATAAAAAAAACTCTTCAACTTCTATTGTGTTTAGCCCTTTACCTAGCACTAATAAAATATGTATTGTCCTGTATAAGTTTGTTATGCTAATTATATATTTTTTTCCCCCTGAAATGTCATGCAGATCTCAATGCTGGGGATATTCTCCAAATGTTTGGAAAAATGTTTTTCGTTTTTTGCCAGGAATCTGGCTATGACACAATCTTGCGTGTCCTTGGATCCAATGTCAGAGAATTTTTGCAGGTCAGAAAACAGTTCCTGTTTTGTAAATCACTCATTAACATTGCCAGCAAGCAAATATATCAGGAAACTAAATGGAAAGTTCCAAGCTAATTGGCGTTGGTTATAGCAGAGTTTAAGCTCCATATTTATGTTGACCACAGATAGGAAATGAATAGCCAAGCTATCTTATTTCTTAAACATTATGAAAATCGATAGCAGTTCTGAAAAACAAAATGACAGTCAGTGAATCTCAGTTCTATTAAGAGGTCTCTTGTGTGCTTTAAAGACTTGTATAAATCAAAAAATCAATTATGCTGAAATGCAAGTGCCAATGAATTGAGTGAAATGCAAGTCTTTTTAAAGAACTGTGGTTAGAACGCTTAATGGAATGACATTTGGCAGAACACAATATCCTTAAAAAAGAACAAGCATTCAAATATAGACTTAAAGTTAAAGGGGTAGTAAAGGCTCGTGTTTTTTCACCTTAATGCATCCTATGCATTAAGGTGAAAAAACACTTTGCAGTCACTGGCCCCCTAGCCCCCCATTTTACTTACCTGAGCCCCAAATTTCCGTCAGCGTTCCCAGCTCTTGATTGGATAGATTGATAGCAGCGCAGCCATTGGCTCCCGCTGCTTTCAATCAAATCCAATGACCCGGGGGCGGGGCTGAGTCCTGCATTCAGCCTCTATGGACGCCGAATGCTGATCTCTGGAGCATGCCCGCAGGGGAACCCCCTCAGGAGAGCGCTTCTCCAAGGGGGTTATCTAATGCGGGGAGGAGCCCCAATAGCCGCCGAGGGACCCCAAAATAAGCTACATAGTGGAGGTAAGTATGACATGTTTGTTATTTAAAAAAAATAAAAAACAATGCTTTAGTATCACTTTAAACTCTAGGACAAACAGCTAAATACATGAACGAAATATATATATGGGGACTGTTTACCTGCCCAAGGATTTGTATTTTTGTCCATTCAGTTCTGAGATTTACACAGCTTTTTCCATGCAGCACAGTCCCGTCTAACAAAGCTGGAAACCTGATTTTTCTCTGCTGCAGTTCAGTAACACTTCAAGGTCTCCTCCCCCAGCCCCATGACTAGCCAGTAAAAGGAGAAGCAGCAGACTGATGAGCTTATCTCTCTGCTACTCCGCAACCTTCTCTTGTCAACATATTCCTTGTAAACACATTTACATGCAGAATACCTGTTTGGCTTCCAGTCCTGCTCCCCCCCCCCCCCCCAAGGGACTAATACCAGGTCAAAGTCAGATGCTTAAACTGCTTGTAGTTTTTTTTAATAAAGGAACAATTTGTTCACGAATACAGAGGTGCTTTAATTTGTGTCTGCTTTTAATTCTCCTTAAAAATCATTTATTTTATTGAGGGACACAGGAATTTAATAATTATTGGACATTTGGTTTATACAGGTGCCATGAGGAGGTTTGAACACTAGTATATATTTCTAATAATAGCTTTGGAGGTCATTCCCAGACCCTGCTGGATTGCAGATTGCAGGGCTAGCCTGGAATGTGACATTTGTGCACTGAGCTCTGCATTATGGCACTCTCCTTACCCATGTAAGCGGAGTTCAGAGGTCCAGAGTTGTGGCACAGCCTCTGGTGTTACCCAGTCTCTGAAGACTTAGGCCTCATGCACACTGGACATTTTTGCAGCTGCTGTTTTTGGCTTCAGATGTTTTTTTTCTGCAGCCAATAAACTCCCCAACATGTTATCCTATGTGTTCATGCACACATAGGGGGTTATTTACGAAAGGTAACTCCACTTTGCACTGCAGAAGTACAGTCACTTTAAATCTAAGGGGTAGATCTAAAATGAGAGGAAGCTCTGCTGATTTTATCATCCAATCTCGTGCAAGCTAAAATGCTGTGTTTTATTTTCCTTGCATACCCCCCTCGGATCTACAGTGACTTTACTTCCAAGGACACTTTCAGTGCAAAGTGGATTTGACTTTAGTAAATAAACCCCCATAGGCTGTTATCAGCAGTTTTTGACAGGGGCATTTTCTGACTGGAAAAAACCCCCAGAACTAGTGGGTTTTGAGAGGAGTTTTTCAGCTGTAAAACTCTGAAATAAGCTTAAAATCGCGGCTATTCTGCATTTATCAGCATTTTTGAGCCATAGGCATTTGTGGGAGTATATTTTGTTAAAAAAAAGCTAAAAATGCTACTGCAAAAACGCTGAAAAACAGCTACAGATTTCTACAGCTAACATTACTGTTTTTTTTTATAACGTCCAGTTTGCATGAGACCTTACTCTGTGAGTAAGCCTGTATATGGGGCTAAGTTTTCTTGGAATTTGACTTTTGGGCACTAAACACTGCATTGTGGCACATTTCAGACCTGTGTGTACTGTGTCAGCCAGTCACAATTTCTGAGTCTCTGAGTGAGTCTCTAATTGTGGTTAAAATATCCTGATATGGTATAGGCAATGGCCTCTTCTGACATTTCTCAGTGATTCATGTACTGTATGTACTGCACTTTCCAGCTCTAGAGCCATGGCACAGCCTTTCAGGGTGACCTATTCTCTAACAACTTATTAATGAGTGTGGCAGTTTGGGCTGTGGTAAAGGCATTTAACTAATAGTTTTGACATTGGGTGCCATTTAAAAATGTTAACTGAGCTGAGGGAACTGACATAATCCAATAGATGTAGTATTGTGTGTAGGCTCCCCTCCTGCCTTTCAGCCTAAGAGGAAGCACCTTTCTGCTGCTGCTAGTTTTAAGTGTATCATGGATCATACAGCCTCATCAGTACCAACTGCTTGCCTAATTTTGGCCCTAGTTCTTACCAGTAAGCAGTACCACATGTTTTTGACAAGATGCTCAAAGGACGTTTCCACTGCAATGTATTACCTTGTCCCTAATTGAGCAATCTGCTTGCAGACATTCTAATCATGCTTCAGTGTTTTCCATAGCTAAGACTATGTCTGACCTTACTGGGCCTTTATTTCCCAGAGTCCCTAAAGCCCCTGAGTCCAATGAGACTTTATTTGAGCAGGTTCCATATAACTCAGATATGCAATCTGTTGTTTCCAATCTGATTATTGCAGTACATTCTGCTATGCATCTAGGGATCCACCTATTGTACCAGATATAGGGGTTGATTTACTAAAACTGTGCAAAATCTGGTGCAGCTCTGCATAGAAACCAATCAGGTTTTATTGTCAAAGCTTAATTGAATAAGCTGAAGTTAGAAGCTGATTGGTTAGCATGCACAGCTGCACCAGATTTTGCACGCTTCAGTTTTAGTGAATCAATCCCATAGAGTCTTGGAGCTTGTGCTGCTACAAAGACCTTCCCCATATACTCAGTACTTTAATCATTCTTCTATGAGAACTGGAAACATCCCTGCAACCTCCCCACATGCAAGCATGGCTTGCTACTGATGGCTGGATGAAGCTTTTACCCTTTGACCCTTATTAAATGTTCCCTTCCTTCTGTGGACTGTTCTGTTCTGCACCCAATGCACCCAATGGACATGCCACCACACAGATTGATGTCATCTTTGCCTTTCAGGCATTTCACAGTTGAACTTCCTATTTAGGTCTCAGTTTGACTTAACTGGAACAGCTCTTCTGTTGGTAGTAACCTTTATTTGTGAAACCATATCACAATGAATCATATGCTTTTAAAGGGACCCTTCCAACATAAGCCAAAACCTTTGTGTTCTGGAACTGGTGGATCAAATGTCTGAGGCACTGAACTTCAATTGTGACGACCTCTTAGATGGATCTTAGTTTGTCTCTCGCATGGCAGTGATGTCTGCCCATGTGTATAGCATGCCTTGGCCTCTTGCTTAGGATGTGGAGGATACTTTTTAAGAATGCCTAGTAACTTACAATTTGAGGAAAGGCGTCTCTTTGGTCATGCATTGGTTAGTGGCTTTCCTGATTATGTTGCTCTTCACACAGGAGCAGCCTACTTCCAGACAGAAGATTTGTATATAGGATAGAAGAATCCCAATTTTCATCTACTACACTAGTAATACCTTGTAGGTGATCAGAGTTTGACTACCACATGAACTATAAACCATAAACCATAAACATTCTGTTTGAAGGTACACCCCCACTTGTACCGGATTATTCTCTCCTGATCCTGTTGGATCACATAGACATTTTTTTCTTCCCCTCCGTTTTAATGCTCTTGGCTCGGCCTGCAGCTCCCAATCTAGACCCTATGATCAGGCATCTGCTTCAATTGTTTTTCCTTGATTTTCTGTATCCCAGTATACATAATTCTGGATTATGTAGGTACACCACACCATAAGACTTCAGTCCTCCTATGTTGCTTGGGCCTATTTTGGAGTATTCTACCCTATTCCTTCTCCCACTATTTTTTTTTTTATTAAAAAAAGTCTATTAACATCTAGTACAATTGTACTCATTGTGATGTTTACCTCTCCTCAGACCTGTTTCTCTCATAAGGAACTTTTCAACCTAGAAGGTTAACAAATATTGCTGCATTTTATTCGGAATTTGGAACTGACTTATTTAGCGTCGCTGATATTTCAGGACTCTTCTTACAGCACTGACTATTGTATCCACCTATATGCTCATTTTCTTTTTAGTTTCCCTATTGTGGAATACCTAATATATAACTGAGAAAATTCAGTGTTCTAGATTCTGGCAGTTCTCGTTATATAAAGTATCATCTCCTCTCTGCTGTATAAGTATAGCACAAACTATACAATTTACCCCCTTTGTAAACAGGTAAAAATACATGAGAAATCCATTCATGTTCTCCCTTTTCATGCTGTTCTTCATTATTCACCTCCAACACTTTTTAGCATAAGTAGGCAGACACCAGTCACTTACAAGTGAAGTACCTAATTTCTTCCAGAGGTGAGGGTATCGCACACTCAATTAAGGTGCAACAAAAGTCAGAATTAAAACTGACTAACTGACATACACATAGATTCCCTATGAGGTGGGAGTGCTGTCTGTTCCAAAGAAACAGACCCAAAAGTAAGAAAAATTATATATCCAGTAAAAAATATTTCTGTGGTAAGATAAGGCAGTTGTTGTTCCACCTGTTTTCTGTATAATGGATGATTGGTTGTCCTCCACATTATTGTTGGGGTCCATTTTTTTCTTTAGCAGTTCTAACTGTCCTGCTCTGGAACAACAGATTGATTCTCGGTTCTTTTCCTTGGTCATAAAAATTCCAAAGTCCCTTTCTCCCTTTTTATCTAGCCTTTGTTTATGTATTGTTTCCTTCAGATGCTCTTATAGTATGAGTCCACATCTGTTTGATCTCTCAGTAGCTGTTACCCACCATTCAATGGATTGCTTTTGGACATTTCAGATGTCCAAGATTGACTATATTCCTGTGTCCCTCAATGGATGATAAAATAAGATTTTTGTACTTTCAGTAAAATCCATTTAAAGACACCGGAGTTAACATTTTTTTCCAGATTGCCTGTTTCCAGACCTCCTAAAGCAGGAGTATAATAATGCAAATGTCCTAGAATTACTATATTCATGTGACCCTCAATGGCCTTCAAGAGTTTACAGAAATTATTGAAAAATCCTATCTTCCCAAGAAACGTAAAAAAAATTGAGAACTGTGCCTGTTTGGTAGATCTAGCATGTGAAACTTTAAAAAATGTATATCGCTTTGATTCTGGGTATGAGTACTGACTATACTTTTCCCTTGCCTAAATCTGTGTAGTGCCTTGAAAGAAGAAAAACTGTTTTACCAATAGTATGGTAAAAATAGTATTATCTTCCTAAAACAAAAGTTATTTCTTTGTGATTAGTTCTATTTAAAAAAAAAAAAAAAAATATTGGTTGTTTATAATTCAAGAGTAGTGGGCATAATCAAGTTTTCCTTTAAGCTCCATTGGCCAACTGTGCATCTGCACTTAAAGTTTCTGCTAGTCCTTTGGCAAAGTCCAACAAATACCCATTGATGCTGCCCGTGAAATCCACATAATGCAGTTTTATGTAATGGCATGGCAACGATGCATTACTGCTCCTGAATTCACAGCAGAGTTGCTGCTCTCATATAGGCTGTGCCTGCTTGCACTAAGTACAGGTATTTGCTCCCACTTCCGGCGAAAGATCGCTGCAGTATCTGCAGCATTCTACACCATGTCCGGCCCCTCCTCCGTCCCCCCGCTGTCTTCTGGGAAACACACAGGTCCCAGAAGACAGCAGGGACCACTCAGAACACGCAGCGTGACTCACGCATGCGCAGTAGAGAACCAGGCTGTGAAGCCAAAAGGCTTCACGTCCTGATTCCCTTACTTAAGATGCCGAAGCCGAGGGACGGGTCAGCTTCGGGTGAGGACATCGCGGGCGCCCTGCACAGGTAAATGTACTTATTTTAAAAGTCAGCAGCTGCAGTATTTGTAGCTGCTGACTTTTATTTTTATTTTTTTTCAGGTGGAACTCCGCTTTAAACATTAATAATAATAAACAAGTAAATACCCAATATGGATGTTCTCTAGGTCCACTCTCTGTAGTAACAAATAACATGTGTCTCCCACAACCCCATCATAAAAAAAGGCCCTTTCTTTGCAATGTTTGACAGCATGTAGTTTACATAGAATGATGGCATCTGTTGGTTAATATACAATACCAAGTGTCACCTGCAGGGAGAAATTGATAGCTGTGGGAAGAGTTCCCCCCGTTTAGTTAACACTTTGAGGGGCTCACAAGTGGGAACTCCAAATTCATTAGAAAATCCCTTTAGGTTGGGTAATTGGAGGAATAAAAAGACTCATCAATATTTACTTTTCTATTTACAGAACTTAGATGCTCTGCATGATCATCTTGGTACCATTTATCCAGGTATGCGTGCTCCATCATTTAGGTGCACTGATGCAGAGAAAGGAAAAGGCCTTATTTTGCATTACTACTCAGAAAGAGAAGGACTGCAGGACATTGTTATTGGCATTATTAAAACAGTTGCACAGCAGATCCATGGAACTGAAATAGTTATGAAGGTAAGTGCTTGAAGCCCTTCTATAATTTCTTAGTTAGTTCATTCTTCTCGTGCTCTGCAAAACTGTTTGTTAAATTCCTTGCAATGTACATAGATTACCCAGAGGGGAGTTACCCTTTTAATACCACAATAGGTGTGTTTGAGCTAATGATTGCTAGTCTTGCATGTTCACTAGTAAAGCTTCCATTATAAACATAAAATGGTCCCTTAATAGTACCTAAACCATGAAACCCCATATAGAATTGCATGTGGTTATAGTCATGCTTTTTTATCATACCACAGTAGGAAAATATATTTGTCTCAAGCCACATCCGAAACATGAAGTACAAAAAGCTGCAGGACCAGATATGCCGGAACCCGCTTATCTAACTGGAGTTTAAAGGATTAGCATGGGAGACCTCAAATTTATAAAAAAAATTATCTTTATTGTACAAAATACATAAAAGCAGAGGCATAAAAGCCTAAAATAGATCCACAAATAAATGTTGAAAATTACACTCTTCTAAGGTAACAGAAGACCCTAAACATGTAGATATCAAGACATATATCAGAACTTGTGAAAATGTATGCTTCCGGTAACCCAATCTGCAAGGTCAACGTTTCACCAATAACACGGCTTCTTCAGGACCCAATATGGCAAAGTAAAGCAAAACTAGATATATTATACAGAGAGAGAGAAAATATGAGTATACATACAGTGTAGCATTTAACCACAATTATAATTATTATTATTACAATTATATCCATCTTAGAGCTCAACTTTTAAAGATATCTCTCATAATCTGGTATAAAAATGAATGCTAGCAAAGTGTAGCTTTCAGACTCTGGTAAAAACGAATAATGGGTGTTGGTGGCTGTTAGGGATGGGGCTAACGGACCCCTGTTTGATTTGCACCAGAACTTCCAAACACTGCGAAGGTTCGGACCAGAATAACGAACCCTATTAAAGTCAATGGGACCAGAACGTCAAAAATCTAAAGTGCCTATGTTGAAGGCTTATATGCAAGTAATTGGGCATACAATGGTTATAGCGGTCTGGGTCCTGCCCTGGGGGACGTGTATCAATACAAAAAAAAGTTTGTGAAAAATGTCATTTTTAACCACATGCCGACAGGGCCATAGCCGAAAGATGGATACAGCGTGATGAGCTTATTCTAGGAGGGCATCCATGGACGTTCTCACAGAATCGCGTGCACCCGGGAATATCCGTGACCGTCAGGTCCTGCGGACCCAGCGCATCAAGGAACGGGGTAAAGGGACAATGACAGTGGCCCTTTACCACCTGATCGCTCCGTCCAATGAGGGAGCGATCATTTGTCAACATACTGGAGCGTGTCCAGTGCAGCTCCTCCCCTCTCCTCGCACAAATCGGTACAGTTTGCGAGGAGAGGAGGGAGCCGGTTGCAGCAGCGCTGTGGGCTGTCTCTGGAGTGCCCACGGTGCTGATCTGTGCCCATCCATGTTACATCCATTCATCCATCACTGGCTCATCCTTGCTCCATATGTGCTCATACATGCCTCATATGTGCCCATCCATGCTCCACATGTGCCCATCCATGCTCTATATGTGCCCATCCATCCATGGCTCATCCGTACTCCATCCATCCCTTGCTCATCTGTGCTCCATCCATTCTTGGCTCATCCGAGTATACACTAGCTACAATATTTTTCTTCTTTAGAGTAAAATATAACAGTAATTTATTGATTTTGATAAGGTTGTTCAGCAAAGAAATGAAGAATGTGACCACACTCAATTCTTGATAGAAGAAAAGGACTCTAAGGAGGAGGACTTATATGAAGATCTGGACAGGTTTGAAGAAAATGGGACCCAGGAATCACGCATTAGCCCCTACACATTCTGCAAGGCGTTTCCATTCCATATAATGTTTGACAGAGACCTTGTTGTTACACAGTGTGGGAATGCCATCTACAGGATTTTGCCACAGGTAATTATTTTATTTCTGTAGATATAAAGATTTTCAGTAAATATTAAGACATAAGGAAATCATCTGATTGATCTTTACCAGGTAGCCACAAACACAAGTATGTTCACTTGAGCACCCATGCATACACCCAAGGCACTATTTGGCCAAGAAGGGCAATAATAAACTATGGGCTAAAAGTCTTTCACTTTTTCCAATTGCCTTCTCGTTATTGTGTCTACATAAGTGTGCAATTTCTTATAAGCAGGCTGATAATTTTTATATCTTTAAAATTGTCTTTTTGTTAATAATGGCAAGGCATTTAATTTCAAATTTAAACAGCATACATTTCTAGCATGTCCATTACAACATCAAAAAGGAGATATATTGATCTTTACTTCACCAGGAAATTCACATGTGCAAAGGACATCAACCCATAGCATCAAATTTTACCTTTCTGTAGCCAGAACATTTGGTGGCCTTCTATATGTAAATCTTTTATGACTTATTAAATAAGGAGCAGAGGAAAATTGGAAACTTGGTCTGAACCAAACACAACCAATTAGCCTTTCATAGTATCATGGTAGGGACATAGTGTTTTGGGCTGAAGAAGGTGTACTGTACAAAATGCTTCAAGGTGCCTCACTGGTTGGTTGGCCTGGTAAAATGTGGTTGTTCCTAAAGAACATAGTTTATTGTGACACTGGGGTTAATTTACTAGAACTGGAGAGTGCACAATATAGTATAGAGCTGCATAGAAACCAGCTTCCAAGTTTTTTTTTCTCAAAACTTAATTGAATAAGCTGAAGTTATATGTTGATGGGGCTGCATTAGATTTTGCACTCTCCAATTTTAGTAAATCAACCCCACAGTGTTTCACATTTTCCAACATCAGCTTTATTTTTTGCTTTTGGCATTCAGTCTCATAACATCTAAAAAACTCAAACAGGTTGGTGCTAGAGGACTTCCCTTTTCCAGCTGTGATTGTAGGTCTGAATAAGGAGCAGGAAGCTAGAAAATGCACAACATGTTTCACTGACAGCTTTGATCGAGGTCTGGTGAGGTCGCTCCACTTAGAGTCCAACCTACCTTGCCAGTACTGGCCAGAAATCTACCTAGGCCAGTCCTTCCCTGAAAAGAAGGATTGTGTAACAGTTTCTGTGGAAGCTTTGTCAATAGCAACCCATGCAATAAAGTAGAACTGAAGGCAAAAAATGTTTTTCTCATTTTGGATGGAGTAAGGAAGGATTATAACCCCTGTCAGTTTTTTTTGCCATCTGTGTCCTATTGGGGGGATTTACCTTCACTTCCTGTTGCATAGCCAAATCAGAAAGTGAGTGAAAATCCCTGAAAATTAAAGGATCCCCTTGAGGGCCTCCCAGGTTATCAAAATTATTGTCCCCATTGGAAGATTTACCCTCTATTACCTTTCTAGGGACAATCCCAACATTGGTATTTTCTTTGACTTTCACTTTTAATGATAATGGTAAACAGGACAATATAGATGGTGAATCTCCCTTATATGGACACAGACAGCAATAAAAACTGACATAGGTTCTAATCCCACTCCACTCTATCCAAAACTAAGGTTTTGTCTTTAGTAATACTTTAAGGATACATGGAGGTAACAAACCAGATTGTTAGTATAAAATCAGAAAGGCAAAGACATTCAGTATTTACACCCAAAATACTTGAACCAATTCTTCTGAAAACAGTGGCCTCTTGTAAAAGTGTGTTCTAAGACTTTTTTAGGATTCCATAAATAGAAATACCAAACTAATATACCTATTTAATCTAATCCTTTTTACAGCTGCAGCCTGGAAATTGTAACCTGCTTTCTGTGTTCACTTTGGTGCGACCACATATTGACATTAGCTTTCATGGTATCCTGTCTCACATCAACACTGTGTTTGTCCTGCGGAGTAAGGTAATTGATTTTTAATAAACCTATAGACTAATATGCTGTAAAGAGATAAGCATTCAGTAGATAAAGAACACAAAAATGTGAAAATAGCACAGGGAGATGTGCCATTTAGACAGCAGGATTGTAGCAGATGTTAAATGTCTTTTGTTGAGCATTTCAAAGCTGACAACCTGACAATATGTTTGCAGTCCTGTTTATAGTTAACTATCACTCTTTTGAGATGGAACAACCATAAAAGAACAAACCATATCTCCTGACACTTTTTCAGATTAAAGAATTGGATTAAAGATAAAGAATATTTGTTTCTTACTCCTTATATATTTCGATGTCGCCTGACATTCAGCTTGTGTATACTAGGCTTGAGCCCCATTCACACACGCAGAATGTTGGGAGACATTTGCCAGTACAAAAAATACCGGCCGACATTCTGCCCATGTGTTTGTCGGTCTATCCATCAGAAGCCAGCCATTAGGCTGGAAAACCAGCAGCTGACTGACTCCCGGGTGAGATCGCTGGACTTATCTTGCATGGTTAGTACAGCGGCTCTTAACTGGAGCTGTCAGTTTTGGGGTTGCACGAAAAAAAAACGATATTGTGTACCAGGCTTTAACGGGGATACAGACAACACTAAAGACTGACAACACTAAAGACTGACTGGTGTTCTAATCCCTGTCTACTGTATCCATCCCAATGGATATGACACCATGCTGTGAAATACCGATCAGTTTCACTAGATAAATATCGAAAATGTTGATGGAATAATACATGCCTAATTTTTGGAGTGATTTTTGAATCATTGCAAAACAATTTTTTGAAAAAAAACTATGAGCTATTTTACTGCTGATCTTAAAGCGGTACTGTTTAGTGAATGTAGCCGAGTATAATGGGGAAAATAATTATTTGATAAGTTTGCTCACTTATGAAGAAATTAAGGGTCTATCGTTTTTAGCATATGTGTATTTCAAATGATAGAGACAGAATATCAACCAAAAATACAGAAAAAACACATGATATAAATGTTATAAATTGAGTTGCATTTCAGTCAGTAAAATAAGTATTTGATCCCCTACCAACCAACAATAATTCTGGCTCCCACAGATTGGCTACAGTATGTGCTAATCTTGTACACAGATTAGTCCTGTCAATTTAAGAAGGTACCCCTAACAACAACTCGTTATGTGTATAAAAGATACCTGTCCATAGAATTTCTTTCTTCCATTCAAACCTCACATTTATGGGCAAGACCAGAGAGCTGTCAAAGGACGTCAGGGACAAGATTGTAGACCTGCACAAGGCTGGAATGGGCTATAAGCTTGGTGAGAAGGAGACAACTGTTGGAGTGACTATTCGCAAATGGAAGAAATACAAAATAACTATCAATCGCTCTCGGTCTGGAGCTCCATGCAAGATTTCGCCTCATGGGGTAAGGATGATCATGAGAAAAGTGAGGGATCAGCCCAAAACTACACGGGAGGAGCTTGTGAATGATCTGAAGGCAGTTGGGACCACAGTCCCCAAACAAACCATTGGTAACACAATACACTGCCATGGATTGAAATCTTGCAGTGCCCACAGAGTCTGCCTTCTCAAGAAGGCACATGTACAGGCCTGTCTGAAGTTTGCCAGTGAACATGAAAAATGATTCAGAGAACGATTGGGAAAAGTGCTGTGGTCAGATGAGACCAAAATTGCACTCTTTGGCATTAACTCCACTCGCTGTGTTTGGAGGAAGAAAAATGCTGACTATAACCATAAGAACACCATCCCCACAGTCAAGCACGAAGGTGGAAACATTATGCTTTGGAGCTGTTTCTCTGCTAAAGGTACAGGCCGACTTTGCCGCATTGAGGGGCCAATGGATGGGGCCATGTATTGTAAAATCTTGGATTAGAACCTTCTTCCCTCAGCCAGAACACTGAAGATGGGTCATGGATGGATCTTCCAGCATGACAATGACCCCTGCCAAGGAAACAAAGGAGTGGCTCTAGAAGAAGCACATTAGGGTCATGGAGTGGCTTTCCAGACCTTAATCCTTAAGAAAACTTATGGAGGGAACTGAAACTTCGAGTTGACAAGAGACAGATAAGAACTCTTAAAGTAAATGTAAACCCGATTCATGAAATTTGAGCTGGGCACATATATCTGCAGTGTTTTCTTATCTCTTCAAAGCACTATGTCCCATAGCTGTCTCCTGCTCTGTTCTTCTGTTAACAGCCTAATAACGTATGACAAGTTCTCTGTCAATTGAGATAAAAGCAGCCTGAGTTTTGTGTTGGGGAGGGTGCTATAAATAGATTAGCAGAGTGTTGAACTATTCAACTATTCAACTATTCAACGAACAGTTCTGAAAGTCTCTACCTATGAGGAGAGGGGGTGTGTGCCTTTCCTCCAATCAGCTGTCTTGGCTGTATGCCCAGGCTTCACATGCACTGCAGGAGAAAATCTGAACCTTCTAAAGAATATATAAAGCTGAAGACAGCAGGTATACAGTACATGTAAAACTTATGTAGGGAGATTTGTTTCATCCCTGTGTATCATCTGAGGCTGTTCACTTCACTGGGTATATGTGAGGGTTTACATCCACTTTAAAGTGGTGGGACACCCTAAAAATAAAAACTTGGGAGACAGTTAGTAACAATTTAAAAAAAAATAAAAAAAAAACATTTTTTTTTTACCAGAAATGGCTGTTGCTAGGCAGATCGTCCTAATCTGCCTTCCAGCGCCGCGGTGATCTTCTCTTCTTCCGTCTTCAGGTGAATGGGGCGCGGTGTGTTGTGGGAACTGTGTCCCACAACACACCGCGTTCCCCATTCACAAATACGACTCGCGCATGCGCAGTTGGCCGCGCGCCGACTCGCGCATGCGCAGTTGGCCGCGCGCCGACTCGCGCATGCGCAGTAGGAAATGAGAAGCCGTTTTCCTTACTCAGGATGGCGGCGCTGGATCCGGATAGCCGAGGGACATCTTGGCCTCCACCAACGACATCGCGGGCGCCCTGGGAGGGTAAGTGTACTTTTTAAAAGTCAGCAGCGACTTTTTTTTTAGCTGCTGAAAAAAAAAAATTTTTTAGGTGAAACCCCGCTTTAAGGAATTAGAAAAGATCTGTAAAGAAGAGTGGACCAAGATCCCTCCTGAAATGTGTGCAAACCTGGTAACCAACTACAAGAAATGGCTTACCTCTGTGCTTGTCAACAAGCTTTTTTTTTCATCAAGCACTAAGTCACATTTTGCTTGATGATTAAATGCTTATTTTACTCACTGAACTGCAACTCGTTGCATCATGTTTTTTATCTGGATCTATCATTTAAAATACACCTATGATAAAAATTCTAGTCCCTTCATTTCTTTGTAAGTGAGCAAACTTACAAAATCAGCAGGGGATCAATTAATTATTTGCCCCACTGTATATAGAGAGATATTTGCTATGACTAGTGATATATGGCTACTTACCCATATAAGTGACTTACAGTGGAACTTTTTTTGTTCTGATACACACTTGAAAAAGAGATTCTCATGTGGATTAAAATTCTGATAGCAAAATACATACATATTGTGGCATCTGATATACTATTATGCTGGTTTATTGATCTTGATTTTTTCTTATATTACTGATTTAGCTATTGATAAGAAAAATAAAGCATAATCCTTAAAGCATAACTAAACCTCCCTATCTTTAGTAGGATGGTGCCATTCTGACCTCAGTTTGCATCTGTATTTGCCTTTGTGATCAGCTATAGCACCAGCCATTTGAGGGCTTGAAGGATGACATTGGGGTTGACTTACTAAAACTGGAGAGTGCAAAATCTGGTGAGGCTGTGCATGGTAACCAGTCAGCTTCTAACTTCAGCTTGTTAAATTAAGCTTTGACAATAAAACCTGGAAGCTGATTGGTTTCTATGCACAGGTGCATCCGATTTGGAACTCTCCAGTTTGAGTAAATCAACCCGATTACTACAGGTTTAACCCTCCCCTACCCTTTCCAAAATGTAAAAAAATGTGGGAAGCTACAGGACCCTCACTGTGTCAAAAGTGGTCCGACACAATGCTAAATAGGGGTTTCTAATTTTCTGGAGTGGCATTTACTTTTATGATGATATTTGGAGAACTAGAGTGTCTTACAATGATGTTGTTTTTGAGTTCCCTCATAAATAATGTCTGAAAGGTGATATTTTCAATACACAATGCACTTCTGTAACATTATCCAAATCAGTCTCTATATAATAAAAATAAAACAATTAAATATTCTACAATATTCAAATAACTGCTTTATTAATAAAGGAGCTACTGTATAAGATTCATGATTGTGTACGAAGTACCATAACCCGTTAGCAAACAAAAAAATCACACTGAGCATTCAGATTGTACATAGAAAGACTTAAAGCGGTTCTGCACCCGTTTTTTTTTTTTTTGGGCTATATTTACTTATTTACCTGTTCCATCTTCCATCTCGATCGCCGCCGGTTTTCGTCCGATGAAGTTCTTCATCTTCTTCTTTTGTGCTGGGGGCCATCTTGCCTGTGGGCATGTGAAACCCCCACAGGCACTTTAGATGGCCCAGCATGCACCGCCGTTACTCGTGCGTGCGCAGTAACGGCACATCACATCTGCCGACATCTCACGAGATTTCGGAAGATGTGGCCGAAATCTCGCGAGATTTCGGAAGATGCCCGCACTGACTCCTGGGATCAATGACACCAGATCCCAGGAGACAGTGCGGCGTGACGAGGATCCCCGCAAGACCCCGCCCAGCCCCGAAGACACAGAAGACAGGAAGTCATCGATTACAAGGTAAGTAAAAAAAAAAAAAAAAAAAACACATTTCATTTAGTACTCTTTGCCTGATTTGGAAGGCAAAGAGATTTACTAAATGAAATGGGTGCAGAACCACTATAAGGTGATGGAAAGTAACGATAATTCTATGCACTTCCTAGCGACCCACTAGATTTCCCTTTTCAGGAGTTTAGAGCAGTCAGAGCAGTGACTTGTTGATTTGGGTGCTCAGGGTTACTACATTTTGCATATTAATGTTTACTTTATTGAATAAACCTATATGACAATAAACAGATATTATAAGGTCTGCTTGAATCTTCTATTTTTTTGTTCATACTTAGAATAGTGTCCAATAAGCTCTGCATATACATAATTCTAACACACAGCCAGCTCGATTCCAGTTCCACTATATTTTCAGTGTATTTCCTTTTAAGGCTATGTTTATCCATGGTTCATGTCTCAGTAGAAAAAAAAAACGTAAAATACAATTTTAAAATATACAGTGAGATTTTATTTGTAATACATAGGATCATAGCAACTCATTATGCCAAGTAAAGACTGAAGTTGAATGTTTATACTTTGCATAGTGCCAAGCCAGCCTAATGAAGTGTCCCTTCCTTTTATTGTGATGGCTGTGCAATTCATTGCTGGCGTTCCTTTAACCACTTCAGCCCCGGACCATTTGGCAGCCAAAGGACCAGAGGTCTTTTTTCAATTTCGCACTGCACTACTTTAACTGGTAATTGCGCGGTCATGCAATTTTGTAACCAAACGAAATTTGCGTCCTTTTCTTCCCACAAATAGAGCTTTCTTTTGATGGTATTTGATTGCCTCTGTGATTTTTATTTTTTGCGATATAAATGGAAAAAGAGCGAAAATTTTGAAAAAAAAAAAAGATTTTCTACTATTTGTTATAAAAAAAATCTAATAAACTCAATTTTAGTCAAACATTTGGGCCAAAATGTATTCAGCCACATGTCTTTAGTTAAAAAAATGCCAATAAGCGTATATTTATTGGTTTGCGCAAAAGTTATAGCGTCTACAAACTAGAGTACATTTTCTGGAATTTACACCACTTTTAATTTATGACTGCCTATTTCATTTCTTGAGGTGCTAAAATGGCAGAGAAGTACAAAACCCCCCCCAAATGACCCCATTTTGGAAAGTAGACACCCCAAGCTATTTGCTGAGAGGCATGTTGAGCCCATTGAATATTTTTTTTTTTAGTCCCAAGTGATTGAATAAAGACAAAAATAAAAAAGATTTTTTTTTTTTTCAAAAAGTTGTCACTAAATGATATATTGCTCACACATGCCATAGTTATATGTGGAATTGCACCCCAAAATACATTTTGCTGCTTCTCCTGAGTATGGGGATACCACATGTGTGGGACCTTTTGGGAGCCTAGCCGCGTACGGGGCCCCGAAACCCAAGCACCGCCTTCAGGATTTCTAAGGGTGCAAATTTTTGATTTCACTCCTCACTACCTATCACCGTTTCGAAGGCCATAAAATGCCAAAATAGCACAAACCCCCCCCAAATGACCCCATTTTGGAAAGTAGACACCCCAAGCTATTTGTTGAGAGGCATGGTGAGTATTTTACAGCTCTCATTTGTTTTTGAAAATGAAGAAAGTAAAGAAAAAAAAATGTTTTTTTCTTTTTTTCAATTTTCAAAACTGTGTGACAAAAAGTGAGATCTGCAAAATACTCACCATACCTCTCATCAAATAGCTTGGGGTGTCTACTTTCCAAAATGGGGTCATTTTGGGGGGTTTTATGCCATCTGGGCATTCCATGGCCTCCGAAACTGTGATTGGCAGTGAGAAGTGAAATAAAAAAATGACACCCTTAGAGAGCCTGAAGGCGGTGATTGGTTTTTGGGGTTCCGTACGCAGCTAGGCTCCCAAAAAGTCCCACACATGTGGTATCCCCGTACTCAGGAGAAGCAACAGAATGTATTTTGGGGTGTATTTCCACATATGCCCACAGCATGTTTGAGCAATATATCATTTAGTGACAACTTTTTGTAAAAAAAATATATATATATTTTTTTTTTCATTATTCAATCTCTTGGGACAAAAAAAAAAAAATATTTAATGGGCTCAACATTGCTCTCATCAAATAGCTTGGGGTGTCTACTTTCCAAAATGGGGTCATTTGGGGGGGGTTTGAACTGTCCTGGCATTTTATGCACAACATTTAGAAGCCTATGTCACACGTCACCCACTCTTCTAACCACTTGAAGACAAAGCCCTTTCTGACACTTTTTGTTTACATGAAAACATATTTTTTTTTTGCAAGAAAATTACGTTGAACCCCCAAACACTATATATATTGTTAAAGCAAAGGCCCTACAGATTAAAATGGTGGGTGTTGCATTTTTTTTTTCCACACAGTATTTGCGCAGCGATTTTTCAAACGCATTTTTTGTGGAAAAAATACACTTTTTTTTTTTATTTTAATGCACTAAAACACACTATATTGCTCAAATTTTTGATGAAATAAAAAATATGATCTTAGGCCGAGTACATGGATACCAAACACGACATGCTTTAAAATTGCGCACAAACACGCAGTGGCGACAAACTACATACATTTTTAAAAGCCTTTAAAAGCCTTTACATGATACCACATTAGATTCACGGAGGAGGTCTACTGCTAAAATTACTGCCCTCGATCTGACCTTCGCGGTGATACCTCACATGCATGGTGCAATTGCTGTTTACATATGACGCCAGACCAACGCTTGTGTACGCCTTTGCGCAAGAGAAGGGGGGGCAGGGGTGCTTTTTTTTTTTTTTTTTTTTTTTTTTTTTTTAATTTATTTAGCTTTTTTATTTTATTTTTAAACTGTTCCTTCCATTTTTTTTCTTTGTTATGATTTTTATTGTTATCTCAGGGAATGTAAATATCCCCTATGATAGCAATAGGCAGTGACAGGTACTCTTTTTTTGAAAAAATTGGGGTCTATTAGACCCTAGATCTTTCCTCTGCCCTCAAAGCATCTGACCACACCAAGATTGGTGTGATAAAATGCTTTCCCAATTTCCCAATGGCGCGGTTTATATCTGGGAGGGGGGACATTCCCTCCCACTGCTTGTAAAAGCAATCTAGAGGCTAATTACCCGCTAGAATTGCTTTTACATGAAAGCCGATCACTGGCTGAAAAGAATGATACCAAGATGATACCTAAACCTGCAGGCATCATTCTGGTATAACCATTCAAAGTCCAGCAACATACTGGACATATATTGTAATCTTTTTTTTTTTTTCATGCAGCCTCTTGGCTGAACGAAAAAAAGAGATTGATTGGTGGGTATGCCCACCATTAGAATACCTCCCTTCATCCACCCACTTCTAATGATGGGCATACATGCACCATTTATATATGCCGATGCATGGGGGCATCCTCCCGCAAAAGTTATGCCGTGTACACACGGTCGGAATTTCGACCGTATGTACGTGGCATTAGGAGCCAATCGCTTCTCCGCCCCCCCTGCTGCCCCCATGCTTCGGCATATATGCTCTTTTTTTAAACTGTGGTGGTGAAATCACCTCCTACAGCGTTGGAGTCGCGGCTTTATGTATCGTGGGAGCAAACGCTGTTGCTGTCAAGATAAATAAATCCGCGTTGCACCTGAATGGCGCACCTGAAAACAAAAAAATGCTTAACACTGAAACACAGTAAACAAAATTACATACCTGAAAAGCAAGCATGATAAAACATAATAAAACATTGCAGAATAGAATGGAGTAAAAAAAGAGCAACGATAGAGAGAGAATCGAGAGAGAGAGAGAGAATAATAAAACGACAACTATTTTATTTATTTTTATTTTTTTGAGATTCACAGGTAAAAAAGCTCCTGACTGAAGCGACTGAATCAAAGCGCTACCACAAAAAAACTGTTAGCGATCGCAGGGATCAGGCCTGACTCTGCGAACGCTGCAGTTATGTGTGCTTAGTGTTTTGTAAGTGACAGTGATCGATCGATACTGCACTTGGGTGGGCTGGGCTGGGCTGGGCTGGGCTGGGCGGAGGGGGAAAACGCAGGTGCTAGCAGGTATCTGGGCTGATCCCGCTAACAATGCATTTTTTTTTTTTGGAACCCTAAACTGCTGGGACGCTAGTATAGATCTGATCAGATCAGATATTGATCTGTTCAGATACTATACCACTAAGGGAGGTGTATGCTTTGCGCGTGGGTGTTTGCGGTACTGGCACTTACCTGGGGCGACGCAGACCTTATTTGACCCTAAAACCTAATTGATATCACCCGCCGGGCGATCAGGGGGTTAAACCGTTATTGGGTAATAAATGGCGGGTGCCCTGACAGTATAAAAAACAAGCTAACTAACCAGCGTCACCCGTAACAGTAATACAAAAAAAAACTGGCTACCTAGCGGCACCAGTGACACTAATGCAGCGATCAAAAAAACAATCGCTTAGTGACACTGGCAAAAGGGGGTGAAAGGGTTAACTAGGGGCAATCAGGGGGTTAAACCTTTATTAGGTAATATATGGGGGTACCTGACGCTATATAAAAACCTGACGGGGAACCTAAATAACGAAATAACTAACTGGCTAACCAGCGTCACCAGTGACAGTTATACGGTGATCACTGGTGAAAGGGTTAACTCTAGGGGCAATCAGGGGGTTAAAACCTTTAGGTTGTAAAATGGGGGTACCTGACCTATAAACCTATTTATGAACCTATATAAACATGGCGGTTAACCTAAAAAAAAAACTGGTTACCTAGCGACACTAATGCAGCGATCAGAAAAACGATCGCTTAGTGACACTGGCAAAAGGGGGTGAAAGGGTTAACTAGGGGCAATCAGGGGGTTAAAACCTTTATTAGGTAATATATGGGGGTACCTGACGCTATATAAAAACCTGACGGGGAACCTAAATAACGAAATAACTAACTGGCTAACCAGCGTCACCAGTGACAGTTATACGGTGATCACTGGTGAAAGGGTTAACTCTAGGGGCAATCAGGGGGTTAAAACCTTTATTTAGGTTGTAATATGGGGGTACCTGACCTATAAACCTATTTATGAACCTATATAAACATGGCGGTTAAAAAAAAAAAAAAATGGTTACCTAGCGGCACTAATGCAGCGATCAGAAAAACGATCGCTTAGTGACACTGGCAAAAGGGGGTGAAGGGGTTAACTAGGGGCAATCAGGGGGTTAAACCTTTATTAGGGGGGGGGGTAGGGGGCTACCTAGGACCTAAAACTAACTGCCCTGACAGTTATTACAGTCACACTGACACTAAATGCAGTGATCAGTAAATAAATGATCACTGCAATTAGTGACACTGTGACTGGGGGGGGTGGGGGTGATCTGGGGGGGGGGTGATCTGGGGGTGACAGGGGGGTGGATTGTGTGCCTATGTGTACTGGTGTCAGTGTACTGTTTGTGCACTAACCTGTACATGTTCTCTCCTTGGCGTTCCGGTCACATAGACCGGCGCACCGAGCGTGACATCACTTCCGCCTTCCTGTCTATACAATAGACAGGAAGGGGAAGCTTCTCATTCGCCAGGAGCGATCGCGAGGGGGTGGCCAGAAACCACTGGCCGTCCCCTCGTCCCGGATCGCTCCTGAAGCGATCCCGACCGTCCCCGCCGGCGGAGGGGGGTCCGATCGGACCCCCCAACCGCCTGAAGAATGGCACGTACAGGTACGTCCTTTTGCCTGTACGTGCCATTCTGTTGACGTATATGTACATGGGGCGGTCGGGAAGTGGTTAATATTAAGGCAAAGGATGTAAAATAATTTTACTCATTTGAATTGCTTAGATTGCGACTGTTACATTGGCCCTTTTTATCCTTTGAATAACAGTTTGTCAGGGTATAGACAGATGGCTTGTTTAGGCTCATTATACTTCTAATGTCAATGTCATCTTCCTATATTTAACTTTTTTTTTTTTTATTAGCATAGGCTCATAGTACATTTTTGACTACAGTAACATTGAAGTTATTAAAGAAATTTGGGCAGGATTCCAGAAAATACAAGGCTTGTTGTACCGATAAATAAACAGAGAAAGAGAACAAGGACAATAGACTTAAATTTGGAAAGAGACTGGAGTCAAACTAAGGTTATCTGTATATATTTTTAAAGGACCAGTTCACCCAAAATGAATATTTATTTTTTTGGTAGATACTGAAAGGCAGAATGTTAGAGACTAAAACCACCAGTTTCCGTTGTCTCTTGGGCCAGTTTCAGTTGTCTCTTGGTATCTATTGGTTAGATCTTTGAGCTTAAGATACTGGGTCTGCACATCTGCTGTTGCCATTATGAGGGATTGTCACTCTCCCAGCTAAATTTGAATTGATTGTATATCAAGTAAAATGCATCAAGAGATACTATAGTATAAGTACAGTATAACAACTTATTTATGCACACGACATTTGGTAACTTACTAGATAGTTTTGTGATATTGGCATATACGTAGAGTATGTAGAAGCCTCATTCAGGGTCAGTTTCTGTGGATGGACTTTCGCATAACAGGGTGAGCTTCCTTGGGAGGGATTGCGGCACAGGTAGCTGTAATACAAAGAGAGATATCACCGGGGGCAGCAGACTAAGTGCAATAGCTTTAGTATTAATGCAGTCCTGCCTTGAAAGGCATAACCACACCCACACACATGACATTACTTCCTGAGCCACATGCTGTCCACTGTCGGCCATCTTGTGGCCTCCCAGTGCTCTCCAGGGCTCTCATCCACATCCATGGGCTCCAGTGACAGCTGAACCTCACTCGGCCCTCCTACATCTAGAGGTGTCTCCTATGCATTACAGCTACAGGTGCTGCAATCCCTCCCAAAGAAGCTCATCCTGTTCTGTGAAGGTCCATGCCCAGAAGCTGACCCTGAATGACTTTGATTGCAGTGATGGCGAACCTTGGCACCCCAGATGTTTTGGAACTAGATTTCCCATGATTCTCGTGCACTGTGCAATGTAGTTGAGCATCATGGGAAATGTAGTTCCAAAACATCTGGGGTGCCAAGGTTCGCCATCACTGCTATAGTATCTCTTGTTGCATTTTACTTAATATACAATAAATTCAAATTTAGCAGAGATAGTAACAACATTTCATAATGGCAACAGCAGATGTGTAGACCCAGTAACTCAAGCTCAAAGATCTAACCAATAGATCCCAAGAGACAACTGAAACTGATGAATTTATTCTCTAACATTCTGCCTTTCAGTGTCTACCGAAAATAAAATATAAAGTTTGGGTGAACTGGCCCGTTAAAAATGCATACAGCTATCACTACATTGTCTTGTAAGTTGCCAATTGTCATGTGAATAAATACGTTTTTATACTGCTACACTCTGGATGCACCCTCTGCTTTCTTTATCTATTACCGTACATCTTTCATAAGTTAGGTTACCAGTACATTCATTCTCCTTAGGTTAGGTTACTGGTACAGTCTCTTTAGGTTAGGTTATAAGTACATTCTACATTATTAAATTGGGTTACTGGTACATTCTCATCAGAATGCTTTCCTGTACATCCTTCTTAGATTAGGTTACTGGCACATTCTGCTTAGGTTAGCTTTCTGTGAATCCTCCTCAGGTTAGATTACCAGCATATCTCTGTATGTTAGGTTGCTGCTACACTCTCTTTTGGTTAAATTTCCTGTACATTCTGACTAAATTAGATCAGCCTTTTTTCAACCAGGGTGCCCAGGGACCATGGGGTGCCTTCAGGTGTCTTCAGGGGTGCCTTAGCAAAATACCTACAAGCCAGAAGGTGTATCAATGATGTAATCTGTTAATATGGTGGACGTCAGGCACCTGCCCCTCCCTTTCAGCACTAGAGTGAGGGAGAGAAACCAAGGGAGAAGAGAAACATTGGAATACTAGTCAGTACCATTGTGCCATTGGAATACTAGTCAATAAAGGTGAATTTGCTTTGGAAGAATAAATCACTGATAATGTTGGGTGTCCTACGCATGGTGGATGTTGCTACATTATGCAAAACTATAAGTTAAATTTTTTTAATTGTAAAATGGGGTGCCTCGCGATTGTGTGGAATTTTAAAGGGTGCCTTGACTGAAAAAAGGTTGAGAAACACTGGATTAGATTACCGGTACCTCCTTAGACCACAAGGATGTTCTCTGCAGGTTATGTTACTAGTACATTTTCCGTAGGTTAGATATCTGTTACATTCCTGTTTAGTTAGGTTGTCAGTATATTCTCCTTAGGTTAGGTTACCATTAAATTCTCCTTAGTTTAGATTTCCAGTACACTGTACTGAAAAACTAACCTAAGAAGGTTAGTTTTCCAGTACAGTCTCCTTAGGTTAAGTTGTGGTAGTTTCTCTTTAGGATAGTTTGCCGATACATTCTTCTTAGGTAAGGCCCCCGGAAACATTTTCCTTAAGCAAGCTTGCAATACATTCTCCTTAGTTTCGATTTCTGGTACAATCGTTTTAGGTTCAGTCGCCAGTAGATTCCCCAAAGGATAGTTTGCCAGTATACTCTCCATAACCCGGAAAGGCCTAAAATGAAGTGGAATATGTGCAGAAAAGTGACTATGTATTCTAATATAATGCATATCATAATATTTTATTTAAGGAAGGTTTACTTGATGTGGAAAAGTCAGAGACAGAAGATGAACTGACTGTCAATGAAATTAGTTGTCTTCGGCTGAAAGGACAGATGATCTACTTGCCTGAAGCTGACAACATTCTCTTCCTCTGCTCTCCAAGGTAAGCTGTCATGTTTGTCAAATATCTCTGAGCAAACTTTAGAGCAGCTTTATAGGAAAAAATTAAAAGCTCCAGCTATATTTTATACGTAATAAATCATTAGTTTTACTAGGGATTCAGACACTCCAAATTTATATTTAGTCTTAACACCCATAACAGATTGGATTATTCTAAGGAGACTTTTTTTTTTTAGAAATAGATTGATTGTTACAGCATATTGTACAATATTGTTTACAGTGTGTCCATTATTGAAGGACCACGGTCTGAGCACCCAGCACTGGAGTCTTGAGTGAGCTGTTTAGAGATTGATATTTATATATTCTATAAGAATCAGTACCTTTTCATATCTGTTCACAGCAGAGTTGATAAGATTCCTTAAAAAAAGAAACAATCACAAATGAGAGCCAGACCATAAGGTGAAAGAGCCTTGACCCTAAAAAAAACAGCCAAAGCGTTTCAGGGGCCACAACACACACCCTATTATTAGAGCCACAAATTAATAAATAAATAAGAGAGAAATAAAAACTCATGTCACAAATCATGAAACCACAAAAATCAATAAAACGTTGATGAACCCCCAGTATCCATGAACAGTGATCAATATTTCTTTTAGAATAGTTGTTGTGCCATTCTATAACCAAGGCCTGTCTAAATCCAACCAACTATGCTTATATATTGGCTCACCAAATGGTAATATAATTATAGAATTTTGAAGAAACAGTGTAATTTTTTGGACAGGAAGTTGTTTACCGATCCCTCCCAGAGCTCCTGTCAAAATGTATGATACAAGCTACATGCATTATGTATTTTCATGAATACGCATTTGGTGATCTGGCTGGTATTCTAATTAATACTTTCACTTCAGCACTTTCTGAGTCACCAACCAGGAACAAATATCAGTATAACAGGTATGTATATATACAGTATATATATATATATATATATATATATATATATATATATATATATATATATATATACACACAGTATATATATCAAATAATAGATATCAATAAAGTAAGTAGTCCTTTTCTGCATAAACTATTGGTGTAAAAACATTTAAGTGGGAGGGGCAGCATTTTCAGAAAGAAACGTCAGTAATGACAGCCATTATTTTCCCAGGAAAGGTTTCTTGAGAATGTAATGTAATGTAGGTGTCCAGCCTTATAATATTGCTATACTTTAGTGAGGACAATAAATATAAAAATATGCTAGGCAAAAAATATTGTTTGCATTTCTTTCTTGTTAACAGATGTATATTAAAAGAGGCATATGTAGGCTTATGTAGGCTATTGTTACTGACCTTCCAAAAAGTCTACCTTCCTAGCTGGCATGGTGATCCACTGCATATTTGTGACCAAGTAAGGTGGCCCCAGGCCCAGGAACATCCAGATACCTGCTTGTCTGCTTAGTTTTTTTCATAGTACCTAAAGATCCACAAAACACACCATTAGACAAGTATTGACATACACAGCTGCCTGGTCCATAGCTGGCCATTGAGGTCACCCATTTCACTTGACAGACAAAATGAAGGGGTGACAGTTATGAACCAAAAAGTTGCGTGGTCAGTAAAATCTTAAAAGTCTGTTGGGTTTTGGAGAATTCTAAGCACTCTGAAGATAAATTGAAGTGATTGTAAAGGCTTTTTTTTTTAGTTTAAATAACAAACAGCCCGGATCCTCCTCTTCTCTGGTCCTTCTTCTGCTCTCTTAGCCCCTCCCTCTGGTGAGTACCCCCCTCAGCCAGCAGCTTGCTACAGGGGGTACTCGAGCCGAGTCAGAGTTTTGTGTATCACGGAACCCCAACTCAGCCCTGCCCCGCCCCCTCTGTCACCTGATTGGTTGACTGATTTTGATTGACAGCCATGGAAGCCATTGGCGCCACTGCTTTGTCTCAGCCAATCAGGAGGAGTGTCTGGGACAGATAAAACCCTAGTGGACATCGCTGCAGAGAGAAGGAGCTCGGGTAAGTGATTAGGGGGGTTCTGGGGAGGCTGCCACACACAGAAGGTTTTTTTATCTTAATGCATAGAATGCATTAAGATGAAAAACCTTCTGCCTTTACAACTCCTGTAAGCCATAACTAAGGCCCCCTTACAAGGTAAGGTGAGTCTGTGGGATCACTTTTAAACATGATAGCTTACAAGGAACTGGGAATACCATTTAGACATGACAGCTTCCAAGATGATAAAATTACCATTTTTGCCACACACCACATTGTGAATAGAGAAATTAATATCATTTAAGAACTATGAAAATTGAATAATATACACAATCACATATAAAATTAACTTGAACAAAAATAAATGTGATAAAGTCCCAAAAAAGTATTTTCTGGTATTCTTTTAGGTTAAACACACCAACAAACATCCACCGTGTAATAATGTAAGATTCCACCACATTGAAGCAAAGGATGGACAATACATTTTGATAAGAATGCAGATCTCTTAATTAGGAAATGCTTGATTTCACTTGCATGTGCTTGTGAGTCAGCAGTAAAATGTAGAAAATACAAGCAAACTGTTCTTTTAAAAAAAAAAAAAAAAAATGTATTGACAAGATTTTGTTTAAAAAAGTATGTTTTTATATTTTAAATTATATTTCATACAAAGCCAGGATTATTTTTCTGAAATTAAGTTAATCATTAATGCATTTATTATTTACAGTGTAATGAACTTGGATGACTTGACCAGAAGAGGTCTATATCTCAGTGACATCCCTCTCCATGATGCCACCCGTGACCTGGTACTGCTTGGGGAGCAGTTCAGGGAGGAATATAAACTGACTCAAGAACTTGAAATTTTGACTGATCGGCTGCAGCACACCTTAAGAGCTTTAGAAGATGAGAAGAAAAAGACTGATACGTGAGAAATGTTTCACCATTTTATGGTTATGTCAATGATAAATACTTAGTACCAACAACCTCCTTCTGGCCATTTCATAGTGGACGTTCTGAGTGCACATGCATCTCCACAAATATTAGTATAGTCAAAATCCCCATGTGTTTATTGACATTGTGCAGCAGATAGTCTGTGCCAGGGGTGGAAGGACAACACTCAGGGCCCCCAGACCAAATAAAGCAAAGGATCCACCCATGCCTTGCCCATGTCTCACCCCTGGCCCCCGACCCTACATTTTGCACAAATTAATAAAAGCAAATACAATACAGTATTATGTCAAATATATATATATATATATATATATATATATACTGTATGTGCTGTATATACAGTGGATATAAAAAGACTACACACCCCTGTTAAAATGTCAGGTTTCTGTGATGTAAAAAAATTAGACAAAGATAAATAATTTCAGAACTTTTTCCACCTTTAATGTGCCCTATAAACTGTACAACTCAGTTGAACAAAAAAATGAAATGTTTTAGGTGGAGGGAAGTAAAAATAAAAAAAATAAAATAATATGGTTGCATAAGTGTGCACACCCTTACACTAATACTTTGTTGAAGCACCTTTTGATTTGATTACAGCACTCTTTTTTGGTCATGAGTCTTTCAGCATGGCAGATCTTGACTTGGCAATATTTGCCCACTCTTCTTTGAAAAAACACTCCAAATCTGTCAGATTGTGAGGGCGTCTTCTGTGCACAGCCCTCTTCAAATCACCCCACAGATTTTCAATCGGATTTAGGTCTGGGCTCTGGCTGGGCCATTCCAAAACTTTAATCTTCTTCTGGTGAAGCCATTCCTTTGTTGATTCGGATGTATGCTTTGGGTCGTTGGGTTTTGTACCAATATTGACTGGTATTTGTAACTGTTCATAATTCCCTCTACCTTGACTAAGGCCCCTGTTCCAGCTGAAGAAAAACAGCCCCAAAGCATGATGCTGCCACCACCATGCTTCACTGTGGGTATGGTGTTCTTTTGGTGATGTGCAGTTTTGTTTTTGCGCCAAACACATCTTTTGGAACTATGGCCAAAAAGTTCAACCTTGGTTTCATCAGACCATAACACATTTTCCCACATGCCTTTGGGAGACTTCAGATGTGTTTTTGCAAGATTTAGCCGGGCTTGTATGTTTTTCTTCATAAGAAAAGGCTTCCATCTTTTAACTCTACCCCATAGCCCAGACATATGAAGAATATGAGAGATTGTTGTCACATGTACCACACAGTCAGTGCTTGCCAGATATTCATGTAGCTCCTTTAATGTTGCTGTAGGCCTCTTGGCAGCCTCCCTGACCAGTTTTCTTCTCGTCTTTTCATAAATTTTGAAGGGACGTGCAGTTCGGGGTAATGTCACTGTTGTGCAATATTTTCTTTACTCGATGATGACTGTCTTCACTGTGTTCCATGGTATATCTAATGCCTTGGAAATTCTTTTTTCTACCCTTGTCCTGACTGATACCTTTTAACAATGGGATCCCTCTGATGTTTTGGAAGCTCTCTGCGGACCATGGCTTTTGCTGTAGGATGCGACTAAGAAAATGTCAGGAAAGACCTACTAGAACAGCTGAACTTTACTTGGGGTTAATAAGAGGTACTTTATATGATGGCAGGTGTGTACTGACTCCTATTTAACCACTTGCCGACCTCTGCACGCCAATATACGTCGGCACAATGGCAGCAGTGGGCAAATGGGGTGTACCTGTATGTCCCCTTTAAGAGGCGGGTCTAGCAGGCATGTACACACCCGCCGCGTACAGCATGACTGTCGGGACTCGATGTCTGCTGGTCTCCCGGCGATCCTGTCACGGAGCCGCAGAGCGGGGAAGTGCCTATGTAAACCAGGTATTTCCCCGTTCTGCCTTTTGTTATGACAGAGATCACTGCTCCCTGTCATCGGGAGCAGTGATCGCTGTCATGTGAGTTGAAGCCCACCCCCCCCCACAGTTAGAATCACTTCTTAGGACACACTTAACCCCTTTTTCGCCCCCTAGTGGTTAACCCCTTCCCTGCCAGTGTCATTTACACAGTAATCAGTGCATTTTTATAGCACTGATCGCTGTATGAATGACAATGGTGCCAAAATAGTGTCAAAAGTGTCTGATGTGTCCGCTATAATGTCGCAGTCCCAATAAAAATTGCAGATCACCGCCATTACTACTAAAAAATAAAATAAAAATTATAATAAAAATGCCATCCCCTATTTTGTAGTTGCTATAACTTTTGTGCAAACCAATCAATATACGCTTATTGTCATTTTTTTTACCAAAAATATGTAGAATACATATCGGCCTAAACTGAGGGAAAAAAAAATGTATATATATTAAAATTGAAAAACATAATAAAAAGTGTATAAATGCACTCAAACATAGAGATAAACACAGAGATACATTCAACAATAAACAAAATACAGGAAGTGAAGCAGGCAACTTTAATGGGACCTGTGAAGGCACGGCATGCAATGGCAATGTCATAGTCCTGGTCTCTCTGAACTCGCTTCTGTTCATCTTCTACAGAACTGTCTGTGTTGTCAGACTGACCAATCAGCCACTCCTCAGATAACCCCAATATAATGGAGAGAATCTGAATGGCTGGACAGCTTGTGTCCCTCTCAGGGGTCACATAGTGTGGCTACAGCAATTAGAAGGATCAGCCTGGGCTCTCTAACTTGGATGAAGGCAGCGATGGCAGGGTCATAGGAGAGGAATGTGAATTAGATATGATGATTTCTGTGCCTGGCTGCTTGTGTCTAATAATCTACATAATGCGTAAAGTGAGAGCAGCAACATAAGTGCTGAACGTCCATCACAACATCTCCACATACATGAGACTGGATGGCAGAGGCAATATGAAATGAAGAGGAATGAACCCCAGGCCCCGTGCCCTATGCTGGCGATCTCCTATCTGGATAGAAGGAGAGAAGCACCAAGTTCACAACTTAGGGAGACACAACAGAGCGAGGGAAGCGTGGCTACAGGAGAGGCCCCTGATTAGAGGAGACATGGTGGAGGAGATCCAGCCCCCAGCGCTTGACAGAGATCAGAGGAGGCACAGCTCTAAAATTTTCCTCGACCTCCGACGATCTGCTCAACGGCACGGTCAAAGAATATTTTAAAACACCGGTGGGCCCCCTTCCACGGCCGGGCCCTCGGACCACGGCCGTAACGACCGCCTCGTCAGTCTGCCCTTGGTCTGTGCCAATCAGTGTGAAGGTTTATTCAATTATTCCAACATTAGCTTGTAGTATGATCCCTCCTTATGCCTCTGCAATGAGTTACACCCCCCACCACCACCACACACATACTGTCTAATGTAAGGACTAGGTCCGACGTTCTTCCCGAGGGACTTTCGGCAGAGTTCCGACAGACTTTCTGAACGAACGGACTTGGCCACACACAAGCACACCAAAGTCTGATGGATTTGAACGTGATGATGTACGACCAGACTAGAATAAGGAAGTTCATAGCCAGTAGCCAATAGCTGACTAGCACACAGACGGATTTTTCGACCTGACTCGAGTCCGTCGGAAAGATTTGAAACATGTTTTATTTCTAGGTCTGTCAGACTTTTGGGAAAAAAAAGTCTGCTGGAGCCCACACACGATCGAATTGTCCGACAGATTCCGGTCCGCCGGACCTAGTCTGACGGAAAGTCTGATCGTGTGTACACGGCATTAGTGTGAAATAGGACCAGTGCCACTCACTACATACAAAAGTCCTTTGTACAAGTTTACAATCAATCACACAATTCAA
Organism: Lithobates sylvaticus; assembly: GCA_028564925.1. Classification (NCBI taxonomy): domain Eukaryota; kingdom Metazoa; phylum Chordata; class Amphibia; order Anura; family Ranidae; genus Lithobates; species Lithobates sylvaticus. The sequence continues at coordinate 601,342,226 of CM053026.1, forward strand.
ACAGTGAGGAAGACGAGCGATGAAGGCTTATTTAATAACAGAATCTGACAACAGTCCTAATTGAAATACAGATGGGTCTGAATTCCAGTTTCCCAGTAGAGACCTTTAATTTAAATTCTTAAATACAAACTTTTATTACTAAAGAAATAAAATGTAAATATAATACAGTGTGATATATATATATATATATACAGTATCTCACAAAAGTGAGTACACACCTCACATTTTTGTAAATTTTTTCTTATATCTTTTTATGTGACAACACTGAAGAAATTACACTTTGCTACGATGTAAAGTAGTGAGTGTACAGCTTGTATAATAGTGTACATTTGCTGTCCCCTCAAAATAACTCAACACACAGCCACTGGCAACAAAAGTGAGTACACCCCTAAGTGAAAATGTCCAAATTGAGCCCAAAGTGTCAATATTTTGTGTGGCCACCATTTTTTTCAGCACTGCCTTAACCCTCTTGGGCATAGAGTAAACCAAAGCTTTACAGGTTGCCACTAGAGTCCTATTCCACTCCTCCATGACGACATCATGGAGCTGGTGGATGTTAGAGACCTTGCGCTCCTTCATCTTCCGTTTGAGCATGCCCCACAGATGCTCAATAGGGTTTTGGTCTGGAGACATGCTTGGCCAGTCCATTACCTTTACCCTCAGCTACCTTAGCAAGGCAGTGGTCATCTTGGAGGTGTGTTTGGGGTCGCTTTCATGTTGGAATACTGCCCTGCGGCCAAGTCTCTAAAGGGAGGGGATCATGCTCTGCTTCAGTATGTCACAGTATATGTTGGCATTCATGGTTCCCTCAATCCTTGGTAGCTCTCCAGTGCCGGCAGCATTTATGCAGCCCCAGATTATGACACTCCCACCACCATGCTTGACTGTAAGCAATACATACTTGTCTTTGTACTCCTCACCTGGTTGCCACCACACATGCTTGATACCATCTGAACCAAATAAGTTTATCTCGGTCTCATCAGACCACAGGACATGGCTTCAGTAATACATGTCCTTAGTCTGCTTGTCTTCAGCAAACTGTTTGCAGGCTTTCTTGTGCATAATCTTTAGAAGAGGTTGCCTTCTGGGACAACAGCCATGCAGATCAATTTGATGCAGTGTGCATCAACCTCCCCCTTCAACCTCTGCAGCAATGCTGGCAGCACTCATACGTCTATTTCCTAAAGACAACCTCTCTATATGGCGCTGAGCACGTGCACTCAACTTCTTTGGTTGACCATGGTGAGGCCTGTTCTGAGCGGAACCAGTCCTGTTAAACTGCTGTATGGTCTTAGCCACTGTGCTAAAGCTCAGTTTCAGGGTCTTGACAATCTTCTTATAGCCTAGGCCATCTTTATGTAGAGCAACAATTCTTTTTTTCAGATCCTCAGAGAGTTCTTTGCCATGAGGTGCCATATTGAGCTTCCAGTGACCAGTAAGAGAGTGAGAGCGATAACACCAAATTTACCACACCTGCTCCCCATTCAAACCTGAGGAAAAACGGCTAATTGGGCCCAATTTGGACTTTCACTTAGGGGTTTACTCACTTTTGTTGCCAGCGGTTTAGACATTAATGGCTGTGTGTTGAGTTATTTTGAGGGGGACAGCAAATTTACACTGTTATACAAGCTGTACACTCACTACTTTACATTGTAGCAAAGTGCAATTTCTTTAGTGTTGTCACATGAAAAGATATACTAAAATATTTACAAACATGTGAGGGGTGTACTCACTTCTGTGAGATACTGTGTGTGTGTATATATATATATATATATATATATGATTCATTTATAATTCAAATAAATGAACAAATGAATGAATGTAAAAGATTTGTTTCTGAGACATGTTTTTATCCTTTTATAGATTGCTGTACTCTGTTCTTCCCCCATCTGTCGCTAACGAACTCAGACATAAAAGGCCAGTTCCAGCCAAAAGATATGACAACGTCACAATCCTTTTCAGTGGCATTGTGGGATTCAATGCGTTCTGCAGCAAACATGCTTCTGGTGAAGGAGCCATGAAGATTGTGAATCTCTTGAACGATGTTTACACCAGATTTGACATCTTGACAGACTCACGAAAAAATCCTTTCGTCTATAAGGTGAAATTAATAGTAACGGGAGAGAACAACCTAGACGATATGCATTGATCAATACAGTTAATGTGGTTGTAAACCTCAGACATGAAGTATGAACAAACCATATCCCTTGTGTGTACTTGTACTTGTCTCAGTTAAGAGCATTAAGTGCCATTTCTGTCTCCTGCTTTGTTCTTCAGCTATCAGCATGAATCACTTCTGACAAGTTTTCCTGACACCAAGAGAAAAAATGTGACAGGGGAGGGACCTCCAGCAGATTGACAGCCTCAGCTCTGTTCCTGTGTGTTGTGTGGAGGGGGGGTTGTGTCCTATCCCTAGAATCAGCTCTCAGCTCTGTAACTTTATCGCTCCATCCTTTTTTTTTTTTCCTGAACTCTCAGACAAGTTTTAAAATTCAGCCCTTTGAATGAATGAATAGTGAAGAAAGGACTGCAGATAAACAGGTACAACATATATAGGTGGATCTGTGTATCACCTGAGGCCAGTCACTTCACTGGGTATATGTAAGGGTTTATAACCACTTTAAGCTGGCCATACATTAGTAGATTTTCAAAAAGAACATTTGTACAAACATTTTCAGGATATTCAGTGACTTAATGAATGTCGTTCAAAAGTACTTAAAATTTTGTTTGCTTTTAACATTCGGTTTTGGAATGAATGGACTTTCCTTAACAAAAAACACATACTCTGTTAGAAATGAGTTTGTTCAATAAAAACTTTCCACGCTGTTCCTTTTCTCATCATAGTCAAAAATTAAGTCTGAGTATGACCCCACTAATGAGTAGAAAATTGGATGAACTCCCTTAAAATGAAAAATTGTGAACAAAGTTCCACTAGTGTATGGCCAGATTTAAAGTGATTGTAAATCCTTATGCCGTGTACACACCATCGGACTTTCTGACAACAAAACCATGGATTTTTGTTCGAAGGATGTTGGCTCCAACTTGTCTTGCATACACACGGTCACACAAATGTTGGCCAACAATTACGAACGTGGTGACGTACAAGACGTACAACGAGCCGAGAAAAAGGAAGTTCAATAGCCAGTGCGGCTTCTTCTGCTTGATTCCGAGCATGTGTGAACTTTTGTGTGTCGGACTTGTGTACACGCGATCGGAAATTCCAGCAACTTTTCCAGCAAATTTGAGAACCTGCTAGCCAACATTTGTTGGTGGAAAGTCCGACAGCAAATGTTCGATGGAGCATACACACGGTCGGACTTTCAGCCAACAAGCTCACATCCAACATTTGTTGTTGGAAAATCTGATCTTGTGTACAGAAATGACTAGCCTCTGGTGATATACAGAGATAAAACAAATACTCCAAAATAAGTTGTAACTGTTTATCTATTGCTACCTCTTCTCTACAGCCCTTCAAAGTACAGAATTTAGACAGTATTTCTCAGCTCCAGAAGGCAGGGGTCTGGGATCTGGTGTCACACACTGTAATCGATAGAGCAGGAAGCTGAGTGTAAGCTGAGACCTGAGTGGAGGAATGGACAAACACCCCTATACACAGTCTCATAGAAAAACATGCACAGCTGAGGCTGTCAGTCACCTGCTGTGTGCTGGAGGGGGGCCATCTTCCAAGATTTTGTGGCGTCAGCATAGACTCATGCAGATAGCAGGGGACTAATAGAGGTGGCAGAAATCACACTAGATACTTTGGATTGAGGCGAGTACATACTATAAAACGATATGTGTAGTTAATTTTTCATTTCAGAGGCAATATCACTCTGCATGGGTACACGCAGGTGGACCAAGTATCGGTGCGTGGACCAAGTTTCAGTGAGATAAAGGTTCGAATTGGCCCTTAAAGCTGTAGTAAACTGCCAGAAAAAAAAGCAAGCAAGTAGTTTTGCAACAGCTGGAAGGCCACCAGTTTGAGACCCCTGCTCTAAAGAGATCATATTAAAAACGGTTTATTTTGCACTTACCACAAACATTTCAAATGATCAGTCTCCTAACTTTTCTGACCATTTCTGTTTAACCTAGGAGAAAATAATTGAGAATGATAAAACAAATATGCCTAATAATGCTCCTTTTTTCAACTTTGGGAACTAAAAGAATATCAAAAATATTTTTCAATATGTTTGATACAGTGTTTGCACTACAGAAATCCATGTAAGTTAGTATATGTTGCTTTGCTTTTAGTTTTTTTTTTTTCTTGAGATCAAATAGAAGAATGTATAGACAGGTTGAAAGAATGTTCAGTCATTTGGTATTAAGTTATAACATGTATGGTATTTTTTACTTTTTATATTAACCATTTATGTGGTTTGCAGAAATGAAGTTTGTTGAAAATTTTTATGATTTAGATCATTTTTTCTGATATTGGTAATTATGATCATAGCTGAGATGACATTTTGATTCCACATGAAGCAAAGGGAAAGAAAATTCTTCTAAATATGAATACAACTCTGATTAAACCTAAAAACAAAATGCAGAATGCCCTTTATCTATAGCCGTACAGACTGTACATTCATTACATGGATATTTAACCTGGCATGATCTTCTTTCAGGTGGAAACAGTTGGAGACAAATATATGACTGTCAGTGGTCTTCCAGAGCCTTGTGTTCATCATGCACGTTCTATCTGCCATCTTGCCTTGGATATGATGGAGATTGCTGGACAGGTTCAGGTGGATGGAGAATCTGTACAGGTGATTACTATTCCATAAGAAGGCAGCCATCACAAAGCTTATATTTAAAATTTGTGTAATGCACCTTGTCACCTTAAAACTGAGTGAACTAAAATATTTTAGTTACAAAGAATTTTCTTAAGTAACATGTAGAGGATTTTTTTCCAACCAACGTAGAGGTGCACCTATACTGCATTTAAGCCATGTTTCTTCTTGTGAATGTTTTATTTTTACATACATATTTCCTCGTAATCAAATCCATCCGTTTTGTGCACCTTTTTATTTTCAGAATAAATGAAACACAACTTGTTTTGCAATTCTTGTCTCCCTTCCAGATCACAATTGGTATACACACTGGAGAGGTGGTGACAGGGGTTATCGGTCAGAGAATGCCACGCTACTGCCTGTTTGGAAATACTGTTAATTTGACCAGCAGAACAGAGACAACAGGGGAAAAAGGGAAGATCAATGTTTCCGAATACACATACCGGTAAGACCAGTTTATTCTTTGAACTTAATGGATGTGTGCCTTTTTTTTTATTATTATTTCATCTATATGAGTATTTTGTTTTTTGTTACTTGCTGGGTTTCATCTAACATTTTTTGCACATAGCAATATTGCATCATATATTTGTTGTATTGGTTTATATGGTCACATCCACAGTCACTCTTGATATCATATGATATCATATGTTTTACATTCCATTCCGTTTTAGCTTCCATTCCATTATAACTTTTTTCAAGATGAACAGCTATGCCACTATTTAAGGGATGAAAAAAATATTTAATACTTTTGTACAGATATCCTTTTAATGACTCTCCCATCCCACCTCCCCCCCCAACACTAAAGTATTATACTGGCAGATCCACGCTGCGCTGCCCATGGGCAAACTCTCTCAGCCTATCCTGAAGTATTTTGCATCATTTGCGCAGACAAACCCCATTCATTCCTATAAAAAGTTGTCTGTCAACTTACCCAGCAATGGATGGCCATTAAATGGGGACTCTAGCTTGTTTCCATTTATACAATTTTCCAGTGGTACCCCGTTTCTGAAAAAAAGCTGTACAGAGCTTGAAACATCGCTGCTCTTTACTGGATAATGGAGGTTTTTTTTTTAAACAATTGCTTAAAGCGTTTGTTAACCCCCCCCCCCAAAAAAAAAATTATCCTGTTCCCTTAAAGCATTTTATACAGCACAGCGCTTGTGCTGTGTCATTTGGCCCCCTGTATACCCTAAAAAACCTGGCTTATCCTGCCTGCCTATACCCTCCCCTCTGCAAACAGACCACGATAATTATGGCTGCTGAGCCCTGACATCGTAGACCGTTTGCGTGATTCCGTCAGCTGCAACCTGCTATCTGCAGCTCTCCTGTGTCTGTATCTTGTTTGTGTCTCCTATGTCCTCCTCCCCGCTCCCCTCCCTGCCTGTACCAGTGTATAAGAAGTTTTCCTGTGCCCGTGTTCTGTAAAAAATCTGCCCGATTTTACCTGTATGAGATCTGCTACCACCGCTGAGCTGATGCGCGTCTCTCTCTCTCTCTCTCTCTCTCCCCCTCCTCCCTGACTGACGTCAGCGGGAGGGCTCGGCCGCTGTGAGCCTGAGAGACAAGGGAGGAGAGGAATCAGCTGAGCACACGGAGCAGAGCTCATACAGGTACAATCGGGCAGATTTTTTACAGAACACAGGCACAGGGAAACTCCTTCTAATGGTACAGAGAGGATGACAGCATTTAGTAGAAGTGGGTTAACAACCACTTTAACCGTGTATAAATAAAAGAGATATTTTTTGCAGACCTTTATTGGAAGTCCTTGGTGCAGTTTGTCAGTTTTATGAGATTTTTTATATACAGTTCAATGGGATAATAGCATAAAGCCCAGTACACACTATAAGAAAATTGGGCATTTTCGTCTGAGGAACTATCATACGATATTTTGACAGTGTGTACACAACTTTTGACAGCCGATTCTAAGCTTCTGAACGAAAATTTACGAAGGGACAAACTCCAAAATGTTTCTCGTACGGGACCAGAACAAACGATTTTCATTTAATATGTACTGTTTTCATACAAGAAAAAACAGAAACAAAAGACTGCACATAATCAGAAACCATAAACAACAAAAAAAAGCCTTTGTACTATGAGAATTTTCATACATTATTTCCTTCCTCGGTTCCAACTTGCTGTGAAACATCCAGGAAAATCCGACAATCGTTTGCCCAATTTTCTTATAGTGTGTACTTCACTTTCGTTATATTTTTGTCATTCAATAAAAAAGCTACTAATGATAGGTGTTGATATGCTATGGCTTATTTTTTCATGTTTCCAGAGTTAGATACTGTCTGACCACAGCTTATACTCAATATAAAGTTTTACTTTCTGGACTGGACTGGTATATAGTGTACTTATTTCATTAATCATTAGGAGCCTTTTTGGCCATGTTTTTGTCATAGCAATAGCACCTTTTATTGGTTACTTCCATTGAGCATGGCAGTTTATATTTTATTGGGTTTTAAAGGTTTTTTTACCAGGGGGGCAGTGTAGAAAAGTACAGTAATTGAAATTACGTTTTTGAAAACTGGTAATTTTTTCTTAGTTTTTTTGTAATTGTGGTACAGTTTTTTTTAATGTTTTGTCCTTTATTGGAGAACTACTGAAGTTTTATACTTTGTACCATTGAACTTTTATTTTGGTGTCAGGGCTGTTTTCTGCTTTTTTGATTGGCTCAATGTGGAATTGTTTGATTTTTTTTTTTATGGGGTTGTGAGGTGCAGATGGGATTTTTATCCTAGCTACAAAAAACTCCCCTGTATAAATTTTTTACTATGCATACATTTGATAACTTCATCTTGTACTTTCTGGAAATACATTAACTAGAGCTTCTGTACACATTATTCCCACAATCTACTGTTGTTTAGTTCTTCCTTCCATGGTTGCAGTCATTGTAGAAACTGGAAAAGATCTCTGCACTGTTACCTTAGCATCTAAAGAACCAGGAGAAGATACAGTCTGAGACAAGACTCTCACCAAACCCTATGGATGAAAGCCCTTTTTGAAATATATCAGTTTGTTACCAAACTTATTTGTATTTTACTATTAGAATAACATTAGTGTGTCATAATTTAAAAGAGCTGCCAAATGGCCAATAACATGATGTTGTTTAACCATTTGCCAAAGTAGTACAGATAACAGTGATAGCTAGGTCGGGTTCCATTAAAGAAGGCATTCTAAAAAAAGCATTGCTATATTTTCTAAAAGCATATGTTGGGATCCTAGATGTGGATAATGTAATGGAATTCAAGAGTACCCTTGCCTCTGATAGCACTGATTTGTTACCATGAACGTACATGCATAACATACATTCCGTTAGAACATATGTTTCTTTGTGTAGCCTTTAATCTCTCACATTGCAGACATATATCATTTCTTTTTAATATGACCATTGTTTTGCATTTCCTTGCCGTTCATACTTCTTAAGCCTGAAGATCTTTTAGTGAGACTATAAAATAAGTTTTTTTTTTTTTTTTTTTTTATAAAAGCCTAATATTTCAGCACAGTAATCTCCAATAGATAAAGATTTATATTGCTTCTGCTGTAGCTGGAAAATACAGTGAGACACATGTAACTAGATACCAGGCACATCAAATATGATTTACTGCCACTTAAAAGAGAGATTAGCCAAGGGAAAGACAGCAGAGTAGCGCAAAATTTCTCCATGTAATAAATATATGCCCAGTGAAATTGCTCAGCTTATTAACCTAAATGGCTTGTCACATAAAGTTTGTACTTTCCAAAGCATGACTGAGATATTATGGGCAATTAAGTCAGGATAGAACAATTCAAAATTATTTGTCTACGTGTGCATTTATAAAAAGCTGGCGTCCAGTGGATGATTTCAGTGCCAAGGGATTTTTGTTAATAAAATCCAGTCCTAGGGATCTAATAAAGATCATAGGCATGAGTTAAAACATACAGGGTTGTGAGGATCTGTGCTCCTTAAAAACTCTCTGAGTCATTAATACATAAATGTTTAGGTTCTGAAGATTCCATTGCAAGAGCTGACAGACCAGTGAGCTATGGAATGATATACACTAAGTCCAAATAGCCCAGGCGAGTTGCTAGTAACAAAGTGTTAGCACTCTTACGACTGCTTTGAAGGACCACTGTTGTGACGTTGCAATTTAAAAATAAAATAATACACTAAATACTTATAGTATTAACTGTTGACAGATATCAGAATACAACATTTTTCACCATAATAGCCCTTTAACATTTTGCAAAGTCCTATTATATTTAGAAGATAGAGAGCAAGTAAAAATAAACCAGAGGGAAAGGAAAATGACTGTAGATGGCCAGCTATTGTAGACCAGGGTGCCTGAAGCCAAGGAGAGGTGTCAAGCAGTTTCCTCTGTCCAGTTGTTGTGCATTTGTGGGACCACTTCCCACTCCTTTTGCCATTCAATAAAGATAGGTGAGACTCTTGGGCTCTGGTGTGGATGTTTGGGCTTAAACAATTGTTGACTGGGATTTTGTAAAAGGAGCATTTAGTATACTCTTGCCCTGAAGTTGATATTGCTTTTCAGATATTTCAATCTATATATTTGTAGATTGTGTTGCTTAAAGAAGCATAAAGCATGAGGAAATTACTCTTCCATTTATTAATAAAGTAAAGTGATTTAGCGCATAAGTTAAACACACACCTAAAAAGTGTAACACCACTAGTGATCACATAAATAAATAAATAAATAAACAGATAATTTATATGAATGAATAAATAGCACTAGTGCAGGTAATGGTAAAGGTGGTCTCTAATATGGGAGCAAATAATGCAATAAATAAGATCCAATAAAGCGAATGGTAGAGCAGCAAAAGTATATATATTAGCCCAGGGAGAAAGTCTATAACATGTGTCCACGAATGCTTAAAAGGCTGTTTTTTCTTCTGTGTCACTGGTGCGAGAAAACTGGCAGTGTGCAATCCACAAACGTGCTCTCAAAACTCTCACCTCACATATTCTTTGGTTCAGCGTGTTATATCAGGTTACATGAATCTCTCTCCACCATCAGGACTTGTATCCTCCTTTAAAGCACTTGATCCCAGTATAAAGTGACAGGCTGCGTGCAGTGAAATCCCTCACTAGGGCATATGTCTTCTTTATATCCCAATTACTCCATGCAGTGTTTGACCAGCTCGCATCTAAACTGGGTATGTTACCGACTCACCGGACACATACACCATAGACATAAAAAGAAGAAAGGATGCCTCCAATGGTGAAGTATATATAAACAGGGGACTTTATTAAAAAAACAAAACTACAAAATGGACCCTTACAATGTAAAAAATTTAATTGAGCAGAAAGCAAAAATGGCGCTCAAACGCCAATCTCACATCACTTCCGGTTCACGGGTTGACTGCTTCCGACCACTCCCACTATTCTTTTATTTACACGTGTGGGGTACTGATCCCCAGAATCCATTAGTACAGCGAGAAGGTCACTTTCACTTTTATTTGCACTCTTCCATTTATGACCGATGATTTATCTTAGAATGTTTTGTGTTCATTGCATATCGATGGAAGTCCTTCACGATTCTTCTTCAATTTTATAGCAATCTGTGTATAATATCCAGGTGCATAGGAGCAATGTACAAGTAGTTATGTCCCTGCAAGGGAATCTTGGTGGTTGGCCTTGTGCTTAGCTGTCCTTGCGCTTGCCTGAGAACATTTTAAGCAATTCAAACTGCTGCATCTTTGAATATTTACTCAATATATATCCCCATTTTCTCCCGATATAGCAGACCTAGCTGTCTGAGAAACAAGAGTCATATCCATCCTACCAAATACTCAGAATTACAATATGGCATATACAACAGTATACGACACAGCCATGCTTTTAATAAAAGTTTAGTTTGTTGATTTTTGCAATTAGCAAGGTGATTGTGTATGGAGTAAATGGGAGTATTAGTAATGTTTGCATAATACATGATTCATCACAAGATTTTTTTTCACATATTTTTATGGAAAATGTTTTATGTGTATTTTGGAATACAAATGGAATTTTACTATCTTATGTATGCTGGTATCTTTAAAGTCTGATCTTTTGTTACTGGGTTATTTTTACACATATGGTTGTGGTGCTATACTAGCTCCTTATATTATTTGATATTTCTCCAGGTGTTGGAAGCTTTACCCCAAACATGTCCATGTCATGCTATGGATAAGGGATTTAGTGTAGGAGGAACTGTAAATTCCAGGCTTTTGGCGTATAACTCTTATGCCCCATACACACGGTCAGATTTTCCGACGGAAAATGTCCTATCGGACAATGTTGTCGGAAATTCCGACCGTGTGTAGGCTCCATCTGACTTTTTCCGTCGGATTTTCCGACGGACAAAGTTTTATCTCCTGCTCTCAAATTTTCCGACAACAAAGTCCTATCGGACTTTTTCCGATCGTGTGTAGCGAATTCCGATGGACAAAGTGCCACGCATGCTCAGATCACATTACAAGACCAAAGCTATTGGCTACTAGCCTCTACGTAGTCCCGTCGTACGCAACGAACGTCACCACGTTCAGGATGATCGGATTTTCCGACAACTTTGTCCGACCGTGTGTATGCAACACCAGTGTCGGACAAAATCCGTCGGAAAAAATCAGACGGATTTTGTGGTCGGAATTTCCGACCGTGTGTATGGGGCATTACTGATTATTCTTAGACTCACTTTGATAAAAAATATTTTTTATCTTTATTTTACAGGTGTCTTATGAGTCCTGAAAATGCTGATCCTCAATTCAACTTACAGCACAGAGGTCCAGTAAGCATGAAGGGCAAAACAGACCCAATGCAAGTCTGGTTTTTATCCAGGAAGACCACAGATGTAGAGGTATGACTAATATGGGTGTAAGACTTTGCTTTTTTAAACATTTCACATATTTCAGGTTTGATATAATTTGGGGTTGGAAATCATTGTCTGTGATTCATACAGTATGTCTAAATATTCAGATGTGCTCTTTTTCAGCATCATACATACAAGCAGTGTTTATATTGACGGCCAGAAAGATGTACTGTAGTACTGTACTGTACTTTTTATGATATGGAGATTTATAAATATCTTATATTTTTCTTATTATAAAACACAAGATTTATTTCACTAGACTCTACTCTTTTTTTCCCACAATTAGAGCTTTCTTTTGGTGGTTTTTGATCACCTCTGCGGTTTTTTATTTTTTGCGCTATAAACAAAATAAGAGCCTCAATTTTGAAAAAAAAAGTATTTTTTAATTTTTGCAATAATAAATATCCCCAAAAATGTTTTTAAAAAACAAATTTCTTCATCAGTTTAGACCAATATATATTCTTCTACATATTTTTGGTAAAAAAATCGCAATAAGCGTATATTGATTGGTTTGCGCAAAACTTATAGCGTCTACAAACTATAGGGGCGATTTATGGCATTTTTAGCGGTACTGCAACATTGCGGCGGACAGAACGGACACGTTTGACACATTTTTGGGACCATTGACATTGTAATCAGTGCTATAAAAATGCACTGATTACTTTGTAAATGTCACTGCTAGGGAAGGGGTTAACACTAGGGAGTGATCAAGGGGTTAAATGTGTTCCCTAGTTAGTGTTTCTAACTGTATGGGGATAGGACTCAGTACGGTAGGAGACATATTGTTGTTCCTACTTACTAGGAACACACAATATGTCTCCTCTCCCCTGACAGAATAGGGATTTGTGTGTTTACACACACAAATCCCCGTGCTGGCTCTCGTGCCCGTGATCACGCCCGCAACGCACACTGGGTTCCCCGCCGTGCAGCGAGCATGTGCGTACCCTCTGGCGGAAAGGAACAACGTACCCATACAGGGTTTCACCCAACAGAGCCACTCTGCCAACGTCAATTGGCGTGAGCCGGCCGGCAAGTGGTTAAGTAAGCATATATTCTGATTTCCTCCCACACTTCAAAGACATGCTGGTAGGTTAATTGGCTCCTGTCTACATTGGCCCTAGTATGTGTATGTATATAAGTTAGGGAACTTAGCTTGTAAGCTCCTTGAGGGCAGGGACTGATGTGAATGTACAATACAAGTGTAAAGCGTAAATTGATGGTGCTATAAAAGTACCTTTTATTAAATAATACAGAAATAAATAATAAAGCAATAAAAAATATATACTATGAAAATGTAGTACTTCTAAACCTTCCAAACAAAATGTGTTTTGTTTATGTTCCTATTGGAGAGATTTCACATTCCTTTCCATCCACTTCCTGTCCACACCTGTCATGATGGGAAATATACCAAATAGTGACATAAAAACCTGAGAGGCTCTAACTTTTCCCAGCTCAATCCAATACAAAAAAAAAAAAACATTAGACAAAAGTTGGGCTTTATTATTTTGCAGTAATGTGCTATAATCTATAGAGTTGATCTACTAAAGGCAAAAAGGCTGTTCACTTTGCAAGGGAAGTTGAATTTTGCAAGGTAAATTTCCTCAGGCTGCTTTCACACTGGAACAACGGGTCCATTAGCAGTTTACCGCTATTTAAGCTGCGCTTTTCAACCATTAGCGGGGCGCTTTTAATCCCCGCTAGCGGCCGAAGAAGGGGTTAAAAGCGGTGGTGTTGCGGCAATTTGGAAGTGCTGCCCAATTATTCCAATAGATGGGCAGGGGCGGTATAGGAGCGATGTACAGGCATACCCTACTTTTAAGTACACAATGGGATTTATTTACTAAGCTAGAAAGTGCGAAATCAGGCTCAATTCTGCATAGAAACCAATGAGCTTCTAACTCCAGCTTGTTCAATTAAGCTTTGGTAATAAAACATGGAAGCTCATTAGTTTCTATGCAGAAGTGAGCCTGATTTCACACTTTCCAGTTTTAGTAAATAAACCCCATTGTGTACTTAAAAGTGGGGTATGTCTGTATACAGCACTCCTACACCACCCCAAAGATGCGGTTTGCAGGACTTTCTTTCCCATCCCGCAAGCGCACCGCCCCAGTGTGAAGGCACTCAGGCTTTTACACTGGGGAGGCATGAGAGGCAGTCTTTAGGCTCTTTACAGGCGCTATTTCTAGCACTAAAACTGCCTCAGTGTGAAAGTAGCCTTAGAGCTTAGTAAATGCAGTGAAATTTGGAAAGAATAACCAATCTCGTGCAAGGAAAACAAAAAAAACAGCATTTTTTGCGCATATTTGGATGTTGGCAGTCAGCAAAGCTTCAATTCATTAACTAATTTACTTGAAAAGTGCAACTCCTCTTGCAAAGTGAACAGTCTTTTTGTCTTTAGTAAATCAACCCCCATATCAGTTAATAAGGTTTAGTTTAGTTAGTTGGCAAATAGATTGTTTAAAACAATAAAAGTTTGTACTTCAAAGCAGAACAAAAATGTGTTTCTATCACTTTTATTGATTATGTTTATCGCTTGTCCATTGTTCTAGGAATAATTATTCCAATTTTGAAGAAGTAAGAGTCCAGGAAAACGACCAAGTATTGTACACAGAGGACAACTGTTCTGTCTGACCACAATTTTTTTTCAGCTATACCTATCCACCTGGGAACTGATTTTGATTTTTTTTTTGTTATATATATATATATATATATATACTGATTTGTAGATGTGTTTACTGTGAATATTTTGTTAATGTATGATGTTCTTTGCCCTGGAGGCAACATATTATTTGTATGCTAAGTAATTATAAAGCTTGTAAAAATGTGTATAATGTTTCACTAAGCAATGTTTAAGTACTGTTAACTAATAATTAGCAGTCTCTATTTAAGATGTTCTAGTTGTGAATGGCGGAAGTGCAGCACATTAAATGTTAAAAATAAATTTAAAAAAAACATCTAATTTACAGAGAGGAGATTAGTTTTATGATGAAGGTCTACTTTAAGACCTGTATGTAGCCCTTTCTCATTGTGGTTTAGCCGATCAGGCGTCAACCAGGTTACCAAAGATCTTTGGTATTGTGAATGCCCTTTAGCATCAGAATGATTTGTTAAAAAATATTCATTACATATATGTTAAATACACATAATTACACATTAGTTATTTTTATATGTCTAATGATGTTGGAGTTCTTTATATTAATATAGCTTTATATATAGATATATGATAGCAATATAGAATATGCGATACTTATTTTACTTAAAGGAGAACAAAAAGAGTAAAATCAGCAGTAACTTTATATAATCTGGAATTATAAGATTCTCACTTTATGTACTGAATGTTGTGTTTTGCTAGGAGTTTTCTTAACAAGGCACCCTAGTCAGACTATAGTAATATGTCACTAAATAATAGACATGGATTTTGACACACATAAGCAAAGGCTTGTAAATATTATTTAACAGGAAAGTGGTATTTTTATGTATGTGTCATATAATAGTATATCATATTTCAGGTCACATGTAAATCAGATAAAACCTTCATATTTGACTATATTGTGCTAATTTTCCAAGATTGTTTAGTGCAAAATAAAGTGTTTCTTAATATGTATCTGTAACTTTATATTAGATATATGTACAGTAATAACTGTCTAGCTACTGTAAAACACTAGTGATACATTCTACATCATCCTGTACATTTTATGTAAATATTTTGTAAATTGTAATTCACCAAAATGTCTATTGTTACGAATAAATACAAAGTACTAACATTAATAATAGATTTACAATTTAATGACACTTTTGAAGCAGAGCTGATGCATAGTCAGTCTTGTGTTCAGGTTGGAGTCCATGTAGATATATTATTGTTTGAATATATAATATAATTTGTTAGATATAAAACAATATCTACAGTATTATCGCAACTCTTTCAGCTCATTCCAAGCTTCTTTGTTCTGTGGTGTCTCAAAAGACACGTTTTAAAGTGGCACTAAAGAGGCAGCCAACCCATCCTTCTGTGTCCTGTGGCTGTAAGGAGCAGGGGGCGAGAGAGAAGCTGACTGCCTTTCATCCATTCTGGTTGTTGGTAATTATTTTGGCACTTTTTTAATATGAGCTTTACTTAGCCAGCAGCAAGGTGGAGGGTAATGTAACTACTGTATTATGAAACGTTAGGTTTACCAACTGTGGAAACCATTACTGTGTAGTGATACTGTCACCACAAATGAGCACTTAGACATGTAACAGTTCACTAATTAAAGTAATTTTTTTGCACCAAATCTGTATCCGGTTTTACTTTTTTATGCAATATTAAAGTCTATGTTTAGGAAAAATGTTTTTTGTTGTCTTTGTCTCATTATGAGGGGTTTCTTTTTACTTTTAGTGCTAAGAGGAAGTGAGTGAAAACCACTAAAAGTGAAGGGAATTTTCCTCCTATACTGTTGTCATCAAAACAGGTGTCTCTGTTGCAATATTCATCTTGTTGACAACTGAAAAATTTTGGATTTCCCACCACTTGCTGTTTTATGACAATGGTCACCAGGACAAATACTTGACAGGCCCAATCCTTCCCTACTCTTGGTTAGAGTTAAAGTCACTATTAGCTTGGCAATTTTGCAAAAAAAATCAATAAAAAAAAAATCAATATAGTTGCAGAATTATTGAAATGATTCAAACACCCAAGTTAGCTACCTGTTTGAAAATATAATTTCTAGTATATACCAGTATTATTTTAAATATTACACTTTTACTTATTTTTTATATACTGTACCTTTGGCAGATGCAGACATTTTTGCCAGTATGGGCACTCCAGCCTCAATGTCATTCCCCAACATGCCTTCATACGTGCCACCTGAGGAAACACAGCCCTGCATATACCCTTATAATATTATTATTTAACTACTTGCCTACTGGGCACTTATACCCCCTTCCTGCCAAGGCCAATTTTCAGTGCTGTCGCACTTTGAATGACAATTGCATGGTCATGCAACACTGAACTCATATGAAATTGTTATCATTTTTTTCACACAAATAGAGCTAAGTTTTCTCCTGATGTGTGCTGATAAAGCTGCACTGATGGGTACTGATGAGATGGCATTGATGAGGCGGGACTGATAGATGGCACTAATAGGCTGCACTGATGGGCACTGATAGGCAGCACTGATGGGCACTGATGAGGCAGCACTGATGGACACTGATAGGTGGCGCTGATGAGGAGGCACTGATTGGCAGCACTAATGGTCACTGTTTGGCAGCACTGGTTGTCACTGATAGGCAGCACTGATGGGCACTGTTGGAGCTACACTGATAAACAGGATACTGATAATCAGTACCATGTTCATCAGTGCAGATGTCCACTTCACACTAGCCAGTTACTGGCTCTCTCCTCTGCTCATGATGTGACAGCGTGAGGAAAGGAATGCCAATAACCGACAAGTGTGTTTCCATCATGATCAGCTGTGATTGGCTCTTTACTCCAATCGGTTATGCGCTGTGTCCTCGCGGTGCATGCACAGCAAGAAAGGGAGGATGTCATATGACATCCTCCAAGAACTACAGTGGCAACGCCCAGCTGTCATTTCACTATACGGCAATCGGGAACTGGTTAAATATAAAGATGAAGATCTTTCAATTAAGCCAGTTAAGAACAGGTGTTAAAGGGAACCTTTTTTGGAGGCTGCCATTACTGCAACTAATTTTGCAAAACTACATCTAGTGAGGATTTACTTAAATTATCCAGTCATGTGTAAAGATAACATGATTGGTTATTGAAAGTGAACATAACAACTACTTAGTGGGTTAAGAGTCTCAGCTCCTTTTGAAAATCAAGTCCTTAGTGTCACTTACCTCAGACAAGTATGCAAATAAAGACATTACTCTGACTTTCCTGGTGTGCATATTTCTTCAAGGTCATTGACTCAAACATTTTTCTGCCCATAGGCTAAACACACCTCAGATAATCAGTGATCGCCAGAAAGGGTTTGGCAATGGCAGCCCACTGTTTCTAAAGAAAGGTTTCCTTGAAGTTAAAGCCAGCCGAACCTTCTTAATTCATTATGGTATTTCAGTCAGGCTACATATAAAATAATAAATATGCCACCTTTTTAAGTTCCCTCTGCTAAGTTAGAGAACCCTGCTGGCAGCACTAGAAAAGTCAGACTGCTGCTTTTACATGCAAGCATTAACCCAGTTCCCCTTGCTAAATACTATTCTAATCACTAGCACTTCTCAGGCAGTAAGAAGAGTGGTGTTGATTACAGCAGTGTTCAGTGGAATGTGTCAGACCGCAGGAGAGCTTGTATGTAAGAACAGCGGTCCGACTCTCATATGTGTTGTGTATTCCAATCCTTGCTGCAGTACTTATCTAATAAAAAAGAGACATTTTTTTACTGTATATGCAGTCTGACTACGTTACAGTTATAAATCTAGATTGTTCAATAGGGTTTAGTAGGAGTCCATCACCTAAACCCAAAGAAGGCTTTTATGGTTCAGCAAATGTGTCACTAAGCTACCAAGCACACCAATTCAATATTTGTGTTTTCTTGAAATCTGATTTTGCACTGCAGAACATTCAAACTTAATCAGCCCCTTATATGGCATATTGCATAATGCCAAAAAGACATTAAATTAGGCACTGTGGTTGAATTGTAAAAGCTTGAAAAACCTCAGTACAATGGGATTTTTATAAATAGAAAATTACTATATGAATATTTAAGTCACAGATAAGCCAAATAATGGCACGGACAGAGATGCCAGTATTGTGTGCAATAACCTTGGCTGCTTGCCTTTGAATTTATGTTTTTACTATAAAAAGAGCAATTG
Organism: Lithobates sylvaticus; assembly: GCA_028564925.1. Lineage (NCBI taxonomy): Eukaryota > Metazoa > Chordata > Amphibia > Anura > Ranidae > Lithobates > Lithobates sylvaticus. The sequence goes on from CM053026.1 coordinate 601,360,668, forward strand.
TATGAAGAAGTTGCTAAATTAGACACAATAATCAAATTTCCAAAATTGTTATTGCGTTTCATATTTAATGCATTTGTTTTAAACATACCTTGCTTTGTTATTTTTCAAGCCCATTTAATTTAATCACTTTGGGGCTTCCAGTGCCTTGCAAACGTATTCATACCATTGAAATTTTCCAACCAAAAACATAAATGTATTTTATCCTGGTTTTATGTGATAGTGGCTCATAATTGTGAAGTGGAAGGAAAATGATAAATGGTATTCAAAATGTTTTACAAATACATATCTGAAAAGTGTGGCATGCATTTGTATTCAGCCCCCCTGAGTCAATACTTTTTAGAACCACCTTTCGCTGCAATTACAACTGCAATTCTTTTTGGGTATGTCTCTACCAGCTTTGCACATCTAGAGAGTGAATTTTTTGCCCATTCTTCTATGCAAAGTAGCTCAAGCTCTGTCAGATTGGACGGAGAGCATCTGTGAACAGCATTTTTTGTCTTTTGTCCTGCCAAAGATTCTCAATTGGATTTAGGTTTGGACTTTGGGCCATTCTAACACATGAATATGCTTTGATCTAAACCATTCCATTGTAGTTCTGGTTGTATGTTTAGGGTCATTGTCCTGCTGGAAGGAGAACCTCCGCCCCAGTCTCAAGTCTTTTGCAGACTGCAACAGGCTTTCTTCTAAGATTGCCTTGTATTTGACTCCATCTATCTTCCCATCAACTCTTACCAGCTTCCCTGTCCCTGCTGAAGAAAAGCATCCCCACAACATGATGCTGCCACCACCATGTTTCACAGTGGGGATGGTGTATTCAGGGTGATGTGCAGTGTTAGTTTTTCCGCCACACATAGCGTTTTGCTTTTAGGCCAAAAAGTTAGATTTTGGTCTCATCTGACCAGAGCACCTTCTTCCACATGTTTGCTGTGTCCCCCACACGGCTTCTCGTAAACAGGACCTCTTATGGCTTTCTTCTTGCCACTCCTATGGATAGATTTTCCCACCTGAGCTGTGGATCTCTGCAGCTCCTCCATTGGCCTCTTGGCTGCTTCTCAGACTAATGCTCTCCTTGTCCAGCCTGTCAGTTTAGGTGGAATGTCTTGTTAGGTTTGCAGTTGTGTCATACTCTTTCCATTTCCAGATTAGGATTCAACAGTGCTCCATGAGATGTTCAAAGCTTGGGATATTATTTTATCACCTAACCCTACTTCTCTCATAGTTACATAGTAGGTGAGGTTGAAAAAAGACCATCAAGTCCAACCTATTTGTGTGATTATATGTCAGTATTACATTGTATATCCCTGTATGTTGCGGTCGTTCAAGTGCTTATCTAATAGTTTCTTGAAACTATCAATGCCCCCCGCTGAGACCATCGCCTATGGAACGGAATTCCACACCCTTGCCGCTCTTACAGTAAAGAACCCTCTATGTAGTTTAAGGTTAAACCTCTTTTCTTCTAATTTTAATAAGTGGCCACAAGTCTTGTTAAACTCCCTTTTGCAAAAAAAAGTTTTATCCCTATTGTGGGGTCACCAGTATGGTATTTGTATATTGAAATCATATCCCCTCTCAAGCGTCTCTTCTCCAGAGAGAATACGTTTAGTGCTTGCAACCTTTCCTCATAACTAATATCCTCCAGACCCTTTATTAGCTTTGTTGCCCTTCTTGTACTCGCTCCATTTCCAGTACATCCTTCCTGAGGACTGGTCCCCAAAACTGGACAGCATACTCCAGGTGCGGCCAGACCAGAGTCTTGTAGAGCGGGAGAATTATCGTTTTATCTCTGGAGTTGATCCCCTTTTTAATGCATGCCAATATTTTGTTTGCTTTGTTAGCAGCAGCTTGGCATTGCATGCCATTGCTGAGCCTATCATCTACTAGGACCCCCAGGTCCTTTTCCATCCTAGATTCCCCGAGAGGTTCTCCCCCCTGTGTATAGATTGCATTCATATTTTTGCCACCCAAATGCATTATTTTACATTTTTGTACATTGAACCTCATTTGCCATTTTTTCAGATCTTCTTGCAAGGTTTCCACATCCTGCGGATAAGTTATTGCCCTGCTTAGCTTAGTATCGTCCGCAAATACAGAGATTGAACTGTTTACCCCATCCTCCAGGTCGTTTATAAACAAATTAAATAGGATTGGTCTCAGCACAGAACCCTGGGGGACCCCACTACCCACCGCTGACCATTCTGAGTACTCCCCATTTATCACCACCCTCTGAACTCGCCCTTGTAGCCAGTTTTCAATCCATGTACTCACCCTATGGTCCATGCCAACGGACCTTATTTTGTACAGTAAGCGTTTATGGGGAACTGTGTCAAATGCTTTTGCAAAATCCAGATACACCACGTCTACAGGCCTTCCTTTATCTAGCTGGCAACTCACTTCTTCATAGAAGGTTAGTAGATTGGTTTGGCAAGAACGATTCTTCATAAATCCATGCTGATTACTGCTAATGATACCGTTCTCATTACTAAAATCTTGTATTGAGTCCCTTATGATCCCATCCAAGTGTTTACATACTATTGATGTTAGGCTAACTGGTCTGTAATTCCCAGGGATGTATTTTGGGCCCTTTTTAAATATTGGTGCTACATTGGCTTTTCTCCAATCAGCTGGTACCATTCCAGTCAGTAAAAATTAGGAACAATGGTCTGGCAATTACTTGACCAAGTTCCCTAAGTACCCTCGGGTGCAAGCCATCTGGTCCCGGTGATTTATTAATGTTAAATTTCCCAAGTCTAATTTTAATTCTGTCCTCTGTTAACCATGGAGGTGCTTCCTGTGATGTATCATGAGGATAAACACTGCAGTTATGGTTACTGAAGCCCCCCGATTCCCTCGTTATCCCTGACCTGTCTGGTGTGTTCCTTGGCCTTCATGATGCTGTTTCATCACTAAGGTTCTCTAACACACCTCTGAGGGCTTCACAGAACAGCTGTATTTATACTGAGATTAAATTACACACAGGTGGACTCTATTTACTACATATTATACAGGATTTATATATAGCGCCAGCAGTTTGCGCAGCGCTTTACAACATCAGGGAAGACAGTACAATTACAATACAATTCAATACAGGAGGGATCAGAGGACCCTGCTCGTTAGAGCTTACAATCTAGAAGGGAAGGTGACTTCTGAAGGCAATTGGTTCCACTAGATTTTAGTTAGGGGTATCAGAGTAAAGGGGGCTGAATATAAATGCACGCCACACTTTTCACATATTTATTTGTAAAAAAAAATTGAAAATCATTTATCATTTTCAATTCACTTCACAATTATGTACCACTTTGTGTTGGTGTATCTCTTAAAATCCCAATAAAATACATTTACGTTTTTGGTTGTAACATGACAAAATCTGGAAAATTTCAAGGGGTGTGAATACTTTTTCAAGGCACTGTATGTATGAACATATGCTGACAAGTAATTCCCTGTCGTCCTTTAACAAAAATCCTTGTTTAGTTTTCATCTCTTTACTGCAGAGGAAAAGAAGCAGCTAAATAGATGGTAAATCGTCGTAGTTTATGGCTAATGGACCTGTCACCCCAGTGAGAATGTACCCTAACTGTGGGGGGAGTGTACTGACTGGGAGTACAGAGAGATTGCTGTTCCTGATGATCGATCGCAGGTTGCCGGCAGACATCGCAGCCTCCCACCATGCGCATCGGCCTCGGCGACGCAGGCGCGAGTGTGCTTGCTATAGCTGTTGCTGCTGACTTTTAATAAAAGGCCACTTACCTGTCCAAGAATCAAGTGCCTCACCCATGTTCTTTGCCGGTCTTCACCGCGGCTTGACTGACGGCTTCTCACTGTGCTGCGCTGTGTGGGTGGTCCCACAGCCTGCTGGGGCCTGTGATGTGTCCCAGAAGGCTGTAGGCAGGGAGGGGGGGACCAAATTTCCAGTGGAATCTCCTAGGTGATCCAATTGGAAGTTGAAGCTATATCTACCAAAGCTTGGGACCCGCTCCCCTTCCAAAAGTGTTAGAAGAGGGTGGGAGAAGGACATAAAGTGGTACTTCCATTTTGGGGTGAAGTACTACTTTAATACTATATCAGGCAACAAGGGCTGCTAATACTACAAAAAGCTAGACATTTTATTTTGATCGGTAATAAATACCATACTATTTAGTTGAGTGTAACTGCAAGACAAAGTAATATATTACCCTACTTTTTGAATGCCAGATGGGGAATGTAACAGTTTTATTTCATTGTGTTCGTTGCTTTCCTGTTGATTGAAAAAGCTAGGAACTATTTAGTTACCTTATCTTATATTGTACGTATGCAACTACTTGTGTTTTGTGAAAAATACCAATAAAAAATCTTTGAAAAAAAATCTAATAAATTGCCAGTTCAGAGTTAATGAAGATTTCACACAGCGAGGGGCAGTAAATTGTACCCTGTATCCAGACAATTATCTATATGCATTTATTTATCACACCTCAAATTCTTGTTTTTTAAACAGTTTAATAACCAATAACTACCATGTCTTCCTTTATTCAGAAAATACAACATACATGCATGCTTGGTTAAACATTGATGCAAAGGAGTATGGGCATTACAGAAGTACAAGGACATACAGGTATGCACTTCCATGGGCGGCTGTACACACCATCTGCACATGAACATGAAAAAACACTGGAAATTTTATGGCACAGTCCCCTTGTATCTGCACACGTCCATGTGCATGTACCCTAAGTCACAGCACCAAAAGCCTGGACATTTGGTTACATCAGGGGTGTCAAACTCAATTTCATCGTGGGCCACATCAGCATTATGATTGTCCTCAAAAGGGCCGGTTGTATCTGTAAGATTAGATGTCCTGCGCATCCCCTCCCCTTACATTAGATGTCTAGAGCCACCCCACCATCAGAAGTTGAGTCCCCTACTCTCCCTAACATCACAGTGCACCCCCTTTCCTTATGCTGCTGCTGGGTAGAGGCTGGATACATTGCTTGAAAGCAGAAAGTAAGGGTCTGGAGGAGGACCAGAGGAGGGCTGGAACTCTCCTTCAGCTGCAGGAGAGGTGTGAGGGCCACATGAAATGGCCTGGAGGGCCGGATACGGCCTGCGGGCCTTGTGTTTGACACCTGTGGGTTACATAGTTTTAGTTTAAAACAGCATTAATAGGCACAGAAAATAACCTATAATTGTTCGGTGTTAATGTTTTTGGTTTAGCTATTCAAAACATCTGCCTGCCTGAAAAGAAAACATAATTTTAGGGTATATATTTGTAAATCCAAGCAGGATTTCCTTTTCATTTTATTTTATGTAAAAGCAGCAAAGAAAGCTAGAGCAAAACCAGGAACTAAAGCACTGATCGTTTATTGCTGGAGGTTTTGAGAGATATAAAAGCACAATGTGTGATCCGGCTTGCTGGTATCCACCCTTTGCTGAAATATGGACAGACTCTTTAATGCATCAAGTTTTGGATGCTTTAAAAAGATATAGACTAATGAATATATTATTTACAGTGTAGGGCTCTTCTACAATGTTATTTCCTATGGAAATGTGTAATTTGAACAGTGATACATCTGAATTAAATGTAAAAAATGATTCCAAAAATATCCATCTCTTCTAAAAGGTGCACTATATAATACAGCTGTCTACAGGCATTGTAGACTTTTCATTACAGAAGTACAATTACTTATATAGAAGGTTTATTAGGACATCTGCTGGCAAGTAATAAAACTACAAGCCAGGCTCAAATCAAGCACAAGGGGCATAACCTTAAAAGTTTAAATCTGGCAGACTAGCTACATACCTCCCAACACTTTGAGATGGGAATGAGGGACACCTACTAGCAAATGTATGTAGGCATAGGACATGCCCCTTAAAGGGGACAGAACCAAAAAAAAGGTTAATTAAAAAGTGCTTTTTTTAACCACTAATATTCCTTTTATATTGGCTTTTAAAATTGACAAATGCAGCAATTTAGAATTTGGATGAAAGGTTTAGCACTGGGAAACACCTTTTGAAAGATAAAAAGTGCATTTTATATACAACTATATAGATCAGACCAAAATGAGGGACAGTCCCTCGAAATCAGGGACAGTTGGGAGCTATGTAGCTATACTCTTCAATTGTGGGATTTGCATATTTCTGTTAGGTAGTATGATGTTCACCCAGGGTACCATGTCCATATACATATGACAAAAAACACCAAACTCCATCCACCACTCCAGCTTCAATATCATTTTCAAACACTGCTCATTTAGGTGTAACATGTTCCTATAGAGAGGCTGGCATTGTCAAATTCTTCTTCAGAAAATGTTAGTTGCCTGCCTTGCTATAATACTGATTCAAGAGGAAGTAAACCCTCTCTGAGGGGTTTACTTCCTCTTTGTTTCCCTGCAAAGGTAAAGCATAATGGACTACTATGCATCGCATGACCGCTTTCCGACCACCTTACGCAGATTTACTATGGCAGAATGGCACGTACAGGCAAACTAACGTACCTGTACGTTGCCCTTTAAGAGGCACTCACATGGCAACGATCACTGCTCCCGATGGCAGGGATCGGTGATCTCTGTCATGTCACAAGGCAGAACAGGGAAATGCCTTGTTCACATAGGCCCTTCCCCGTTCTGCGGGTCCGTGACACTATCGCCGGAAGACCGGTGGACATTAAGTCCGTGGGTCCTGCATGCACAGTCATGCTGTACGCCCGCTACCTCCGCCTATGCCCATTTGCCCACTGCTGCCATTATGCCGACGTATATTGGCATGCATCGGTCAGCAAGTGGTTAAACAGGTCATCACGAGAACTTTTCCAATAAACAAATAAAAGTGAAACTTCTACATGCACAGTAATTTGCCAATTTGATGTCCTTTCACCTACCTTCACTTGATTTAACATACACAGAAAATTCAGGGTATGATGATGGTGCAGTCATGTGTTTTGTGAATGGCCAAGCATAGACAAGTGGAGGCTTGACAAAAGCGCTGATATCTATCATACCTACACTGCTAAGGTCAGCCAAGGGTAAGTGGAGCTGTACAATTCTGAACTGAAAGAGGTCTTTTAAAGCTATCTGTAGAAAGCCAGTACTGATTTGATATAATAAACAGCATAGGTAAACTAAAAGGGGTTGATGCATAAAAAAATTATTTTTACAAAAGTAAGGAATAATATCCTTAATGGGGTTGAAAAGGTTCGCCGACAATACCGGCCCCCCCAGCCCCCCGTTTTACTTACCTGAACCCGTTTACCTGCTGCGCTCGCCCCGATGTCCTCTTCACCGCTCAGCCTGGCCGTTGATTGGCTAGAGTGGATGGATTGAAAGCAGCGCAGCCATTGGCTTGTGCTGCTGTGAATCACATCCAATGACGCTGCGTGCCAGGGGGCGGGGCCGAGTGATACAGTGAGCGGCTATAGCTGCCGGCTGTATCACGGGAGCGCGCCCGCAAGAATTAACCACCATGCGAGAGAGCTCGCATGAAGGTGGTTAATTCTTGCAGGGAGAATCTGAAACAGCCGCCGAGGGACCCCAGAAGACCAGGTTCGGGGCCACTCTGTGCAAAGCGAGCTGCACAGGGGAGGTAAGTATAACATGTTTGTTATTTAAAAAAAAATAAAAAATAATTACCTTTACAACCCCTTTAATGTTTATATTATGTGTGCAGTGTCGGCTTCCATTTGTTGCCTTGGGCAAATGTAACATTTGCTAACATTCAATCTTAATGCCGCGTACACACGAAGGGACAATCCCGCGGGATTATCCTCTGGACTGAAGTCCAGCGGATAATCCCCTCGTGTGTGGGCGCCGGCGGACTTTTTGGCGCCAAAGTACGGCGGACTAAAGTTTGAAGTTTTGTTTTCAAATTATCCGCTGGACTTGGCAGTCCAGCGGATAATCCCGCCGTTAGTGGGCAAGTCCGCGGGACTTTTGAAATGAAGGGACTTGCCGCTCATCGGCAAGTCCGTTCATTTAGCACGTGACTTCAGGTTACGTAGCTAGCGTAGGCAGTTACTGCCGCCGCGCTAGCTCCGTGACCTGGCATGGATTTAAAGGGACTCCCACGCCGAAAAAACGGCGTGGGGGTTCCCCCCAAATCCATGTCAGACCCTCATCCGAGCACGCAGCCTGGCAGGCCAGGAAAGGGGTGGGGACGAACGAGCGCCCCCCCCCCTCCTGAGCCGTACCAGGCCGCGTGCCCTCAACATGGGGGGTGCCCTGGGGAAAGGGGGGCCGTGCGGCCCCCCCACCCCAAAGCACCTTGTCCCCATGTTGATGAGGACAAGGGCCTCTTCCCGACAACCCTGGCCGTTGGTTGTCGGGGTCTGCGGGCGGGGGCTTATCGGAATCTGGGAGCCCCCCTTTAATAAGGGGCCCCCAGATCCCGGCCCCCCACCCTATGTGAATGAGTATGGGGTACGATGTACCCCTACCCATTCACCTAAGGTGTAAAATGTAAAGTACAAAAACACACACACTTTTGAAAAAATATTTTATTGCACTGCTCCGGGGGTCTTCTTCCGTCTTGGGGGTCTTCTCGCCGGACTCCTCCGCTCTCTTCTGCTCTTTTACCTAGCTCTTTCACGAGCGGGGGAAGTCCGGCTACCTTCTTCGTCGTCGCCGCCGTCGTCTGGGGGTCTCGATCCGCCTTCGGGGTCTTCCGGGGGTCTCTTCTGTTCTTGCGGCGGTCGTCGTCTTCCGCGCCGCCGGCGCCTTGTCCTTCTTCTTGTCCTTGTTCTTGTTCTTCTTCTTCTTCCGATGTTGACCCGACGCTCTCTCTGCCCGGAATGCCTGTGCCAACTCTGCGCTGAGACTTATATAGGGGAATGGGGACAGGGTCACATGCACATGTCACATGGTGACCCCGCCCCCTTGTGTTGTCACAGTCCCGGAGGATGCTGGGACTGTGACATCGCAAGGGGGCGGGGTCACCATGTGACATGAACATGTGACCCTGTCCCCCATGTCCCTATATAAGTCCGAGCGCAGAGCGGCACAGGCATTCCAGGCAGAGACAGCGACGGGTCAACATCGGAAGAAGAAGAACAAGAAGAAGAACAAGAAGAAGGACAAGAAGAAGGAGAAGGCGCCGGCGGCGCGGAAGACGACGACCGCCGCAAGAACAGAAGAGACCCCCGGAAGACCCCCGAAGGCGGATCGAGACCCCCAGACGACGGCGGCGACGACGAAGAAGGTAGCCGGACTTCCCCCGCTCGGTAAAAGAGCTTGGTAAATGGCGGGGGAGTCCGGCGAGAAGACCCCCAAGACGGAAGAAGACCCCCGAAGGCGGATCGAGACCCCCAGACGGCGGCGACGACGAAGAAGGTAGCCGGACTCCCCCCGCTCGTGAAAGAGCTAGGTAAAAGAGCAGAAGAGAGCGGAGGAGTCCGGCGAGAAGACCCCCAAGACGGAAGAAGACCCCCGGAGCAGTGCAATAAAATATTTTTTCAAAAGTGTGTGTGTTTTTGTACTTTACATTTTACACCTTAGGTGAATGGGTAGGGGTACATCGTACCCCATACTTATTCACATAGGGTGGGGGGCCGGGATCTGGGGGCCCCCTTATTAAATGGGGCTCCCAGATTCCGATAAGCCCCCGCCCGCAGACCCCGACAACCAACGGCCAGGGTTGTCGGGAAGAGGCCCTTGTCCTCATCAACATGGGGACAAGGTGCTTTGGGGTGGGGGGGCCGCACGGCCCCCCTTTCCCCAGGGCACCCCCCATGTTGAGGGCACGCGGCCTGGTACGGCTCAGGAGGGGGGGGGCGCTCGTTCGTCCCCACCCCTTTCCTGGCCTGCCAGGCTGCGTGCTCGGATGAGGGTCTGACTTGGATTTGGGGGGAACCCCCACGCCGTTTTTTCGGCGTGGGGATTCCCTTTAAATCCATGCCAGCTTGCGGAGCTAGCGCGGCGGCATTTACTGCCTACGCTAGCTACGTAACCTGAAGTTACGTTCGAAATGAACGGACTGCTCCGTGTGTGGGCAAGTCCGTTCATTTTCAAAAGTCCCGCGGACTTTTGGCCGGCGGATTATCCGCTGGAGAAGTCCGTGCGTGTGTGGGCAAGTCCACACCCTCGGAAAGTCCAGCGGACCTAGCTGGAAAGTCCCGCGGGATTGTCCGCTGGACTAGGTCCGCCGGCAAAAGTCCCTACGTGTGTACGAGGCATAAGAGTAACTAGCTTTAAGATCATTCGACCTAAATAGTTAAAGGACATTTAGCCAATAGAGAAAATAGCTTAAAACGATAGGATAAGATGGGGAAATAATATGAGGGAAACCTCTGCACTGTGTTCAAAGTTTATGGAGATGCCTGTGCGAATGGCTGAACAAATTGGTGTTTGGGCCTCCAGCTGCAGTGGCAAGTAAAATATTTAGTAATTGTATTATTACTCTTACACACAATATGAAAATCATAGAGTATAAATTGAATAGGTTACTAAAGTCACGAAAATTCTCGTACGACAGAATAAAAAATCAGAAGTGATGTCATGTGTTGTAGTGTATTTGTATTGTATTTTCGGACGACAACTGTACTGACTAAACAAAAATTGCACAATCTGGTATCGTACGAGGAAAATTTTGCGCTTGTCTGATCAAATAATGTCGGATGAACTGTCATGAACGGTTCTTGAAAGCTCTGTACTAACTATCCAATTATCGTACGAGCGCGTCAAAATCTGTATTTTTAGTCCGATTTTTGGATCGTGTATATGGGCATTTAATGTGACAGCTTCCTACTCAGGGCTGGTTGTTACTACTCAGACTCTGGTTGCTAGAGAGCTGGTACTTGCCAGTGTCCTAACAACCAGTGACTCATCCCCGTCCAGCCCATTCAGCTATAGGCTGGAAAATCCAGGGTGACAGGTGAATGTAAACAAAGGTGTAAATGGTCTGGGGTCCCCCAAAACTCATATAGTACTCCTTCTCATTACTAAAAAAAAATAATTGGGAAATAAACACATACTGACAATTACTCTAATAAAAAAAGAATGTCTCACAGTGTAAATCCAACATCAATCACATTGTCCAGCAATGCAGATCCACATCAATCATGAAGAATGGCACCTGCAGACCCACCAAAAGAAAAAAACACTGGACTGCTGTAACAATCCACTCCTGTCAATGGCTCCCCGTCCCCACAGCACAATGTAAACAAAGGGGCAAGATTTCCCAGGTAAGGTCATTGATCAAATATGGTCGTGTCCATATTTGGTTAAAGATGTCACCTGGGCGTCCTCACCCTTTTTTTTCCTTTAGTGTAGGGGTCAGTGAATTTTTTTTCTTTTGATGGTGCATTGTTCATCATGACTAAGGTGGACAATGTGATAAATGAAATATTTATAGCCAGGTACATTTTTGTTTAATTATAGGGCTTGCCAAAAACTCTGTGTTTATTTACAATTTTCTTTTTTTTTGTGACTGCCTAGGGCTATTGTGCAACCCTTACTTATTCACCTGGGGGTGGTTTCTGGGGTCCCCGTAATTTAAAGGGGCTTCAAGAGTCTAATAAGTTCCTGCCTGCAGAACCCCACAACCACTGTTTGAGGGGAAGAGGTCATTTTCCTCATCAACATGTGGACATGAAGCTTTGCCAGGAGTTCCCCTGTTGTCAGAATATGGGCTGTTATGATGCAGAAGGGTGGACACATGCCCATTGCCCCTTTTTCTGACCAGCCCTCATATAAGGGTCTGTTATTGATTTTGGGGGGGAACCAACAATTATTTTTCTTGTTTTTTGTGTTGGGTTCCCTCTTAAAATCCATACCAGGCCAGAGGGGGCTGGTATGGAATTTGAGGGATATCCCACAACATTTAAGTGCTTGTAAAGCTTTGTTTTTGTTTTATTAAAATAACAAATATGTTATACTTACCTGCTCTGTTGAATTTTTTTCCACAGAGAAGGCACGAGTCTCCTCTTCTTGGGTCCCCTGCCGGCGCTCCTAGCTCCTCCTCTCCCACCAATGGCCCCCGTAGCAAGCCGCTCGCTATGAGGGCACTTGTGCATGCTCTCTCCCAAGCCCTGCTCTGCCCCACCCCTGGATCCCTCCTCATTGGCTCTGATTGACAGCAGCAGGAGCCAATGGCTTCTGCTGCTGCATCTGAGACAATCAGGGGCGAGACAGCCAAGAGAGCTCTCGCATAGATTACTGGATCAAAATCAGGGCTCAGGTATGTATTTAGGGGGGCTGCAGGGGGAGCTGTAAGCAGAAGGTTTTTCACCTTACTGCATAGAATGCAGTAAGGTAATTAAAAAAGAAACAAAAACTTTCTGCCTTTACAACCACTTTCTGGTTGGTTAGAATTGAATTTTAGGTAACGTTACATTCACCCAGCAAAAGGCAACAGATAGAAAATGATATTACACACATACAGGTGATACTCAAAAAAATTTAATTTTGTGCAAAAGTTCCTTTATTTCACTAATGCAACTTAAAAGGTAATACTAATATATGAGATAGACTCATTACATGCAAAGCAAGATAGTTCAAGCCGTTATTTGTCATAATTGTGATGATTATGGCTTACAGCTCATGAAAACCCCAAATCCACAATCTCAGAAAATTTGAGTATTGTGAAAAGGTGCAACATTCCAGGCTCAAAGTGTCCCACTCTAATCAGCTAATTAAGCCATAACACCTGCAAAGGGTTCCTGAGCCTTTAAATGGTCTCTCAGTCTGGTTCAGTAGGAATCACAATCATGGGAAAGACTGCTGACCTGACAGTTGTGCAGAAAACCATCATTGACGCCCTCCATAAGGAGGGAAAGCCTCAAAAGGTAATTGCAAAAGAAGTTGGATGTTCCCAAATTGCTGTATCAAAGCATATTAATAAAAAGTTATAAGGAAGGGAAAAGTGTGGAAGAAAAAGGTGCACAAGCAGCAGGGATGACCGCAGCCTGGAGAGGATTGTCAGGAAAAGGCCATTCAAAAATGTTGGGGACTTTCACAAGGTGTGGACTGAGGCTGAAGTCAGTGCATCAAGAGCCACCACACACAGACGGATCCTGGACATGGGCTTCAAATGTCGTATTCCTTTTGTCAAGCCACTCCTGAACAACAGACAACATCAGAAGCGTCTTACCTGGTCTAAAGAAAAACAGACCTGGTCTGTTGCTCAGTGGTCCAAAGTCCTCTTTTGTGATGAGAGCAAATTTTGCATCTCATTTGGAAACCAAGGACCCAGAGTATGGAGGAAGAATGGAAGAGGCACAAACTGCAAGATGCTTAACCACTTCAATACAGGGCTTTTAAACACCCTTCCTTACCAGAGCACTTTTTGCGATTCGGCACTGCGTCGCTTTAACTAACAATTGCGCGGTCGTGCGACGTTACACCCAAACAAAATTGACGTCCTTTTTTTTCCCACAAATAGAGCTTTCTTTTGGTGGTATTTGATCGCCCCTGCGGTTTTTATTTTTTGCGCTATAAACAAAAGAAGAGCGACAATTTTGAAAAAAAACACAATATTTTTTACTTTTTGCTATAATAAATATCCCATTTTTTTTTTAAAAAACTATTTTTTTCCTCAGTTTAGGCCGATACGTATTCTTCTACATATTTTTGGTAAAAAAAATCGCAATAAGCGGTTTGCGCAAAAGTTATAGCGTCTACAAAATAGGGGATAGATTTATTGAATTTTTTTTTTTTTTTTTTTTTTTACTAGTAATGGCGGCGATCTGCGATTTTTTTTTTTCGTGACTGCGACATTGCGGCAGACACTTCGGACACTTTTGACACATTTTTGGAACCATTCACATTTACACAGCGATCGTTGCTATAAAATTGCAATGATTACTGTGTAAATGTGACTGTCAGGGAAGGGGTTAACACTATAGGGCGCTGGAGGGGTTAATGTGTGTCCCTAATAGAAGTGATTTTAACTGTAGGGGGAGGGGACTCAAGGGGAGGAGACCGATCATGTGTTCCTCCGTACTGGAATCACATGATCGGTCTCCTCCCCGCTGACAGGACGTGGAGCTGTGTGTTTACACACACAGCTCCAAGGTCCCGCCCGGTCCCGTTGTTTTAACGGGCAATCGCGGGTGCCCGGCGGACATCGCGGCCGCCGGGCACTCGCACCGGGTCCCGAGCGATGCCGCGGGCGCGCGCGCCCCCCAGGCGGCCGGGAATCCAAGGACGTCATATGACGCCCACCCAGGATGGTAGATCCACCTTGTGGGCGTCATATGACTATGGAGCGGTATTGAAGTGGTTAAAGTCCAGTGTAAAATTTCCACAGTCTGTGTTGATTTGGGGAGCCATGTTATCTGCTAGTGTTGGTCCACTGTGCTTCATTAAGTCCAGGGTCAATGCAGCCGTCTACCAGGAGATTTTGGAGCACTTCATGCTTCCTTCTGCAGACAAGCTCTATGGGGATGCTGACTTAATTTTCCAGCAGGACTTGGCACCTGCCACACTGCCAAAAACACCAAAACCGGGTTCAATGACCATGGGATTACTGTGCTTGATTGGCCAGCAAACTCGCCTGACCTGAACCCCATAGAGAATCTATGGGGCATTGCCAAGAGAAAGATGAGAGACATGAGACCGAACAATGCAGAAGAGCTGAAGGCCACTATTGAAGCATACTGGTCTTCCATAACACCTTAGCAGTGTCACAGGCTGATAGCTTCCATGCCACGCCGCAATGAGGCAGTAATTGCTGCAAAAGGGGCCCAAACCAAGTACTGAGTACATATGCATGCTTATACTTTTCAGAGGGCCGATATTGTTCTATGTATAATCCTTGGTTTATTGGTTGCATGTAATATTCTAATTTTCTGAGATTGTGGATTTGGGGTTTTCATGAGCTGTAAGCCATAATCATCACAATTATGACAAATCATGGCTTGAACTATCTTGCTATGCCTGTAATGAGTCTATCTCATATATTAGTTTCACCTTTTAAGTTGCATTAGTGAAATAAATGAACTTTTGCCCGATATTCAAATTTTTCGAGTATCACCTGTATTATAAACATTACAATTATTATTTTTGACTTTCTGTGAATGTTGAGACATTCACAAAGCAATTTTTAATACATAGATCCATAGTATCCTCTCTAATGCTAATTATATACTGGTGCCTGGAATTAAGATTTAATTGTAGAGATTTGTGGATCCGTAGACTAACCACCAGTTGGAGCTCTGTATTTAATTCAAACTCAGCAATTTGCATTTTACATTGGGCCAGCTTAGCCCAATGTAAGTATGCATATATGATATTTGGCCTCTATGTAAGTGTAAATGACTGCAGTATCCCAAGCTACTATAGTAATCGCTATGACTGCCGGGATGCCATGCCTAGCAGCTGCTCCTCTGTCTAGTAACCACAGGGGCTCACCTGCTAGGCACAATCACTATTTAAAGAAAGTCTTAATTTTTTCTCAATGAATGCAAAGCATTCTCTGATTGGACAGTGTGGAGACCATGATGTGACCCCTCTACTTACCTAGTTCAAAGAAAAAATTCTATGATCGTGGCCATGGAATACTACAGTGATTTAGAACTTTCACAAGCCCAATCAGGTAATACAAATGAATACTTACATTGGGTCAAGCTGGCTCAGTGTAGGTCAGTGATCATCAACCCTGTCCTCAGGGCCCACTAACAGGCCAGGTTTGCAAGATAACTGAAATACATCACAGGTGATATCATTTGCTGCTTAGTGATTGCAATATTCTAGTGTGCATCTCCCCAAGGTAATACATAAAGCCTGGCCTGTTAGTGGGCCCTGAGGACAGGGTTCATGACCACTGGTGTAGGTATAATAAATATATAATTGCTGCAGTCCAGCTTTAACAAGTGTTAAAATAAGGAAGCTGATTTTTTAACTACTTCCCATCCATAGGATGTACCTGTACATCCTTGGGTCGAAGTGGTTATACTTGGGCCATGGCTGCAGTCATGACCCTGTTTTTTTTTTTTTCAGATGCTCTACAATATAAAAGTGTTCCAAGCGCCTGAATCGATTTTATATGTGACGGAAGAGGTCCACCCCCCCCCCCCCCCATCGCCTTCTGCTGCCTTTCCAGGCTCTCCTGTTCCACTGAGATGTCTGGGACTGAAGTCGGCGGTTCAGCCAGCTTACCATAGAGATGAAAGAGGACTGAAAGTTCCCTGATCATCTCTGTAGTCTAAGAAACAGGAAGTAAGGAGGATTTTGTCCCTTCTGGTTTAGCTCAAATGTAAACAAGTTGTTATTGGCTTATGAAAGCATCTGATCAAACCAATTTTTGTCTGTCTAGTCCCATCCTATTGTGAGTTGCCACTTGTTATGTGTATGTTTCCTCACCCTACTGCTACACTCAGATCTGTGCCCCTGGTGGTCTCTGTTGGTCTTACAGCTGTAGGAGCTGCCACTTCCATCTGGCTAAACTTTTCCCCCTGCTCCACAGAGACTTCACCACTTGAGGCTGCAGTTTTTTTTATGTGCGTATTACCTGTCTAAATGTAAGTTGCCATTTGTCTTTCCACAACCATCTACATTACATGTAGGGGAGAAATGTCAGAATTGGCCTGGCGGTCAAGCAGTTAAAGAGTCTCCACCCAAGAAATTGTGTGCATATTCACTTTAATAATCCAATCATTTGAAAAGCGAATTCTTGCTTATGTATTTCTTCTACACATGACTGGATGATTCAAGTGAATATTCACACAATTTATTGTGAGGGAATTCTCGACTCATTTAGTAATCAACCCAAAGATGTCATCCACATCATCCAACTCATAGGAATTGATTTACTGTAGAGGAAACTGTTCAATTACCAATGTGAATGTTCACCTACCTATAGTTTCCCTGTATTTACTAAGATAAGTAGATATTACTTTACAAAGTAAACAGTTTCTATAGACTATGGGTTTGATTTACTAAAACTGGAGAGTGCAAAATCTGGTGCAGCTCTGCATGGTAGCCAAACAGCTTCTAACCTCAGATTGTTTAATTAAGCATTGACAAAAAAACTGGAAGCTGATTGGTTTCTATGGAAAGCTGCACCATAATTTACTCTCATCAGTTTTAATAAATGTTTTAAAGGCAACCCCATATGCATAGAACCATTGTATAGTACTGTTATGTAAAGCAGGAAACAGAGTGTGTGTATAATATAAGTATATATTGCTGCCACTGTGTACACATATAATTACAAACTATACATTAAAACAAAGTTTGAAATAATAAAAACAGATTGTTAACATCAAATTGATTTCTTTTATATCTAGAAAATCATTTCAAAGGCTATAAATTACCTTTAACAATGTGGAAATGTTTAATTTCATTTGTGTGCTTGTACAGGAAATATGATATCAATATTAAAGAGTTTTATATTTATTATTTAATATAATAAAAAATATAGTAATTGGGGGGCGTGGCGACCGAACTCCAAGATGGCCGCTTAGCCTTGGAGCTCCGCTCGTCCAGCTGAGGCAATCGACGATTACCCACATTTCCCGGCGATACTCTATCCCCAAAACAGGCCTGCAACTACCGGAGACTCCCGGGAACAGTCCGGGATGGCCAGAAACAGGAAAAATCCGCAACAGCCGCGGAAACTGCCAGGTTACTACGCCGCGAACAGCACCTCACAAAATGGCGGCGGCGGCGGCAGGTCCTGTGACGGAGCGCATTCACAGGGACAAGGTCAGGCTCATATGGGGCATTCCTCCACCGTTCCTCACCCTCAGAAGGCCTCCAGCGACTCCTCATCCGTCCCTGCTACTCCTACCACACGGAGCCCTGCTAAATCTAGGCTGCGGAGGGACTCACCATATAGGCCGCAATCAGCTACTTCTATGGAGGTAAGCGCTTCTCACACAGCCACCGCTGGTCAGTTCAGTCAGAGAGGAGACCCCATATCTGAATTCCCCACATCTGACAGACCAGTTTCAGACACTGTATTAAAGGACATGTTACTTTCTTTACGGTCATCCCTTCAGGCTGACATGGTCAGAGGAATTAATGAATGCAGGAGGGAAGTTAACTCTTTGGGCCTAAGGGTGGACAGAATAGAACACAGAATGGAGGAATTCACCTCATCATATAATGTTATGGTGGAATCAAATGCAGCACAGGGGGAAGATATTGGATGGCTTAAAGATAAATTATCAGACCTTGAGGACCGCTCCAGGAGTAGGGATGAGCCGAACACCCCCCCGTTCGGCTCGCACCAGAACCCGCGAACGGACCTAAAGTCCGTGCGAGCTTTAGAACCCTATTAGTTATAATGGATGCGAACGTTCGAAATTAAAAGTGCTCATTTTAAAGGCTAATATGCATGTTAATGTCATAAAAAGTGTTTGGGGACCTGGGTCCTGCCCCAGGGGACATGTATCAATGCAAAAAATTTTTTTTAAAAACGGCCGTTTTTTCAGGAGCAGTGATTTTAATAATGCTTAAATTGAAACAATAAAAGTGTAATATTCCTTTAAATTTCGTACCTGGGGGGTGTCTATAGTATGCCTGTAAAGGGGCGCATGTTTCCCGTGTTTAGAACTGTCTCTGCGCAAAGTGTCATTTTTGAAAGTAAAAAAGCTATTTAAAATCACTCGCGGCTAATGTTAATTCACGGCTCCCGTAACACAGAGAACAGTGATTCATTGAAACTCATTCATAAAAAAAAGTCATTGATAAAAAAAAAAAAAAAATGAAAAAAAAAAAGCGTAGGGGTCCCCCCAAATTCAATAACCAGGCCCTTCAGGTCTGGGATGGATATTAAGGGGGATCCCAGCCAAAAAAAAAAAAAAAAAATGGCGTAGGGTCCCCCTCAAAATCCATACCAGACCCTTGAGGTCTGGTATGGATTTTAAGGGGAACCCTAGCCAAAAAAAATGGCGTGGGGTCCCCCTCAAAATCCATACCAGACCCTTATCCGAGCACGCAACCTGGCAGGCCGCAGGAAAAGAGGGGGGGACGAGAGCGGCCCCCCCTCTCGCCTGAACCGTACCAGGCCACATGCCCTCAACATTGGGAGGATGCTTTGGGGGTCTAAGACCCCTAAAGCACCTTGTCCCCATGTTGATTAGGACAAGGGCCTCTTCCCCACAACCCTGGCCGGTGGTTGTGGGGGTCTGCGGGCGGGGGGCTTATCGGAATCTGGAAGCCCCCTTTAACAAGGGGACCCCCAGATCCCGGCCCCCCCCCTGTGTGAAATGGTAAGGGGGTACAAAAGTACCCCTACCATTTCACCAAAAAAGTGGCAAAAATGGTAAAAAGGACAGGAGACAGTCTTTGACAATTCCTTTATTAAAATCTTCTTTCTTCTTTCTTCATCCTTCGGATTCTTCATCTTCTCCTTCCTTCATCTTCTTCCATCTTCTTCTTCCATTTTCTTCTTCCTCCGATCCGCTTCTTCTTGCGCTGGTCTTCTCGTCCTTCTCGTCCGGCATCTTCTTCCGTCGGCGTCGGCGTCGGTGTCGGTGTCTTCTTGGGCCGCTCCGCGCAATGGGAGGCTCCCGCTGTGTGAGGCTCCGCTCCATCTGACAGGTCTTTTAAAACGGAGGGCACCTGGTGACCCCGCCCCCCTCTGACATCATGGGGAAAGCCATCATGGAATTCCCCATGACGTCCCTGTGCGTCAGAGGGGGCGGGGTCACCAGGTGCCCTCCATTATAAAAGACCTGTCAGACGGAGCGGAGCCTCACACAGCGGGAGCCTCCCATTGCGCGGAGCGGCCCAAGAAGAGACAGAGACACCGACGCCGACGCCGACGGAAGAAGATGCCGGACGAGAAGGACGAGAAGACCAGCGCAAGAAGAAGCGGATCGGAGGAAGAAGAAAATGGAAGAAGAAGATGGAAGAAGATGAAGGAAGGAGAAGATGAAGAAACCGAAGGATGAAGAAAGAAGAAAGAAGATTTTAATAAAGGAATTGTCAAAGACTGTCTCCTGTCCTTTTTACCATTTTTGCCACTTTTTTGGTGAAATGGTAGGGGTACTTTTGTACCCCCTTACCATTTCACACAGGGGGGGGGCCGGGATCTGGGGGTCCCCTTGTTAAAGGGGGCTTCCAGATTCCGATAAGCCCCCCGCCCGCAGACCCCCACAACCACCGGCCAGGGTTGTGGGGAAGAGGCCCTTGTCCTAATCAACATGGGGACAAGGTGCTTTAGGGGTCTTAGACCCCCAAAGCATCCTCCCAATGTTGAGGGCATGTGGCCTGGTACGGTTCAGGCGAGAGGGGGGGCCGCTCTCGTCCCCCCCTCTTTTCCTGCGGCCTGCCAGGTTGCGTGCTCGGATAAGGGTCTGGTATGGATTTTGAGGGGGACCCCACGCCATTTTTTTTGGCTAGGGTTCCCCTTAAAATCCATACCAGACCTCAAGGGTCTGGTATGGATTTTGAGGGGGACCCTACGCCATTTTTTTTTTTTTTTTTTGGCTGGGATCCCCCTTAATATCCATCCCAGACCTGAAGGGCCTGGTTATTGAATTTGGGGGGACCCCTACGCTTTTTTTTTTGTTTTTTTTATTAATGAATGACAGCTCTCTGTGTTACAGGAGCCATCAATTCATTAGCCGCGAGTGATTTAAATAGCTTTCTTCCTGCAAAAATGACACTTTTTTGCAGGGAAAGTTCTAAGCACAGGAAACCTGCCCTCCTTCACAGGCTACCTATAGACACCCCCCAGATGTGATACTGCAATGCTGTTCTAACAGCATGCACACACATATCCCCAGAAATAAAGAACATATTGTTGTCAGCAGTCAGCAGCACACTGACACGCTGACACTGTGAGTGAAACATAATATGCGAGGCCGCCGCCGCGGCGGCCTCTTATACCGTGGGGCGTGTATTAAAGCCCCTGAGCTATAATTGGCTACAGGCATCCTGCCTGTAGCCAATTATGGCTCTCCTCGCTGCCGGCGCTGTGATTGGCCAAGCATGCGGGGTCACAGTGCATGCTTGGCCAATCATCAGCCAGCATTGCACTGCGCGGGCCGCAATGCATTGCGGGGCCGCTCGCATCACACGAATTTGATGCGAGCGGTCCCAATAGTTCTGGGCTCGCCGAGCGAGCGAACACCCGGTGCTCGATTCGAACATGGGTTCGAATCGAACACCGGGCTCATCCTTATCCAGGAGAAATAATCTGAAATTAAGGGGTATCCCTGAAGATGTACCCCCAAATCAGTTACTACCATTTGCCCAAGCTTTTTTTTCCACTTTTTTACCTCAGGCGTCTGCACAAGACCTTATTGTAGACAGGATTCATAGAATCCCCAAACCCTCCTTTCTGCCAGCTGAAATCCCTAGGGATGTTTTATTGAGAATACATTTTTTCCACATTAAGGATCAGATTTTACAAGCATCTAGGAAACAAGAAAATATTCCTCCACAATATGCCAATATCAGATTGCTTCCTGACCTGTCCAGGCATACTTTGCAGAGACATCGCAATCTCCTCACCATTACAAAAGCTCTGCGAAACCATAATATAATTCACAAGTGGAAATATCCTGCTACGTTATCTATCACTCATAAGGGCGCCACCTCCATGATTTCATCACTAGATGATGGCATAAAACTGTTACGTAAGTGGAATATACTGCCTGAATGCAATGTTCAATACCCTTCGACAGATGGGCCATCTCATGTCCAAAATGACTGGCAAGTTGTCACATACAAAAAATCGCACAAAAAAAACGCAGAGGGAAACTATTCTACGAGTCAGCCTACCATATGATTGCCTCTTAGGATGAGTGCCTTATACTCTTTATCCTATTCACCCCTGATTACCAGTAGCAGATTACACTGCTCTTGGATCGATTATTTGATCCATTTCTTATGGTGTCATCAATTTTTTTGATTTCTATTTATTATTATTTTTGTTTTTTGTATTTTTTCCTTGATATGCACAGATCTTCTACAAGCAGCGTAGCATCTTCTGTTTACCTCATGACCCTGCAAAATGACTGCCAGCAGCTGGGAACTGTCCTATTGGTCACAGTGAGTACACTTTTGTCAGCCTTCCATACTTCATACACAACGGGCCCATGACAATTTCTTGTTTATCCATTAACGCTCATGGATTGAATCACCCGGCCAAACGTTTTTCCCTGTGGAATGAAGCCTATAAACATAGGGCGGACATTTTATGTGTACAGGAAACACACTTTCAACTTGATAACGCTCCACCATGTTCTCATAAGGACTACCCACATATTTACTTGGCGTGCAATCCTCATAAGAAAACTGGAGGAGTCCTTCTGGCCCTGAGAAACTCAATCTCCTTTCAACATAGGGATTCATTTCTTGATGCTGCTGGCAGGTTTATTATTGTCTCTGGGGACATTAACTCACAACCCTTCACTCTGGTTACTCTATACTCCCCGAATACTCATCAAATTAGTTTTTTCAATAAAGTCCTTCACAAAATTAAGTCTATGCAATATGGTAAAGTATTCATTTGCGGAGACTTTAACATCACCTCAGATCCTCATATGGACACATCTTCAGCTAAACCTAACAAGACACCGGCACTACAGTCCATTCTTCATAAGGAGGAACTTTTTGATGTATGGAGATGTCTCCATGCTGGCGAAAAAGACTTAACTTTTTTTTCAAATAGGCATCACTCATATTCCCGTATTGACATGTATTTGACTGATAAATGGTTGTTACAGGATATTGTCAAGGCTACCATTCACGATATTACGTGGTCTGACCATGCAGCAATTTCTTTAACCATTGCAGAAAAGGGTGTCTCCTCTTCACCTCCCATCTGGCGTTGCAACACTAGATTAATACAAGAACCTTCTTCTGGCAAACTTTTGGCACAACACCTCACTAATTTTTTCTTAGATAATTACGGCTCTGTTACTGACCCACACGTCTTGTGGAACTCTCATAAAGCGTACATGAGAGGTATTCTCATACAAATGGGTGCTAGGGCTAAAAAACAACAGTCTCAACAGCTTCAAACTGTCCTCCAGGATCTTAAAGATCTTGAAATACAAAACAAACAATCACCTACTGCACTCATTTCACACAAATTATCTTCCCTTAGAGAGGAACTTAGAGAAATCTTGTCTCAACAATATGACAGACATATCAGACGTCTGAAATTAAATTTCTATCATAATGCTAATAAGGCAGGTAAGCTTCTAGCTAATAGATTGAAAGCAAAACGCACTAAGACGAGAATAGCACACCTAAAACATCCCTCTCTGAACCACAAAATAATTCATCCTCAAGCAATAGCTGATCAATTCGCCGAATATTACGGCTCACTTTACAACTTGCATGAAGATCCTAATACGGAGCAACCCACTAGAGAGAATATAAATGACTTTCTACAGCATATTCATTTGCCTTCTCTCACTACACTGCAACTAGATTCTCTCAACGCCCCCTTTACTACTCAGGAAGTTGAAAAAACCATTGCGTCGCTTCCAAATGGTAAATCCCCTGGCCCTGATGGTTTCTCTAACGAATACCTTAAAGCGTTTAAACAAATTGTATCGCCTCATCTTACACATTCTTTCAACAAAGCCGCTGAGACTGCCAATATGCCTCCAGATATGCTAAAAGCCTACATAATCACCTTACCCAAACCTGGTAAGGATCCTGACACACCGGCCAATTTCAGGCCAATATCACTTTTAAATTCTGATACCAAGGTGTATGCCAAATTATTAGCCATTCGTTTATCACACATTCTTCCTTTATTGGTTAAAAATTATCAGATGGGATTTGTGAAGGGGAGACAAACTTCCGATGCCACTAGGAGAATTGTTAATATATTGTATCATGCTAAATTGCACCGAACGCCTTCTCTGCTGTTATCTATTGACGCAGAGAAGGCGTTCGATAGAGTCCATTGGACGTATATGGAAATGACGCTTATGAAGTTTGGATTCCAGGGCCGTATACTTCAAGCTATTATGGCATTATATTCTTGCCCCACAGCCCAGGTATATTCGACAAATGCCTTGTCGTCAACTTTCAACATTAGAAATGGAACGAGGCAGGGTTGCCCCCTGTCTCCTTCTATTTTTAACCTTATGATGGGACCTCTTGCAGAAACCATAAGGACACATCCATTAATCTCTGGTTTCCAGTTCGGTAATACTAAACATTCCATTAACCTTTTTGCTGATGACGTTATATTATTATTGACTAATCCTCAACTTTCCTTGTCACATGCCCATGCTGTTCTCCAAGCTTTCAGCAGGATTTCATATTACAAGGTGAACTTTTCTAAATCTTTGATCCTTGCTCTCAAAATTCCGCCCAAACTTAAACTTAATCTTCAAACACAATTTCCGTACACGTGGAGTACTGAAGGTATACCGTACCTGGGAATTGTATTAAAAGCTAAAGTTTCCGAGCTCGCTAAATCCAATTTGAAACCGCTTATTACCAAACTGGAAACCCAACTTAAAGACTTCTCAATGAAAGAAGTTTCCTGGTTTGGTAGAATTGCAGCATATAAAATGCTGATCTTACCTCAAGTACTATATATATTTCGCTCGCTGCCGCTACATATTCCACAACACTTTCTTACAAAACTATCTACTATGTGCTGGAAGTATGTATGGAATGGTAAAAAAGCTAGATGTTCCAGAAACAATCTCACCTCACACAAGAGGTTCGGTGGTGCAGGCTTACCTGACATCCATGACTATTACTGGGCTGCAAGATTAGACCAAATTAAACATTGGTTTCAGACCGATGACCCGCCAGTTTGGGTAAGTATTGAAAACGCGTTAATTCCTCTACCTGTGCCCAATACACATACTCTTTTAATGACGGACGGTTGGTCTGAATGGGACTTACGTAAATTATCCCCTACTATTCAAATATCGTTAAAAGCATGGCGACACATATTACCTACTACTCGAGCTGACATCACAGACTTACCTTATGATATTCCACTTTCCGTCCTAGGAACGAAACTTCCACAATTACCCGTAACTGACTTTGTTAATAAAGGGATTACACTCGTATCTGACTTTTTTGAGGGCACTCGACTTAAATCTGCAGAACAACTGACTTTGCAGTATAATCTCACTACTAACATGTCACTTTGTACTCTCCAGATTATAGAGCTGCTCAAGACTTTACCTCCCCCGTTTCTTACCATTCCATACAAACTTTGGCAGTATTACTCCCCAGGTAAAAAGGACATGAAAGGTATTTCTTATTTTTATAATCTTTTACATGATAAATTGCAATTTATCAAGACACCTGCTATGTTCAAATGGGAAGTGGAACTTGGATCTACTTTCTCGGAAGACCAGTGGCGTCACGCCTTCTCCGAAATTCATTCCGCATCCCATTGTGCTAAACATTGGGAACTTACCATTAAACTATCCAATAGGTGGCATTATACTCCTTGTCGCTTGGCGACTTTTTTTCCAGGTTCCTCACCTAATTGTTGGAGAGAATGTGGCCAGTTGGGTAATCTGTTACATATGCTTTGGCACTGTCCTACGGTTAAAAGCTTATGGAATGGCATTTTCCAACTTATATCTTCTATTACGGGTATGATCACTACCCCAGATCCTGCCTTAGGAATTCTCCATTTAACTATTGATAAATTTCCTAAATCATTTCGGCCGGTTATATCCCATACTTTACTTGAAACCAGGTTAATGATTTTATGTAACTGGAAATCCACTAATGCTATAAATGTGTCGGATGTCACTTCTGCCGTACGTAGAAACTATACTTTTGAACGTTTAATAGCTATTAATGCCTTTAAATGTACACAGTTTGATAAGTATTGGTCCATATGGCCTACGGATCCTTCTCAGGGATGTTCTTAGATCTGTTTACTGTTTGCTATGGTTGCTTATGTATGTAGATGAATATGTTTATACTCGTACGTGTTGCATTTCTTCTGGACATTACATTTACTGTTCACAATGCATATCTTATTGTTTTTTTCTTTATTGTCTTGTTTTTTCCTTTGTATATTTTTTGACAAATATTCAATAAAAACGAATGATTCAAAAAAAAATATAGTAATTTAGAGTTTACACAACATTATTACAAAAGACAAATATTAAATCAATTATACAGAAAATATATTACTCAAAAAAGTCATTAGTATATTTGTTAATTAGTTTTTGAATGGAATGGAAGAGTTGTCAGCATAAATCATTACTGCAGTGATCTACTGCTAGAAACGACTGCAGTGGTCTGTGGGTGATAGGCATATCTATTGCAGGGAGAGGCTGGACAGAGTTTAACACAATGAGCAAGCTGATCAATTCAACTCCTTAACTTAGGTCTGGATTCCAGTTGTCACTGACAGCAATCGATGCCAGTGCAAATGCCATCCGGGATCTGCATGAGTCCCAATTCCATTTTAAAATGGTAATGGGATAAATAGGTGCTGTCCTTGGTACTGTTTTAAAACACACGGTACTCATGTAATTAAGAAACAAAAACTACGAATATGAGTTTCCAACCTCATATTCCTAGTTTTTGTTTCTTAATTACGGGGCTCTCAAGAATCTTGTGTGGCAGCTTTTATATAGTCTTTAAAATCCAGGTTTGACTGATCCTAAAAGGCAAGAGTTTCCAGGTTTAAAGCTGTAAATTTTTCATCAAAGAGAAGGAAGCAGGACTTTTGTAAATTTGTTTAACCATTACAATACTGGGCACTTTTGCCCCCTTCCTTCCCAGACCAATTTTCAGCTTTCAGCGCTCTCGCACTTTCAATGACATGTGCGCGATCATGCAATGCTGTACCCAAATTAAATTTTTATCATTTTGTTCGCACAAATAGAGCTTTAGTTTGGTGGTATTTATTCATGACTCAGTTTTTATTTTTTTGTGATAAGCGAAAAAATATCGGAAATTTTGAAAAAAAACTATATTTTCTCCTTTCTTTTTTAAACGAAATCCAATAAAATCAAATTTTGTCATAAATTTAAGCCAAAATGTATTCTGCTACATGTTTTTAGTAAAAAAAATTATGTTAAGTGTATAATAATTGGTTCGCGTGATCACGGACATATGTACGCAAATGATCATGTACAGATGTGTGCAGGTGATCACGGACATATGTATGCAGATGATCATTGGCACATGTGATTTTACTGGGACATATGTGGGGGACATGTGTTTTTATTATTTGGGGACATGTGTTTTTATTTGGGGACATGTGTGTTTTGGGGACATGTATGTTTTGGGGACATGTGTGGGGACATGTGTGTTTTACTGTGTTGGTGACACTAGACTGGTGATCAGTGAGTAAAAAGACAGCTAATACTCACTGATCACCAGCCGGCTGCAGCGATCAGCTCTCCTCTCCTCAGCGACGACTTCCGTGTAAGGAGAGGAGAGCCGATTGCCTAGCAACCGGCTGTTTGCTTACATCACATGACGGCTGTGATTGGACACGGCCGTCATGTGATCAGGAGGGCCAATCACAGAGCCCTCCTGCCGATCCGAGATGCGCCGTGTCCGGGTGACACGAGCGCATCGAGATCGCGCCACTGCACGGGCACGCGCGTGCGATCCCCCTACTTCTGATGGACGTTCAAGAATGTCCGATCAGAAGTAGGCGGCTCCCACCCGGCCGTATATATACAGTGACCGGGTGGGAAGTAGTTAAGCAGTATCTTGAGCAAGAGTGCATATGCTCACACATGCATGTGATTTTGAATTACAAAAACAGCTTTAAACATGGTGACTGAGTAGTATTTCATCATTTTGAGGATCTAAATTTGACTGGGTCTAAATTTGCTGGCTTCATTTAAAATGTACAGTCTATGTGGCGTTATGCTAATGTAAGCCTACTAGAGGGTCATAAGGCTGGAAAATTTACAGTATTTCACAAAAGTGAGTACACCCCTCACATTTTTGTAAATATTTTATTATATCTTTTCATGTGACAACACTGAAGAAATTACACTTTGCTACAATGTAAAGTAGTGAGTGTACAGCTTGTATAACAGTGTGAATTTGCTGTCCCCTCAAAATAACTCAACACACAGCTATTAATGTCTAAACCGCTGGCAACAAAAGTGAGTACACCCCTAAGTGAAAATGTCCAAATTGGGCCCAATTAGCCATTTTCCCTCCCCGGTGTCATGCGACTCGTTAGTGTTACAAGGTCTCAGGTGTGAATGGGGAGCAAGTGCGTTAAATTTGGTGTTATGACTTTCACTCTCTGGTCACTGGAAGTTCAACATGGCACCTTATGGCAAAAAACTCTCTGAGGATCTGAAAAAAAGAATTGTTGCTCTACATAAAGATGGCCTAGGCTATAAGAAGATTGCCAAGACCCTGAAACTGAGCTGCTGCACGGTGGCCAAGACCATTCATCGGTTTAAAAGGACAGGATCCACTCAAAACGGGCCTCACCATGGTAGACCAAAGAAATTGAGTGCACGTGGTCAGCATCATATCCAGAGGTTGTCTTTGGGAAATAGACGTATAAGTGCTGCCAACATTGCTGCAGAGGTTGAAGGGATGGGGGGTCAACTGTCAGTGCTCAGACCATACGCCGCAAACTGCATTAAATTGGTCTGTATGGCTGTCGTCCCAGCAGGAAGCCTCTTCTAAAGATGATGCACAAGAAAGCCCAGAAACAGTTTGCTGAAGACAAGCAGACTAAGGACATTGATTACTGGAACCATGTCCTGTGGTCTGATGAGACCAAGATAAACGTATATGTTTCAGATGGTGTCAAGCGTGTGTGGCTGCAACCAGGTGAGGAGTACAAAGACAAGTGTGTCTTGACTACAGTCAAGCATGGTGGTGGGAGTGTCATAGTCTGGGGCTGCATGAGTGCTGCCGGCACTTGGGAGCTACTGTTCATTGAGGGAACCATGAATGCCAACATGTACTGTGACATACTGAAGTAGAGCATGATCCCCTCAGAGACTGGCCCACAGGGCAGTATTCCAACATGATAACAACCCCAAACACACCTCCAAGACAACCACTGCCTTGCTAAAGAAGCTGAGGGTAAAGGCAATGGACTGGCCAAGCATGTCTCCAGACCTAAACCCCATTGAGCATCTTTGGGGCATCCTCAAATGGAAGGTAGAGGAGCGCAAGGTCTCTAACATCCACCACCTCTGTGATGTCATCATGGAGGAGTGGAAAAGGACTCCAGTGGCAACCTTCAAAGCTCTGGTAAACTCCATGCCTAAGAGGGTTAAGGCAGTGCTGGAAAATAATGGTGGTCACACAAAATATTGACACTTTGGGCGCAATTTGGACATTTTCACTTAGGGGTGTACTCACTTTTGTTGCCAGCGGTTTAGACATGAATGGCTCTAGGTTGAGTTATTTTGCACTGTTATACAAATTGTACAATCACTACATTACATTGTAGCAAAGTGTCAATTCTTCAGTGTTGTCACATGAAAAGATATAATAAAATATTTACAAAAATGTAAGGGGTGTGCTCACTTTTGTAGGATACTGTATATACATTAGTTTCAGACCATTTAGACATGTATGAGCTATATGCTTGTTTCAGTGATTCCCTTGGTAATGGAGGATGAGGATGACAATCCCAGAGCCTTGCACCTTTAAAAACAAGTTAGCAGTAAAAGTTGTATAGGTGTGCTTCCACCTCTTTTCACACAGTAGAACAGGTGTTGCATGAAACAGTCTTAAAGCCCAACTCCAGGAAAAGTGTAATTTAAATAGTGCATTATGCATCAGATACTCCTCAGATTTGATTACAAACATCTCTTCCTAAGCCATCTTGCAATGTAATGACTCAAAGTCACAGTTTTCTTTAATTTTAGTTTCCAAGCTAAATTCCTTCTCAGGGGACCAGACATTTTCCCTGCTCATCATCTTCTTGGGAACTGGTCCCCTCAATGCCTCCATGAGTTTTATGTGAAAGAACATGGCTGCTGTTTCCACCAACAGGAGATGTCCACATCAAGCACCACCTGAAGAAGGAACCCAGGAAGTAAACAGAAGAAATTAGAAGGATCATCATGTGACCATGGCTTTTTTTTTATATACCAGCTTTTTTTTAATATACCAGCAGTTAGAGGGGGTGAGAGGGAGGAGTGGGAGGAGGGGGTTACTAAAAGTTGGGCTTTAGGTTTACTCACAATAAATACATTCCTGTTTAGCAATTCTGTATCTCTTGTTTGTATCTTGCTTGGCTGTCTGCACACTGAGATATGTTGGGTATTTTCAGCAACACGAATGCGCAGGCCCAGAGAGCATTGGTTAATACAAACTCCATAATTTCTATAACTGTAATCATGCTTGCTCCACAAAAAAGACCAAGCTGTCCACCCACATCAGCTGCAAGAAAAAATATTGATAATAATATATTAGTTAGTAGATGCGTGACATGCAAGACAACTCAATTTTTTAAACAACTGCTGGCATGAACGATTAAGCAATTTATAATAAGAAGGTTTTGGAGGGTAGGGGAGGGTAAGGATATACAACCAAACACAAGTAAAACAAGGCGTTGGATACTGATTTTTAATGGATCAACCAAATTATCACTGGGCACATTATCTCTGTTTTTTGCAGCACTACACACGTGGGATGAAAAGAATTGAAAATCCACGTACTGTATATACAGTCCAATGAGATCAACTAATGTTCAAGAGTCCAAAGATTTAATATTAAATAAGGTTCATATAAGAAAAAAATATTTGAATGACAATTGCGCGGTCATACAACACTGTACCCAAATGAAATTTTTATAATTTTTTTCCCCCCAAATAGAGCTTTATTTTGGTGGTATTTGATTTAAATGTTTTGTTAAATAATTTTAAAAAGACCGAATTAAAAAAAAAAAAAAAAGTTTTTTTTTTTATTTTGTTCTAAAAATATAAAATGGGTCATTTTTGTCCATCATTGATGTAGGCTGATGAGGCGGCAGTGATGGGCACTGATGGGTGGCAGTGATGGGCACTGATGAGTTACACTAATAGGCAGCGCTTTTAGGTGGCACTGATTGGCAGCACTGGTGGGCATTGATAGGTGGCACTGGTGGGCATTGACAGGTGGCACTGGTGGGCATTGCAAGGTGGCACTTATGGGCATTGCAAGGTGGCATTTATGAGCATTGCAAGGTGGCACTTATGGGCATTGCAAGGTGGCACTTATGGGCGTTGCAAGGTGGCACTTGTGGGGATTGCAAGGTGGGACCGATGTCCCTTTAAGATAAGCGGGTGATCGGCTTTTTTTTTTCTCCTCCGCTGTCAGCATGAGGAGAAAAAAGAAAGAGGGAGCGTGCACAGGGGAGGCCGTCATATGACGGCCTCCCGGGAATTGAGATCCGCGCTGTGGCCGTCATTCGGCCATAGCGCAGATGGCAAGTGGTTAAATATTGTCTGTGTTTCTATAGAGATTATTTATTCTCCCATCACCTAGACAAGAAGTGGGGTAAAATGTGCCAGATGGGGACAGCAACAAAGGCCTGACAAATTCCTTACTCTACTAGACATAGACATAGAGAACAAAACAAGAGTTGTTGTCCTCCAGTCAAATGTTATCCTTTATACTTTGGGAAAAATAAACAAGCAAACTGATCGTTTATTTTGGAAAACATGAAACTCACCAATTTCCTTCAATTTGTTATAAATAGCCTTCAGGTTCCTTTATATATGGCTGCATTTTTAAAGCCATATTAAGCCACATTAAGTCCAGACATTTTTACCCCCTTCCAGTCATCCAACACTGTACCCAAATTCATTTCCTATCATCTTTTTAGACGGATAGAGCTTTCGTTTGGTGGTATTGAATCACCACTGGGTTTTTTATATTTTGCTATATAAACGAAAAAAATACTAACAATTTGGAGAAAAACAACACGTTTCTCTTAGTTTCTGATATAAAATTCTGCAAATAAATTATCTTTCTTCATAAATGTAGGTCAAAATGTATTCTGCTACATTTCTTTGGTAAAAAGAACCTAAATCAATGTAGATTATTTAGTATGTGAAAATTGTAGAGTCTACAAACTATGGTATATATTTACACAGTATTTGAAAATTGATCAATGCTGATGTGACCATACAACTATCCCTCAAAATGACCCCACAATTTTTGTCAAACTTTTTTGGAAAATTAAGAAATTAAATACATTGTTTTTTTACAAATTTGCCATTTTAGCAAGTTATTTCTCACACACACTGCATAGGCATACTAAGAATTACACCCCAAAACATATTCAGTTATGCTTCCCATGTATAGGAATACCACATCTGTGAGACTTTTTCACAGCCTAGATGCATAGAGGTTTCCAAAATCCAAAGAGGCACCTTTAGGCTTTGAGGTTTATATTTTATGTAGCTAATTTCTTCACTATCTATCACATTTTTGGAGGCCTTGGAGCACGAGGACAGTGGAAACACCCACACAATTACCCAATTTTGCAAGTCAAACACACTGATGTATTTTTTGAAAGGTATAGTGAGTCTTTTGAAAATGTAATTTTTTTTGCCACAAGTTTTTGGAAAATGCAGGAATGAAAATTAAAATATATTTATTTACACAAATGTGTCAATTAATAAGATATGTCTGAGTGGTCACAACTGAGGACATTATTTGTTCCTTCCGCAAATTGGGACGGGTGTACAGACCATTTTTTCCATCATAGTCCTCCCTCCTCAAGATGTCCACCATCTCCACCATTTCTTCAAAGGCCATGTTGGTGGCCTTCAATCTCCTCCTGGATCTGTATGTTTGGGGCTCCGGGCTTTCCTCCGCACTAGTTCCTGAAAATTTCTCTGCCATCTTTATCTATATACTCCCACTGCACACCGAAGAGAAAAGGGGCGGGGAATATTCGTCATAAAGAACGTCAGGGGCGGGCGACGCAGGTGGAGCTTGACACTTGCGCAGTGTATATAAAGCTAGTACAAAGGAAGTAGCGAGCATCCTAAACGAAGGTAAGATTTAAACTTGGCCCATCACAGTGGCCTATACTGCTTCAAAATTGAGGCCTATATTGGGATGAGATACTGAGAGTTTAGACATGACATTGGTGTTTTTTTTTCTTATCTGTGTGTGTTTGTGTGTGTGTGTGTGTTGTGTGTGTGTGTTGTGTGTGTGTGTGTGTTGTGTGTGTGTGTGTGTGTGTGTATGTTGTGTGTGTGTTGTGTGTGTGTGCCCTATATTGGGATAAGATAATTATGAGAGTTTGGACTGACATTAGTGTTTTTGTCTTGTGTATTGTCTTTCAGAAAAAAATAATCCCTTTAAAGAGCAGGATTTTTTGAGCAATTTTATTGACAGATATAGAGATATGCAAAACCTGTGGGAGGTCAAAAACACTTTGTATTATAACAAGCAAGCAAGGAAGGCAACACTGGAGACACTTCTGGAGTTTGTCAAGACTCGAGTCCCCCAGGCAAACATTAAGTTTGTGGAAAATAAAATTGAGATCTTGCGGAATATGTACAGGCGGGAGCGCAATAAGATACAGAATTCCCTCAGATCGGGAGCAGATGATGTTTATGTCCCCAAGCTGTGGTACTTCCACAAACTCAGTTTTCTGGACGACCAGACTGAAGCGAGGGAATCGCTTTCGACCCTTCCCTGCAGCATTCCCTCCATCCCAGCAGAGGCTTCCCAGGAACAACCGGGCCCTTACATCCTTGATGAAGTGGATGCGTCCAGCTGGAGCCAGGTATATCATTTTTTTAAATATTGATTGTGCTAATATTAATGATGTTAACTAAAATGTTAGAATTTCTTACAAATCAATGATTTTATCCCAAAAATTATGTATACATATCACTAGACAGTAGTGGCCAAAAATGTTGGTAAAATGTTGGTGACCAGCTAGAAAAATGCTGGGGTCAGAATGATAGCCTTTTCTATTTCTTAACATTCAATTTGCAAGTCATGAGCTGAAAATTGTGTGTGATTGATGAAGCAAAAACTACAACTATGTGCCTTTTTTATACACAGGATGAGTTCAGCCAGGAGGAGGCCGTGCCCAGTGGCAGACAGGAGGGGGCTGTGACCAGTGGCAGGCAGGAGGAGGCTGTGCCCAGTGGCAGGCAGGAGGAGGCTGTGCCCAGTGGCAAGCAGTAGGAGGCTGTGCCCAGTGGCAGCCAGGAGGTGGCTGGGCCCAGTAGGAGCCTCACAGAATCCCAGGTGCCTCCCCTCCGACTTTCCACCAAAAGGGCCAGGAAGGTGACAAGAACAGAGGAGGCATCACTTTCCCTCATTTGGGAAGCCAGACAGTTCCTAAGTACCCCCCCCCCCCCCCAGTGCTGAAGAGGCCTATGGTACCTATTTGGCCACCAGGTTGGTGGAATTGAAGAAGGGCCAATGCCTCCTCTGTAAGGGGATTTTTGCTGAGGCCCTTCAGAAGGGGTTGAGGGGCCAGGTCACTGAAACCAGCCATATCTATGATCAAGCCCCTACTCCTCCTCCTCCTCCTCCTGCCACAAGTCCACCACCAGAAGCAAAGCCTCCAAGGAAGGCTGAAGGGCAGCGTGGAAGGAAGGCTGAAGGGCAGCGTGGAGGGAAGGCTGCAGCAAAGAGAAGAAAGTGATGGCCTGGCTTCAGTCTGGTCTGACAGAAGGCACAGGCTGTTGTAGTACCACAGCCTGGGGACATAGATTTCATCTGCTGCTGTTCCTGATCTCTGGGAGTCCTGGACCAGATTGTGCTCCCTATTATATGGACTCCTCAAGATCCCAATTATGTTTTCCACTGATTTGATGAGTGCCCTGGGGGCTAAAAGGCTTCACAGATTCCAAAAGTGTCTCCAGTGTTGCCCTCCTCTTTATTTTGTTAACCAGAATAAATGGATATTTTATTTTCACTAAATACTTTCCTATGTGTTTTTATTAAAAAAGGACAGTTTGTTTGTGAGTAGGCAGGTACATTTCAAAAAGACTATGGGGTTATTGACGAAAGGCAAATTCATTTTGCACTACAAGTGCAAAGTGCACTTGAAATTGGACTGCAAGTGCACTTGGAAGTGCAGTCGCTGTAAATCTGAGAGGTACATCTGAAATGAGGGGACGCTCTGCTGATTTTATCATCCAATCATGTGCAAGCTAAAATACTGAATTTTTATTTTCTTTGCATGTCCCCCTTGCATCCACAGCGACTGCACTTCCAAGTGCTCTTTCAGTGCAATTTCTTGTACTTGTAGTGCAAAATGAATTTGCCTGTCGTAAATAACCCTCCTATGTCAAATTAACAAGGGACACCAACCCCCTTAAGGCACAGAAAAAATACAAGATAATAATGTCATTGTGGTAACTTGAAACTCAAAAAAAAAAATAATTATATGGAGATCACTAGATTTTTTTTTTAAATACCGTATATACTCGAGTATAGGTCGACCCGAATATAAGCCAAGGCCCCTAATTTACCACAAAAACAACTGAAAAAACGTATTGACTCGTGTATAAGCCGAGGGTGAGAAATGCAGCAGCTACTGTAAAGCCCCATACACACGGTCGGACTTTTTCATGGATTCTGTCCGATCGGACAATGTTGTTGAAAAATCAGACCGTGTGTATGCACCATCGGACAGTGTTGGTCGGTTTGTCCGACGGACAAAGTCTTATCTCCTGCTGGAAAGATTTGCCGTCAACCCGGTCCGATCACACCAAACCCGATCGTGTGTACGGTTGTCCGACCGGACAAAGTGCTACGCATGCTCAGATCACATTACAAGACCAAAGCTATTGGCTACTAGCCTCTACGTAGTCCCGTCGTACGCAACAAACGTCACCACGTTCAGAATGATCGGATTTTCCGACAACTTTGTCCGACCGTGTGTATGCAAAACCAACATCGGACAAAGTACGACGGACATGATCCGACGGACCTGGTCCGCGGATTGTCCGACCGTGTGTATGGGGCTTTAGTGGAAAAGGGGGTCAACAGTGCCCATCTGCAGCTACACCTCCCTGTGTCTATTGCATGCCTCCTTGTGTCATGTGCATGCCTCCCTGTGCAGATCTGCCTGCCTCCCTGTGTCCTGTGTGTACCTCCCTGTGTCCATTGCAGCCTACCTCTGTCCCTCCCTGTGTCCATTGCATCCTACCTGTGCATGCCTCCGTGTTCCGCTCTGTAGCCCTCCGTGTGCCGCTCTGTAGCCCTCCGTGTGCCGCTCTGTAGCCCTCCGTTGCACTGATCACAGTGTCATAAAAGCATGCGGCGGCCATTGCAGTATTCAAAAGCCGCGCCTCCTCTTCGTCTGTGATAGGCAGAACACTCAATTTTCCAGCAGTCAGTGTTCAGCCTATCACAGACATCCGCTCATCCTCATACCACAGACGAGAATGAGAGGATGTCCGTGTTAGGCTGAACACTGACTGCTGGGAAATTGAGTGTTCTGCCTATCACAGACGAAGAGGACGTTTATGACACGCTGGCCACCGTCTGTCTGCATGACACGCTGATCATGTAGGCAGATGGCGGTGACTCGAGTATAAGCCGAGGGGGGCACTTTCAGCCTAAAAAAAAGGGCTGAAAATCTCGGCTTATACTCGAGTATATATGGTAATTGTAAAATAAATATTAATGAAATATAAAATTATAAAAGATGAGTATAAAAAATTATTGGAAACATTATTTATGGAGATCGGGCTTTTAAAAACTAGAATATTAGTCATGAGATGAGGATAAATAATGAAGAAAGAAGTTTGTGAGAACTCTGTGTGAATATGAGCAGCAAAACAACTTCATTCTTCTAGCATTCTAAAGAAGAAAAGAATGCACTGTATTAAAAGATCACAGAATTAGCAGCATGAGGAATGTGCTAGCTTCAATACAAACGCTAGTTTTACCACACTGAGCGCTTCTGTCTTGTACTTGCTTCAGAGCATGCGTTGTTTTTGGTCCGTCGGACTAGCACACAGACGAACGGTTTTCCCGAAAGAAATTCAAGTCCGTCAGACAGATTTGAAACATGTTTTATTTCTAGGTCCGTCTGCGTTTTGGGGAAAAAAAGTCTGCTGGAGCCCATACACAATCGTAATATCCGACAGATTGATTCCGTCGGACCTAGTCTGACAGAAAATCCGTTCGCGTGTGTACGTGGCTTTAGAATTGCAACCCAAAACACATTCTGCTACTTCTAACGAGTATGGGGATACCAAATGTGTAAGACTTTTTCACTGTCTGGACTAATTATATACCGCAGCGATCCCCAACCTTTTTGGTACCAGTGACTGGGGGGGGTAAGCGATTTTTCACAGGCAATTTGTCGGGGCAATGTCTGGTGTTGGTGCTTCAATCATGGACCATGGTTGATATGGTGTCAGGATGATTGAAGTGCATTATTTCTATTATTAATTTGTAATATAAAATGAAATAGTTCAACTCACCATAGTGCAGAATCAGTGGGAGCCCTGAGCGTGCCACTTGCCACGTCGCCTGCCACCAAATGCAGAATGTCACTTGCCACGTAGCCTGCCACCAGATGTAGAATGTCACTTGCCACGTCGCATGCCTCCAGATGTGGATTGTCACTTGGCATATCACCTGACACCAGATGTGGATTACCACCTGCCACGTCGCTTGCCACCAGATGAGAAATGTCACCTGCCACCAGATGCAGATTGTCACTTGTCACGTCACCTACCACCAGATGCGGATTGCCATTTGCCACATCACCTGCCACCGATGAGATGCTTGTTACTTGCCACCAGATGCAGATTGTCACTTGCCATGTCCCCTGCCACCAGATGTGGATTGTCACTTGCCACGTTGCCATGTTACCTACCACCAGATGCAGATTGCCACTTGCCATGTCACCTGCCACCAGATGTGGATTGTCACCTGCCACGTCACCTGCCACCAGATGAGAAATGTCACTTGCCACGTCGCTTGCCACCAGATGCAGATTGTCACTTGCCACATCACCTACCACTAGATGTGGATTGTCACTTGCCACGTCACCTGCCACCAGATGAGAAATGTCACCTGCCGTGTCACCTGCCACCAGATGCAGATTGTCACTTGCCACGTTGTCTACCACCAGATGTGGATTGCCACTTGCCACGCTGCCTGCCACCAGATGCAGATTGTCACTTGCCAAGCTGCCTGCCACCAGATAAGGAATGTCACTTTCCACGTTGCCTACCACCAGATGTGGATTGCCACTTGCCAAGTCACCTGTCACCAGATGCGGATTGTCACCTGCCACCAGATAATAAATGTCACCTGCCATGTCACCTGCCACCAGATGCAGATTGTCACTTGCCATGTCACTTACCACCAGATGCGGATTGCCACTTTCCACTCTGCCTGCCACCAGATGCAGATTATCACTTGCCACGTTGCATGCCACCAGATGAGGAATGTCACTTGCCATGCTGCATGCCACCAGATGCAGATTGTCACTTGCCACACGGCCTGCCAGTGCCACCAGATGAGGAATATCCCTTGCCATGTCACCTGCCAGTGCCACCAGATGTGGATTGTCACTGCATTGATGGCAGCACTGGTTCATTTAGCAGAGAGGCAGGCCTTTGTGCAGTGGTTGTTTCTGAGCGAGGGCAGGAGATTGGTGATATGGGGTGGGCAGTGAGAGATGAT
Organism: Lithobates sylvaticus; assembly: GCA_028564925.1. Lineage (NCBI taxonomy): Eukaryota > Metazoa > Chordata > Amphibia > Anura > Ranidae > Lithobates > Lithobates sylvaticus. Next base: position 601,399,094 of record CM053026.1, read on the forward strand.
GTCATCTCTCTGCTCCCTAACGCAGCTCTGACATTGAAGAGGCCTGCGCTGTGAGGGCGAAAGAGCGGTGATGCGGGGCGGGCGGAGAGAGATGATGTCATCTTTGCTCACCCGCCTCTCTGATCCACCTGGCTGTCATCCGCCCGCCCGCCCCGCTCTCTCATGCTGCCCAACCTCTGCCGCACCCGTGGCCCAGCTGCAGAAAGGCCAAAGCCCGGTAGTAGGCCACGGCCCGGTGGTTGAAGACCCCTAATGTACCGCATACTGTGTCTCGTCTATCAACCAAATCAATTAATTGTATTAAAACCAATGTACTGTAATAGTCACCTCAATATGAGTAATTAGGGAATATAGCTTAGCGTAGTGTCACCTATAGCAGTCCCAGTTCCTATAAACCAAGCAAGCCTAAACTACTTGTACATGGCTGTACATGGCTGTACATTTTACACCTTAGGAGAATGGGTAGGGGTACATCGTACCCCATACTCATTCACATAGGGTGGGGGGGGCCGGTATCTGGGGCCCCCTTATTAAAGGGGGCTCCCAGATTCCGATAAGCCCCCGCCCGCAGACCCCGACAACCAACGGCCAGGGTTGTCGGGAAGAGGCCCTTGTCCTCATCAACATGGGGACAAGGTGCTTTGGGGTGGGGGGGGCCGCACGGCCCCCTTTCCCCAGGGCACCCCCCATGTTGAGGGCACGCGGCCTGGTACGGCTCAGGAGGGGGGGGCGCTCGTTCGTCCCCACCCCTTTCCTGGCCTGCCAGGCTGCGTGCTCGGATGAGGGTCTGACATGGATTTGGGGGGAACCCCCACGCCGTTTTTTTTCGGCGTGGGGAGTCCCTTTAAATCCATGCCAGGTCACGGAGCTAGCGCGGCGGCAGTAACTGCCTACGCTAGCTACGTAACCTGAAGTCACGTGCTAAATGAACGGACTTGCCGATGAGCGGCAAGTCCGTTCATTTTAAAAGTCCCGCGGACTTGCCTACTAACGCCGGGATTGTCCGCCGGACTGCCAAGTCCAGCGGATAATTTTAAAACCAAACTTAAAACTTTGGCGCCAAAAAGTCCGCCGGACTTTGGCGCCAAAAAGTCCGCCGGCGCCCACACACGAGGGGATTATCCGCTGGACTTCAGTCCAGCGGATAATCCCGCGGGATTGTCCCTTCGTGTGTACGCGGCATAAGTTGTACTTTATGTATCATCATGTATCATGTATCATTTTATTATAACTATTTATTTATTAATATTGTATTTAATATTTTTTATAAGACATTGTAAAGTACTTCTTACAACATAACTAACTACAAATAGCAAAACAAATTGGCCTTGTCGCATGAAGTGTGTAATGCACTGTAATAAGAAAACTGTTAAAAAGACTACTTGCTTTCCCATATCTAATCTTTTGCTACTTGTGAAATAAAGCAGGCTATGAGAATAGAATTCTTGAACAGTTTTAAAACATTTGATAGCAAAAACAAAAATGCACTCCATATTGATTGGTTGACAAAAGCACCTTGGAACCCATACATTAGCTCTCTAAAACCTAAAATGATAGTACAAACAGATTATAATTATTACTAATAAATCAATACTTACATAGCAGTGCACTTGACGTCATAGCTTTTTGCTGCTCGGTTACTTTGTAATTCAACTCACTGTACTTAATGTCAATATACACCAAGTTATTCCTAGAAAAATATACATATTAAATAGGAAAACAATGTTCACTTTAACCTATTTGCACTGTTAATCAACAATAAAGCAATACATGTAATGACATTGTTTAAATTGTTCACTTACTCCAATTTCTTCTATAGCATTACAAACTATGGAAAAAAGTTAAATAACAGAGGGATTTCAATTTGTTGGCTCTTACAAGGTTTCTAGTACTGTATTGTGCATTTCATATAAAAATGTTTAGGTTTCAAAGTTATCATTAGAACTTATCTTTTTAACTCTTACTATATTCATAGGTAGCCTATTCAGAAATTATCATGTCTAGTCCAGTAATCCTGGCAAGAAATAGGTTAGAGCGGTCAGAATAAGTGACTGAGTAGTAGTTGCGTTGAACTTCTGCACTTTTCACTTTACTGAATTCTTAGCTATAATATGTATAGTAGTAGTAGTTTCCTCTAAGTATTTTCTGAATAGGGCTCCTAGGTAGTGCAGAGTAGAGCATTGACCAAAGTTAGAATTTATCCCTTTTCCTACAAGTCAGATGCCGACATGGTGATAAAAGTGCAGCAATTAATGGCTAAGTAATGGTTTAGCACAACCCCCACCCAATTTCAACCTTCTTCTGAGCAAACCAGTCAGTAAGAACAGAGTATCTTCTGTGCCCACCTGCTCTCTGCAGCATCCAAGTGATTTATTTTAGTCACTCACCCAGACCTCATAGAAGCCAAACTGTAGAAACTGCTAATGCAGCTCAGTGGTATTGTACTATATACTGCAGAATATAGGAACTCTATTTTAAAAATGCTAAACATCTGCTGGACATGCAAAGTCATAATGCCTGATGTGTGTGATAATGCCAGAACCAATTGAAGTAAAGATTGGTTCCAATGGACCTACCATAAAGCAAATTTGTGATTGAGTCTAGTATGGGTGGACCCTGTTCTGGTCTGGGCTGTTACCTCTCTGATAGTTACACAAATAAGTGCTCACTTGATTCTTACATTTTTTCAATCATTTTTTTTGGGGGGGGGGGGCTCTCCGATCTTCAGGGATTGAGAAATCAGTGTAATAAAATCACAGCAGAATGCACAAAGGGACCTGTGTTAAGGCTTGATGAGGACTAGCATCCCCTGACGGCACTGTAGACTCTTTTTTGCCACAAAAAAGCATTGTATAGACTGTATCTGATGGTCTTAACCATTAAATGTTTCACGTGAGATGAACTTTTGTACCAGGTGCTCCTCTGTGCACATTCAAGATGCAAAGTCTTGAGGAAGTTCATGGCTCACAGAAAACAAAATGAACCAGTGAAAATTCAATGGAAAACTGCTAGTAATTTTCCTAGGAGGCATACAGCAACCACACTCCGTGTGCTCCTTGATATTTATGTGCAATTTGGACTGGACTGACTTGACTGGCATATAAAATGTGATTGTAAAGTCTTTTGTAAAAAACATAAAAAATAACAAACATGTTATACTTACCTCCTCTGTGCAGTTGGTTTTGCACAGAGCAGCCCGGATCCTCCTCTTCTCAGGTCCCTCTTCTGTAATCCTGGCCCCTCCCTCCTGTCGAGTGCCCCCACAGTCAGCAGCTTCCTATATGGGCACTGGAGCCAAGTCACAGCTCAGTGTGTCCATTTAGACATGGAGCCCCGGCCCGGCCCTGCCCCCTCTCTACCCTGATTAGCTGACTGGCTTTGACAGCCACGGGAGCCAAAGGTGCTGCTGCTGTGTTTCAGCCAGTCAGGAGGAGTGTCCCGGACAGCTTAGACATTTGTGGACATCACTGGAGAGAGATGGGGCTCAGGTAATTAGGGTGTGCTGGGGTGGCTGCTACACACAGAAGGTTTTTTATCTTAATGCATTAAGATAAAAAACCTTCTGCCTTTACAACGGTTTTAGTTTAATATGCCTTCCTATGCTATTCTTTAGCATTGTGCTGTGTTTATATATATATATATATATATATATATATATATATATATATAAATACAGTATTTGCACTTCCTTTGGGTTTAGGTTTGGGTTTAGGCTTGTGAGAGGTTTATTAAAATGTAAAGCCTTCTGAGCAGCACCAGCTGAGTCATTTGAGCCTGTGCCAAACAGATACATCATTATGGATAAGGCTTGAGTTTGAAACATCCATGGGTGCAAAGGGAGTCCTGTGGGTTCAAGATTCAGGGTCCCAACATGTTTATGTGCAGATTTGCCTTGAAGACTTTTTTAAACCATAGTGTAATGCATAAACTTTAAACTATTGGCAACAAGCTTAAAAGGACCAATAAGAGAGGGTTTGGATAGGCCTGCCCCCTCACTATAAAAGGATGGCAGCCATAGTGTAAGTGAATTGGAAACTGTTGTAGGGAATGCATCGGGAAAGCTAACAAACTTCATAGAGTGAGAATATTGTTATATAGGTTTGTAACCCTACACTATGATTCACTGCCAGCCCCCCTATTTTAAGCTGCCATAATGCACTGTGTAATTGTTTGTTAAAAACGATGCCTCTAAATACCTTTTGTCATGTATCTTCAGCCCAGTCACGTGACTCCCGGCCGCTCTAATACTCTGTTTTAGGGCTACAGTGTGAGGGGCTGAGATCTCCCTCTGATGGCTGTCGAGCTGGCTGCTCAGTCCGCTCTACAAGACTCTAGTCCGGCCGCACCTGGAGTATGCTGTCCAGTTCTTGGCACCAGTCCTCAGGAAGGATGTACTGGAAATGGAGTGAGTACAAAGAAGGGCAACTAAGCTAATAAAGGGTCTGGAGGATATTAGTTATGAGGAAAGGTTGCGAGCACTGAACTTATTCTCTCTGGAGAAGAGACGCTTGAGAGGGGATATTATTTAAATTTATAAATACCATACTTGTGACCCCATAATAGGGATAAAACTTTTTTGCGGAAGGGAGTTTAACAAGACACGTGGCCACTCAATAAAATTTGAAGAAAAGAGGTTTAACCTTAAACTACGTAGAGGGTTCTTTACTGTAAGAGCGGCAAGGGATGTGGAATTCCCTTCCACAGGCGGTGGTCTCAGCGGGGAGCATCGATAGTTTAAACTATTAGATTAGCACCTGAATGACCGCAACATACAGGGATATACAATGTAATACTGACATATCATCACACACATAGGTTGGACTTGATAGACTTGTGTCTTTTTTCAACTTCACCTGCTATGTAACTACGCTTTAGCCCTGAATTGGAGTGGGGAAAGTCACGTGACCGACCTGAAGAAAGGTATTTAGAGGCCTCGTTTTTAACAAACAATTACACGGTGCAGGATGGCTGCTTAAAAGAGAGGGTCTGGCAGCAAATTTTTTAAAAGTTTAGTTTCTACTAACAGCAGCACGGGGGGGGGGGGGGGGGGGTGCAGAGACAGCTCACACAGTCTCCCGAGCTGACAAGCAGGGAAGGAAGGGGGGAGAGGATGTGGAGAGTAGAGAGGAGAGCTGCGGATGATGGAGGCACGTAAACTGACCACGGTGTCAGGGCTCAGCAGCCGAGGGGAGGGCAGAACCAGGCAGGATCAGACAGATTTTTTACAGCTTCCAGAGGGGCAGGTTAGACAGCACACGCTTTAATTGAATGTTAGCTCCATCCATTGTTAACTGTATTGTTTGCTGCGAGGCTTCCTTTTAAAAAAATTCAATATTTTTCAAGGGGTGGTATCTTGGTGTTTTCATTTATTTTTTAAGTTATGCTAGTATTTCTTAGTTTATGTTGATCAGTCTTTTATTTTGCTGTAGAATTTCCCTTTAACTACCTAAGGACCAGAAGAATTTTCCCCAAT